>CM054059.1:42604855-43057504 GCA_028641055.1 Alopecurus myosuroides | reverse complement strand
GCCCGTTACAAAATGTAATCCCCGCTGCTTGGGCCCTAGACATCCACGCGGAAGTCTCGCCCGCCGAAGTTGTAGGCCGTGGACTGGATGGGCCCACATTCTAGATGCATTGCTCGTCCTTTCCTCACCAATCATGCATCCATCGCCTTCCCGGCAGCGCCGGCGACGCAACCAGCAACGACCAACCGAACCGAGGGCATCGATCATTCGCCGATGATACGAGATCGCGGCTGCTGATCCGGTTCACGCAACGCAAGTGCGTCCGCGCTCGCCAGTTAGAACCGATGGAGAGCTATAGCGCGAATGATTGCTTCACCTCCATGGACGGATGCGGTCACTCGCTCTACCCCAGCTAGCTAGCTGCACTGCAACTTTTCGTGCGAGTAGTAAGTATCCCAACAACTAGATTCCCGCGATCGCGCACACCGGGCGCGTGACCGCCCAGGTGCATCCATCCATTACGTTGCGTTGCGTACGCAGGCTTCATCGTTCACACTGCACCTCTCTCTCTCTCTCTCATGCCTGTTATCCAGCTGAGAAACAGTGCCAGCACGCAATGGCGCAACAAAAACGGGAAGAAGAAGCAGCGGAGGAGGAGATCGCCAGCTCGGACAGGCCAGCGGAAGCTTAGGTTTGTGAGTCCGGGCTGATCGAAACTGAAAGGTTTAAGCTACCACGCAACACCCCGTGGAACAAGGGCTATGCATGTATACGACCTTTCTTGTGCTCAACTTGTTCCACTTAAAACGGGTTTCCAGCTGGCCGGCACTTTCTCCCAGCTAGCTGCACCAGCAATTTGTTTCAGATTACACTATTGCAGGGTTGTACCTTGCTAGTTTGTGACGTACGGCATGCAAGATCGATTAACGCCCATTTGCAGGTCTTTGCTGTGTATATCCATCCAGCTGCAGGTTTGCACTGCACAGATTTGAAAAAACAAAACCTGAGCTGAGTTTCTGGCCAAGCTGTACACGTACACAGAAATAGGCCCGTGTCCTCTTTACTCATATCCATATATATATATAGGGTCAGAGGAGCACATTCTCAGGGTGTGGGATTTCTGTTCCTAAATCAGCGGCCACTCTGTCTAGGTGGCACGGTTAAGGGTTTGTTGTCTTGCCTGAATGAGCAGTATTGCTCCGCTGGCTGTGATACATCAGATTTACACCCTCCGTCTCAAATTTTGTCCCAAATTTTGATAAAAATGGATGTATTTAGACACAATTAAGTGTTAGATACATCTACTTCTATCAAACTTTGCGACACTTAATTTAAGACGGAAGGAGTATATGAACAAATCGACATACGTGTTGCGTTCTCAATGGTAATAACGCCTCTAACAAATTTAGGTTGTGTGTGCATCACATGATGGCGGATGCACAGACCGGCTGGAGACATCTCCCTTCCATTTTCTAGAAAATAATAATAATTCAGTGCAACATACGCTAATTTCTCTGATTAAGTTATGGGGGCACCTCCAATAAGTCGCTTGAAAATTGGAGGAAATTTACACACTGGCCATCTATATATACAACAGCTTGGAATCATTCACCTTGCCTTCAACCATAAAACATAACCCCCATCCGCGCTGCCGACACGCCTTCTTCTTGGTCCCCTCCTTTTTCGCCGGTGATATCACGCTCGCCAACATCAACTTTTCGATTTACCCTCCTACACTGGTCCTCTCCATCTATCCATTACGTGCAAGTTTTTTCTTCTTTAGGGCCCCACCCTGACCCCTAACCCTGCCAATCGTACTTGTGTACCGGCCATCCCTCTAGCCTTGGACGATACAATTTTCTTCTTTGTGTCGATGCCCATCCTCACCCTACCACGCGCATCATGGTCCGGAAACTCCAACCCTCCAAGCTTACCACCATCGGCGGTGATGGTTTGCTACCTCTGCTTTGGGATGCCCTAGCTAACCGATCCCGAAAAAAAACCAGTACATCTCTCTGACGGCCGGAGCATGAATCAAGAAGGAAAAAATCACACGCGGTCTGAAATAGTATTAATCATCGATATTTGCAAATTTTCAGGATACCTGTTATGTAGCAACTCTCGGGAAATTTGGCAGTTTTGATGACCTCGTCATTTCATATTTGTACGATTTTAGTATACACAATTCTTAGTGTTAAATTTTGCGATGAAATGACATGTGTCGTGCTCCGTACAGAAAAATAAAAAAATAAAATCAGTGTTCTAAAAACCATTCTTTTATCCTATTTTGGCCACTAATTTGTGCATAGAGTATCAGAAATGTTATTTCACCACGAAACTCGGTACGTAACGTATAATGTATATATATAACTTGTATATGTACATCACTATTTTTGCAGAATTTTTTAAGTGTTTATTATTTTTATAGAATTTTAAATTTAGGCAGGGAACATATGAGTTCGGGAGGCTATTTGAATTTCCGAATTGGCAACAGAAAAAAATACATATTTTTAAGTGAACAGAAAAAAATGCAACGACAGTTACCCAGTTACCCTCATTGTCGTTGTATGTATTTTTCAATTTTTATACTTTAGTCCCAACAGGCCAGTGTATAGCAGTACACAATGCAATGACAAGTTGACAACCCACGTGGCTCCAGCTGCAGTATGAGTAGCACTAGCACCGCCAGTTAATTAAGCCAGCGTGGCATTCTGGTAACTGATCACACTCGAGCGATATGCATTGCGGCGCAGCTGTGAGTCGTGACACATCTCCGCCAGACGACACACAAGCTGTGTATATAAACCCATGGGAGTCGCGCAGGCGAGCTCACCTACTCCTCCTCCTCCTCCCGTCCACCACCATGGCTCCACTTTTCCACGTGGAGGCCCTGCTCCCGAGCTCCATCTCCCCCAAGATCGACTCCATCCTCCACTCCCACATCTACCGGCAGGTCGGCCACGTCTACCGCGCCGTCGCCAAGTTCAAGGCCCTGCTCGTGGACGTGATACTCAGCAAGAAGAAGAGGACGGGGGACGGGTACGGCTACTACGACCGCACCATGAAGAGGAGCGGTGGCAAGAAGCGGACGAGCAAGATCGCCGGCTTCGTGAAGATGCAGTTCACGGCCAGCGCCTCCCCGGCTCGAGCGAGGCATCAGCTGGAGTACGCGACGAGCCGCTCGTCGTACTGCGAGTACTCCGTTCCGGCGGCGGCGGCGGCAGGGGAAGAGGACGAGGTGTGCGAAGAAACGGCGGAGTGCGGGTACCTGTGTTGGCTAGAAGATGAGGAAGAGGAGGAGGAGGAGGAGGAGGAGGAGGAGGGAGCGGTGCAGGACGACGCCGACGGTGATGTGGCGGTGAACGAGATCGACAGGCTGGCGGAGAAGTTCATCGCGAGGTTCCACGCCAAGTTCATGCTGGAGAAGCAGGAGTCGTACCGGAGGCACCAGGAGATGATCGCCAGGACCATCTGAGATTGATCCAGTACATCAAATCTTACCTCGAACGGTGAGTGATCCAAGGAGATGATCGTCACGAAGGCTTCGTGGCCGTGGCCGTGCCACGGAATTGGGGTAGTTTCGGACGCGCGCGTCCGTTTGGTGGGTGGATTTGTGTACAAGTTGGAGTTACGGCCGGGGTTGAAGTTTGAATTAGGGACCGTATATAAGGTTGTGAAATAGTAACACGATGGAAGCTCATACTGCCTACAAAACAGACATATGCGGGGTTTTTTTTACATTCTTTTTGTTGTTGTTGTTGTTGGCGCCGTGGGAAGTCATTCCACAATCATACCACCAAGTCATCAACTTCATCAGCATGCATGCTAGTTACAAGGAAACTAGGGGGGTTCTGAGTTCATCCAGCAGTCCGACACCTCCGGTGTGCACACGAAGCACAAAGGTGGTCGGAGTTGTTGGCATGCCTCTTAACATGACGAATCATAAAGGAAGTAAAGCATCTAGCTAGCTATGCAATCTCGAATAAAATTGGCGCTATTAATGAGGGCGAGTCTTGACGCGTGAACCACTCGTTGACGACGTCCAAACAGTCTACTCCATTACCACTTGCGTGAAGCCCCGAAGCTTGAAGGAGATTTTTTTTAGATTCTTAGACATATGCGAATTGCAAGAGGTTTTGTATTGTAATTTGTACATGCAATATACACCCAAACGATTAACAAACGTACATTTGTCTATACGACCATATTTGTCTATTTTCTCGCCATGTTAGAGCGAACACGCGCCCCAATTTGCTTGAGCCAAAGAGACTGCTCTGTAGAGGTTAGTGCTACTTCTGCGAGCTCACGGGTGCTTGAGGAGGGAGGTGTCGTACATGATGGGAGAGGCAATGTAAGGAGTGTATTGAGTAGTGGCTAGGGACAAGGGCAATGAGACCTCAAGACTCTACTACCCTTTACGAGAGAAGTGTTTCAACTAGTTGGATAGGGCCAAAGGCACTTCCACTTTGAAACTCCCATTCGATCTTGGTGAGTCTGAGCCTTACAAAGGTCCCTCGGGCGAATCCTTCATCTCATTACTCAAGCCCCTATAAGGTTCCTTGAGATCCTCTTTTTTATGACCCGGGACAGCAGGAGCTACTTATTGTCATTGATAGAAGAGGGAAAATTGTACATGCCTAGAGAGGCGGAAAGAAACCAAACATCACGATCAACTACAAAAGTCCTTCCTTAGTAACATGAAAAACACCTCTCTAACCTTATGTACCAAATCACCCGCTCTCATCTCTTTCCCTTCGAAAAATCTTTGTCCACGCTC
Organism: Alopecurus myosuroides; assembly: GCA_028641055.1. NCBI lineage: Eukaryota > Viridiplantae > Streptophyta > Magnoliopsida > Poales > Poaceae > Alopecurus > Alopecurus myosuroides. Next base: position 43,052,787 of record CM054059.1, on the reverse strand, counting down.
TTTCCAGACATGCCATACGACATAGCATGCAATTTGGGTGGTGCTTACACACCCTGTGGAGTCTTTATAGGTTAGGAGTCTCACGAATGACCAAGACTACCCTTTAGGGAAAGAAAGAGAAGAGTAGAAGAATAAAACTTAGTCCACTAGTCCATGGAAGATCTACTCTCCTTATTCCTCCACCATGGTGGGGTCTCTTCTTGTGTCTTCGCTTGGCTTCATATTTTTATTTTCTTATTTCGTTTGGCTTCTCGATTAAGTATTTAGGCTTCTGTTGATTTGACCTAGATGATGTTGCCACTTAGGCAGGGCAACCCACCTCAAGTCATGGGTAATTTAGCTCAATGCCCAAATTTTATTGACAAAATACTACTACCTCTGTCCCGTTTTAGTTGTCGTGAGTTGTATAGAAGATTTGTACTAGGCTAGTTCTTTTCGTGCGACAGGTAAAACGAGACGGAAGGAGTAGTACATATGTGATGTGATCTACTCTCTCCGTTCCTAAATGTAGGATGCTTTAGCTCTTTACCACATTCACACATGTCCATATGTATATATCTAGACAACTTTTAGGTACATGTTCACTCATATTAGTTCGCATCTAGACAATATAAGCAATTGCTAGAACATCTTATATTTAGGAACGGAGTGAGTATATAAAAAAAATAAACTTCCCTATGATGAAAGAAAGAAGAAGTAGCTCACTGGGTTTGAACAAAGGAGAAATAGCTCATTCGGTTTGAACAAAGTGTTCAATCATGCGGTTCAGGGTTCAAATTCCAAGTCTGTAACTTTCTTATTTTTGAAAATAATCTTTTTGCACGTCTCATATGTAGCTTATATAGTGTTTGCTTCACTTTTATGTATTCATGCTAACTCCATTAGATAGAAATTTATTGTGAAGATTTCTTAAGTACATATGAGATGCATATGATCAATAATTCATACCCTAATTCTTGTACAAAAATTTATTTCATATATTAAAATATTTTAATAATTTTGAATACTTGTTTTCGAAATTCTCAGCCCGCCCCTGCACTTGAGTGACATGTAGACATGGGCAGGGCCCTCTCAACACATGCATATTGACACCAGCAGGATCTTAACATCAAGGGCTCCCGACCAAAATACTCCTTCCGTCTCAAAATAATTGTCATTTCAACAGGGACATCGAATGGAGTATATGGTTTGCATCAACAGGGACATCGACCCCATCAGGGGCTCACGCCCCTGACAAAAATGTATTGTTTGCATCAACAGGGGCGCCACATGTCTCTTCACACTCAGGGGTTGATACCACGTGATCAAAATACACACTAGCATTAGTTCATCACTACATCCTACACATATATACTTATATATAGCCGGCTAGCCATGGCGAGGGCTGGTGTACAAACTCGCACTGGAGATGGCAGCCTTATAGATCGTCACCTTCAAGCTCCAGGCCTGAACCTTGAACACCAGCGTGTTGTTGTACTTCAGGACAAAGTCTTTCTAGTTCCTAAAGAGCACCATTTGTCACACCACTAGCATGTGACACCCGGATGCAACCTTTCATGGCTGTTTGACGCTTCAGCAGGGACAACCGTCAGAGCATGTTCAGGAAAAATATTTGGTGCAGGCACGTCAGGACAATTGCCACTCCCATGTCTTGTCAATGTGTTTGTAAAGAATTGATCTATTTCAGCAATTAGATCTTTGTTCTGACATTCGAGTAAGTTTGCCAGCCTTTTTGCCCCAAAAGAAAAGACGCCGCATATTCTGAAGTAATCGCCCAAAGAAGTAACAGGTTATCAGCACAACATACTGATGTACTTAAGTACTTTCACCTGTCTTACAAAACGGAACTTCCTCTATCAACACAGCCAAAATACGACATAAAATACGCTGCATTCAACAAGATTATCAATCACAGCGGCAAAAATAACAACAAAGAAAACACAACGAGGTATTGAGGTGTGTACATATATTCTGGTTTTGAATTGCTAAACAAAATGGACAGTCAGTGCATGCACCAACATTTTCTTTTGGCGTGATTGGTGGACGTGGGAGAGCCCTCTGTGTTCCTCTGGCAATTGGCTAGAGGTCGCTTACCGGCTGAACACCAATTGCTCATTCGCCACGGCCCTTTTGATGGTTTCTGTGCCCTTTTTGGCCAAGTTGAAGATTCACATTTTTTTTCTCATGTGTTCTTGCTTCTTTTGTTTGGAGCGGTGTTCGCGAAAGTTTTGGAGTTCAGTGGAACCCCCCATCTTTTGATGATTTTTGGATTTTGATTCGAACACTCCCTGGGAAAGCAAGAAAGTTTGTGTGGCTTCTCTTTGCCGCCCAGTGCTGGGCCCTCTGGAATTTGAGAAATAAGATGGCTATTGAATCAATTTTTCCTACTCGCTGAGCTGATTGTTTCTTCGAAACTGGGCTTTTGCTGCAGCAATGGAGGCCTCTATCCAAGCCTAAGGATCACGACAGGGTGGACCTACTTATCAAGGAGCTTCAACGACTCTACCGCAACACCCGCTCTCCAACTGCTGCTCTTAGTGCTACTATCTAGACTAGCTTAGCCTCTTTTATTTCCGCATGCTAAAACTTTGTGTTCATGGCAGTGTGCCGTGTAAACTTCCTGCTGTTTATGTTTGGTTGTAATCCCCTGTAAACTAGCCAGGTTTTATTAATTTAAAAGCTGGGCATTGAATTGCATGTTATCTAAAAGTAGCTGACTTAAGCCCACTACTAACAAATAACCAAAAAAAAAAAAATGCTCCCTCCGATCCATATTAATTGTCATATCCGTGCAACATAGCTCAAACGACAATATTTTGTTTAAGAATCAGACATCAGGTACAGCTGACACCAAGCTTGGCCAAAATGGGAAAGCCTAGCAAGTAGCAACTATAGCTAGAGCAAGAACCATTTCGAGCATGTGCACAGAGCCACAAACGGGTAGTTCTTTTGGTCAGTACTAAGTCGTAGTTGCTGATTATTTCTCTACATATATCAGTGGAATGGTGAGCTTCCGCTGCAAGAAATAACAATAAATTGTTAAAATCATTTTTCAATTAACTATGAAACAGTAGTAAAATTAAGAAACATATATCAGATTACCAGTCATATCCGGAAGTGAATTTACACAAACTGGGCCCCACAAACTCAAACAAAATTTCTCCCAGTCAAAGTTGCTAAAGAATTCTAAGAAACGGTATAATACCTGCAAATGCAGAAGTAACAAATAAGCACTGTTTTCATGTCAAGATTGTGAATTCCAAGAGAGAAAAGTTACCTCAAGTGGTCCAGTAAAACAGTTGTAGAAACAGGTGAAAAATGTACAAAACCAGGGTCTCCAATGCGTAAGTAGATATAAGACCATGGTTAGCTTCAAGAATACGACCCTCGTAGAAACCCCATGCCTTCACCAATATGATACTCCGATTGAATAAATGGTTTTGATTGATCAAGTTCTCAACCTAATAAAATGTGAATTCATTAGAAACAAGTATAGGAAAAAATAGTCAAGTAGCTTTGACCCTCGAATCTATATGCGATAAGCATAGCCATAGAGTCATAAGTCATAACTGTACATTTGATAGTATTAGCTACTGATATACAGAAAGGAATGATGCAAGCAGGTCATTTGCATATAGTATACACATTTAGTTTATTTGAACAAGAGAACATAACTGTTCAAGGAAACAAAGTGTACACAATCCACCAACTTGATTAAATGAGATATCAACAACAATTTTGTCCACAAGACACTTGATAAGCTTTACCTGTGCATGGTCCACGGAATATATGATTATGAGAATGGTGCCACAAGACAGCATAATACAAGTATCCATAAAATAAGTAGCATAAATAGAAGAGTATGTTTCCCTATTCTGAAAACTAGGGGAAAGTTACAAGTATTTTCCCATTACACAATCTAGCTGAATGTGTGCACTGGGACATAATAGGTTCGTATATCTTACAATACCAAGTATCCTAACTTTCCACCTTGATGTTTCTACTGGGGCATAATAGGTTAGCACAACTTACTGTAGTGAGTAGCCTAACTTTCCATCACATATATTGGAGAGGGACTGTAAGGGTGCCAGTGTATTCTAAAGCAAACAGAATATCTGCTCCTAAAGAGTAACGGAGGTGTGCAAAAGTAGGCTCAAGCGTTGATTCTGCTCACGAGTGTGATGGTATAAGCCTGCCTGACTGTGAGACAGATGGAAGTCAGCCATAGTGATCTAGAAGTCCCATGTGGGAGGATTTCTTGGGATCCAAATGGACTCAACATTCTTTGGAGCGGCATTGACACCACCTCTTCCAAGCAAAGGGACGTAAAAGTAGCGATTCCCTGCTACAGTTTATTTCACTTTTCTCAAAATACACAGTTCTTTCTTAATACAATAACACTTTCCTACCTGACAGGAACACCCTACTCTTAAAGTCTTAATAATAGTGCCCCCTTCTCTTATGTACGTTGACTCATAACTTCTGTATACCTCAATACAAGACAAGCAGTGGAAAGGATATTCAATAAAAAACAGGCTGTCACCCTATCTAAGCGGGTTTGCCCTCTCCTCTACGGGAGTCTTCTTACATAGACTTGCCCCTACCTGCCAGCGCGCAGATAGATAGGGCGGGCAACCGCAGGAGCGGATTGTTTCTTCTACCCTTCTCTTATTCGCTTTCTCTATAGACTTTAACGAACCATCAATTTCCCTAATAAGAAGCTCTAAATTGGATGAAAGAAAAGAGAAAAAAAAAAGCCCTTCTCATAAGGGGCTAACCTTTCATGGACTGGCGCGGGCAATGTGTGAATCTGCAGAATTATAAGGAAAGAAAGGGGAGAGTGTATAAATAATAAACTGAACTATTACTTTAGATGATTTATGTTTGTTCAGTTCTACTCCGACCCATGTGGCACAGATCTAATACAGCAATGGAGTTCCGATAGTGATTTCAACATGCACATGCGTGCAGGCAATTTTTTTAATTTAACGCTACCATAGGTATAAATAGTTACCACAAGAGAGCCATGTATGTTCGAACAAAATTAACTAGTACAAAATAGTATCATGTTGAACTTGTTAGAGAGAGCCTACCTCCGCCTGAATATACTGGACTTCTTTTACACAAAATTCAGCATCTTCACTTTTTTCTTCATGTTCCAAAGCATCAGAACCAGATTAGCCCAGGTATCCTTTAATTCTTCACTATCCTGAAAGCAGTAACATCAATGTCACTGTCTAGTAAGTAAGTCTTCAGAGGGACTGACCCAAAAGTAAAAACCTGAAGGAGGGTGAGATCAAATTCTATTTCAAGCACATACAATAGAAGATGGAATATATGTGGAACACGTTACACATGAAAAAGGTAGGACCAGGAAAGTGGAAAGATGCTAGCGCAAAAAAGACCTTTCATAAGGACAGAAAACATGGAAACAAGTTTATTTCCATCTTCCAAGACAAGGAACTACTTCTACGCTGACATTTCCCAATGTACCCAGTACAAATGCTGATTCCATCGGGTATGCCAGTAACTAGGACAACCACATGGCAATTGAATTAGGACTAAGAGATGCCTGTTTTGCATAAACAACTTTGACTGACTCCGCAACGCCACAAGCAAACCTAGTACACAACTTGACTGACTCCATGCCTACGGATGCACTCCATAAGACTAAAAGAGAGTGAGGGACACTGGAAGCCACTGATCTGTATTCCTTGTCGGAGCAGTCGATCCACTTGGGAAGTGTGGTTTCATTTATACCTGGCAGGAGAGGCAGTTCCTGATGAGGCACTGCACGTAGCTGTAGACAGCGTGCCTCCGGCGATCGGAGTAGGCGTTGGGCTGGATGCGCGCGATCAGCTCGGCTGTCCGGGACTCGGCGACGACCCACCGCTCGGGGTCGAGCCGCCGAGGCCTTGGGTAAGAGCCCGTTGGTCACCATGCGCGCGCCAGCCAATGCGGCGAGCAGATACCCTAGCTCCCAAGGGGGGCTGGCCGGCGGTGGCGGGCCGGAGCAAGGCGAATCGAGCCGAATCGGTGGGAACGCGGGAGGCGGGCGGGCCAAAACCCTATGCGGATCGGTCCGGCCGCTGGAGGGGCGGGGCAGCGGCGGCGGCGGCGGCGGCGGCGTTGAGGACGGGAGGGGGCGCATCGATGGGGAGTGGCCGGCGTGGGGTGGTTGTGGCTGCCGTGCGGGTCAGTGTTGATTTTTTTTCTTTTTTTTTGAACTGGGGTCAGTGTTGATCTTGGCTGAGGCGAGGTGTGACCGAAATACGAGGAAATTGCACATAACACCAACTATTGGGGTTTTTGTTGCACCAAATTACAACTCTAGATTTTTTGGATAACAAAAATACAATGATTACCCTCTTTGATGAGTAATTAAACAAATAGATCCACTTGTTTCTGGCAGAGACCCTGCGTGACACGAACAGAGCCGGCGATGGCGGCAGCATTAGAAAATATCCATTATACAAAAAACATTAGGAAATATCAACATAACTCAACACATATATATACAACTGATGACAATCCAAATCATGAGCTAAACACAGAGTCTTGAAAATTTGACAATATTGGTGTTCACAAGTACTTAATTATCTATCAAAGAGGTTAAGCGCGGGATTTGTGTTCTGTGCAAGTAATTACCCAAAATATTGATGTTTTGTGCCAAAAAAGTCTAAAGTTGTGGTTTGGTGCAACAAAAGTCTCAATAGTTGGTGTTATGTGCAATTTCCTCCTCCATTGCGGGCCTGCGGCGTTACGCGCTCGCGCCGCGTACCCCTCGAGGCGCACCTTTTGCGCCGTAGCGGGCCCTTGGCCTGGCCCAGCTCGCGCAGCCTCAGGTCTTTTCGCCTTTTTTTCTCATTTTGTTTTCTTTTGTGTTTTTTTGCGTGCCACTAGAAAAAGTTTTCCCTAGGAAGGGAAGAATCAGCTCAAGTGAGAGTGCCACATAGCGGGTTCATACGCGGTCACGAGGAACCGTACAGAGGTTGTACACGCATTTATTTTGATATTCGTTTTTCAAAATAAAATATCTCGAGAACCGTATTTAGAAATTATGAACCGTTTTAATATTTGACATCCTCGCGTCGAGATGTTCTAAACTAGATCCCATATTGATAGGTTTTGATAAACTTTTTTCCGTACTTTATACTCCATGTTCTATATATTTTGTACTTTCAGTAGTAGTTTATACATCCAGCAGCACGCTCGGTTTCGCCTCGATAACCATTTATAAAAATCTTGAAGGGCACATTGGTCGAAGCGTGCATTGTTCGTAGTGCGTGCTACGGCTCGATGTTGCCTCGTGCTACCGCTTGGCTTCGCCTCAAACAAAGCTTCTATGGCGCTTCACCTAAAAAGTACACATCTATACTTCTTATAAGACAAAACCCCACTAAGATTCATTTATGATTTTTCTATCTCAACATGCAAGCTATCCACATCACCCACCATTTTAGCCAATCAATTATCCATGTCATCTCCATTAATAATTGTGATATTACATATTACATATTTCATGCCACAAAGCTATGCCATCTTTTTTCAACCATATAATTATCCATGTCATTAATATTTATTTTCAAAATATACAAAAATTTCACGCAAATTAAATTTAGTATATCGATTATGTAATCAATTGAATCTTGATAATGAAATATTTCATACACCTTATACCCATTTCATTTATAGAATATTTTTTAAACAGATACCCGCTGCAACGCGCGGGGTAATTTTCTAGTATGTTGTATATGAAAGTATACAAAAATTGATGCTGAAAGTATACACACGTTGTACTTAAAAGTACATACACGTTGCTACTGAAAGTACGCACACATTTCTGTACACCGACGCTAGTACTGTATATATACCCACGCGCTGCTTCTGGTATACACCCATGTTGTTACTGAAAGTGCACGGTGTACAAACACGCTGCTACTGGATGTACGTCCACGTTGCTACTGAAAATATAAACTGCTACTGAAAATATAAAGTATATACTCGAAACCTATCAATATGGGATCCTATCATTGAGATATTCAGTAGAACAGAGAGTACAAAGTCCGAAAAAAAGTTTCTCGAAACCTATCAATATGGGATCTAGTTTTGAATATCTCAATGCGGGGATTTCAAATATGAAAACGGTTCGTAATTTCGAAAAACGGTTCTCAACATATTTTATTTCTAAAAAACAAATTCCAAAAATAAATACATTCACACCCGTCCGTGAGGGAAGGGAAAATCCCACCAAAACGCTCTCGTGCTGCCACTTGTCACGCATATGATAACCCGCGGGGCTGCGAGGAAGGAGAAGGCGACACTTGTCGCAAGCACGACGCGCGGGGTGACCTTCTAGAAGGGTTCCCTTTTTCTAGTGATTTCCGTGTCTTTGTTTTTCTATTTCTTCTATTATTTGTTTTTCTTTTATATTGCTTTTTAGGGTTTTTAAGTTTTTTAAAATTCTCTTTTTTGAAAATTTACATATTTACAATATGTTCGCAATTGAAAAATATTTCAATTTGAAACATGTCCAAAATTTTAAAAAAAAACATATTTTAAAGATGTTCAAATTTGAAAATGTTCATATTTAAAAAATGGTCATATTTTGAAAATATTAAAATTCAAAAATCTTTAGCTTTCGAAAGAAACGGAGAAAAAAGATAGTTTTTGAAATATATTCAGATTATAAATAATATATTGTAAAAGGAGAAAACATAAAGATTCATAAAGAAATAAAAGAGAAAGAGAACCTGATGGGTCGACCCATCAGAGCTTGGGGTGCGTGGAAATGCGCCCTTTCACCGCTAGAAGCGGTGTATGGAGCATCCGTGTGGCCGTGCGCTTCAGCTGTCTGGTGGGGTTGGGGACTTGGGGCTAAAACTTGAAGGGAATATGCCCGAGAGGCAATAATAAATTGGTTATTATCTTATTGCTTGTTTATGATGAATGTTTATTTCTCATGCTAGAATTGTATTAACCGGAAACGTTGATACATATGTGTTTAATAAACAAACAATCGTTCCTAGTAAAACCTCTCTTTTAACTAGCTCGTTGATTAACAGATGAATTCCCCGCCCGGCAGGGTGCCGGGAAGAGCTCCAGAACCCTCCCGATCTCGGGATTACGATGACGGTGGCCTCGTGTGTTTTTCGGTACGAAGTGGAGTATCTTTAGGGTTTACGTCTCGGGGGTTATAAATAGGCGAAAGGGCAAAGGCGGTTGTCACGACCCTGGACCCAGAGGTATACACACTGTTATGCGCTCCCTGTCATGGACCCACAAGGGCTTCGGGGTTACCAGTCCCGGCCGTAATAAACAACAGCAGGTAGACCGGATTCATCGGCACGCAGACCAGATAACATCGGTACTACTACTCCTTGTGTCCATGCTATTCATAACCAACTATGCATATCAAAACGTCTATGAGTCATATGAAACTGAAGGAACGGGACCAAAACTATACAGAGATGTTATGTGTCCAGAAAGTGCAACAACAATCGAGGGTTACTGGGGTTACCAACCCCTAGGCCGAATCACATCGGCAGGCGTGCTCGGAAATGGACCATCGGCATCACAACCCCTCGACTGCGACAACAACGCAGGCATAGCCAAAACTGTATAACAATGAGCTCGAAACCAACAACCTATCAAAGCAGCACTCTAGACATGAAAGTTGTATTAAACAGGTATTACTAGATATAGCTGGCCAAACGGCCGTGCTTTTTGGGCCGGCCCGAAGCACGGTCAGTTTGGCCCGGCACTAGCACGGCACGACCCACCCGAAACGGGCCGCAGCCCGGCACGGGCCCGCTAGTGCCCGGGCCGCACTTCGTTTTGTGGCCCGTGGGCCAGCCCGGCACGGCACGGGCTAAACGTGCTGGCACGCGGCCCGGCACGAGCCCGTTTGGCACGGCGGCCCATGAGCGGCACGTAACGCGTGCACACCAGCCCGCGAGCGGCACGGATGGCCAGCTCGAGCGAGCGAGGCACGGACGGCACGCTCGAGGGAGCGTGCACGACAGCGGCACGCGGGCGGTAATAGTGCCGCAGGGCACTGTTTTTTCTGCAGATTGGCCCATTTGTGGCCCGCAAGCACGTTTGTGGCACTAAAAAAATTCGAAATTTGAATTTTGAGGCTCTAAAACTACCACTTTCTGCTATAAATATGCCCCCTCACCCCAGCATTTTGCACACTCATCCCACACATCTTCACCCACACTTCTCATCCGATGGATCCACCTCACCCTCCCCCCTTTAACCCATATCCCGACGGGTTTATCCCCGAACCGATGATCCACATTAACGTAGAAGAATGTGGACTTCGTCCCGAAGATCTCGCCTACTTAAATGAAGGCAATCACTACCAAACCCAAACTAGCCAAGAATTCCATTAATCTAACAGCGCTGGTGGCGCCGGTTCTAGTAGTGTCGGCGGTTCTAGTAGTGTCGGCCCCTCTAGCGGTAGCGGTGGCGGTGGCGGTGGTGGCGTAAAGAGGCGGCGAACCTCCTGGGTGTGGGTCGATGGCCATTTCGAGTATCGCTTGGTGGTACTCGATGATGGCAAGAAGCAACATCAAGCGGTGTGCAAGTGGGCAGACTGCAACAAGATCCTGAGCGGCGCCTCGTCGTCGGGAACCGGGCACTTGGAGCGGCACGCAAAAGGGCACCTGCTGAAGAGAGAGCAAGCAAGGACAAGAGCACAGGGGCAACTTGGTTTTGCCCCCCGACGGCCAGGTAGGTAATTTCAACTATGATCCTGAATTAGCTCGCAAAGGACTATCCCATATGATTGCTGCACATGACTTAGCGCTTGGTTTCGGGGAGTATCCCGCTGTGGTAGATTGGATTAAAAAATATCATAATCCACGGTATCAACCAGTTTCTAGGCAAACTACATCTAGGGATATGAAAAAACTAGCTAAAGAAATGTCTAAAGAACTAAAAGATGATTTTGCAAAATGCACATTTTCAGTTTCATTAACATCTGATATCTGGAGTGGTAGAGCTAAGCAAGATTATCTTAGTTTTGTAGCCCATTATGTCACTCATGATAACTGGGAACTAAAAAAAGCTGTCATTGGATTTGAATTAATTGACTCTAGACATACTGGTAGAGCCATTGCTGAAAAAATAATGAATGTTGTGCAAGAATATGGTCTTGAGAACAAGGTGTTCGCAATAACTCTAGATAATGCTTCAAATAATGCCGCAGCAATGAATGATCTCGGTCCGTACTTAACGGTTATGCATCTGGTCAGCTTTTCCATCAACGTTGTGCATGCCATATTATTAATCTTATTGCTAAAAGTGCTTTAAAACATCTGAAAGAACCCATTGATAAAATAAGAGATGGCATTCTGTTTTTAAATGCTTCTAATCCGAGGCTAGCTGACTATAAGAGATGGTGTGATGCGGCTACTGCGGCATCTCATACATATAATGTTGACATGCACATTAGATGGAACTCGACATACATAATGATTAGAGATTTGATCCGCGATAAAGAACAATTTACCACGTATGTTAATGCAAATTCTCAAGGAACTGTCTTTATTACACCTAATGACTGGGAAAAAGCAAACATGGTAATGGAATTTCTAGAGCTACTTTACGACGCAACAAACACTTTATCTGGGGTTTATTATCCCACGTCCCCTCTACTAGTGCATCAGATTGTTTTGATGGCTAATCACTTAAAAGATTATGAAGACCATGCTAGGTTAAAAGAAGATGTTAAACAAATGAAAACCAAGTTAATAAAATATTGGCTGGAAATTCCTGATTTATGTGCATTTGCATTTATCTTGGACCCAAGGTGTAAAGTCGAAAAGTTCGATATGGCTCTATATTACTTAACGTCCTCATTAGAAGTAGACTATACTGCATATCAATTTGCTATTAAGACGAGACTCACTACTCTGTACGCCAAGTATGAGGAAAAGTTTGCAGCTATAGTTCGTCCGCCATGTCCACCACCAGCCGCACGCCCCGTAAAGAAGAAAACCATCTTCAAACTCTTTGGTTCCTCCGGTGCTGGCTCTAGCTCCGGGGGTGGCTCAAGCTCCGGTGGTGGAGAGTTAGCCGCTTACCTCAATGACCAGCTGGTTGCAAGCGACGACGATGACAACTTCAGCATATTGCAGTGGTGGCATGATCATAAACGTACATATCCTGTGCTTTCCATACTGGCACGAGATCTGTTAACTGTCCCCGCATCAACAACATCATCAGAGGGAACATTTAGTCTAAGTGGAAGAGTACTCGAGCCAAGAAGAGCAAGTCTCCATCCCACGATGGTGAAGAGTTTGATGATTGTAAAAGACCGCGATCGAGCAATGCGCAGAACACAACACGCGCCGGAAGACCCCGAGTTGTTGGCTGCCCTAGAATATCTTCATGTGAGCGATGGAGAATAATTTTCTTATCCTTTTGTAATTTTATTTTTTATTCTTGTACTGAACTCGGTTTGTAATATGAACAACTAAGTCGGATAGCAGCAAGTTTCAGACGCACTCTTTCCTCGCCAGGGTACCTACGGGGACTGGAAGGTTTTAATGAGGCGGCTTGCTAGCTTAATAAAAATTATTTAGATCATATCTTACATTCTTGTCTGCGGAATACATTTCCTTATTTATTAGCATGAGACACAGGATACATCATAAATTTAAAAAGAGATACATGATACATTTCAAAGAGATACATGATACATTTAAAAAAAGATACACGATACATTTAAAAAAAGATACATGATACAAAACTGCCTCATTAAAAAACCTTCTAATTCTATGAAGGAAAAAGAGTGCAGTTTTACTCTAAAATACTAATAACCGCGGGCTTCTATTTCGAGGTGCCTCCTGTGGTGGCGTTGGAGGTGGCCGTAGCCTGCTCCTGTAGAATACCCCAACTCTCTCCCGCATCCGGGCCATTTGCACCTAACCCGCCTTTGTTGTACACCATCCACTTCGATAGAGTATACATCGAAATACTCCCGCATCGGCCAACGTGGCCTCGTGCCCGGTGGCGGTGGGTTGGGGTTGGGAGGTGGCACATAGACATAGGGATAGGGTGGTGGTGGTGGTGCGAGGTGCTGGCGGAGCTGCTGGGCGTCGATTTCCTCGTGCCTCCTCCGGTGGGGTTGGAGGTGGCCGTAGCCTGCTCCTGTAGAATACCCCAACTCTCTCCCGCATCCGGGCCATTTGCACCTAACCCGCCTTTGTTGTACACCATCCACTTCGATAGAGTATACATCGAAATACTCCCGCATCGGCCATCGTGGCATCCTTGGATTGCCAAGGTATTGTGGTTGTGGGTTGGGTGGTGGTTCAGCCATGTTGTGTTTGTGTGTGACAAATGAGAGGGGTGGGCAGCCCTTTTTATAGGGAAAAAATGCTTTTTTTGGACTAAATTGGCCCTATAATGCTTAAATATGGCTAAACAACTCAAAAATGGTCCAAATTACACTTAAAATGGGTAAATCACCCCCCTAATTAGCCCCTAATGCGAAAATCCTGTGCCCCGCGCTCCACTGGGCCCACGAATTTCGAATTTTGCCTCCCTCCCGCTCCCGCACCCCCCCGCTCCACCTGGGCCCACGAATTTCGAAAATTCGAATTTCCCGCGCGTGCTCCCCGTGCCGGGCCTTTTTCGGGCGGGCGTGCCGGATTGCGGCCCGTCGGGCCGTACGCGTGCCGTAGTGCCGTGCCGCTCGCGCGGCTGCCGCCCGTGGGACAGTCCGGCACGGCACGATTGGCCCGTGCCTTTAACGGGCCGTGCCGCTCGTGGGCCGTGCCATTTTAGGCACGCAACGGGCCGTGCCGGGCGGCCCGTTTGGCCAGCTATATTACTAGAGTAGCTTTACAAACAGAGGTCACACGACCCAACACTACATCTGACAACGGAAGGCAAATTATGTTGTTATTCAACAAGAACCAAAAAGGCCTAAGAGGCCGCAACATAAGGCGACGTCCCAGCCCATAGATTCCAGGCTGCTACCTGGGATCCCCAAACTACCCGTCGATGTCCATGTTGAAACTACCACTGAAGTGAGATCTTCACCTGAACCAAAATTAAGCAAACTTGAGTACGAGAGGTACTCAACAAGACTTAGTTAACCTATTATATATGTGCAATTTTCGGAAAGGTTTTATGAAGGCTAATTTGCGTAAATCAAGATTTGTTTCTCCAAATCGAGAAAGAATAGCACGTCTCAAAGAGTGTTTTCAAAACAGATGAGAAGACTACTCAACTACTGAGATCATCTTCTTCTTGTATTCCACCAAATCCTTCTCATTTCCAGACTATCTAATGCTACAAGGATCACTGTAACACCTGGGGTGTTACCTTTGGTAGAAAGTGTTTGTTTTCTTTCTGCTTTGCATCCCCTGCATCATATTGCATTGCACCATGTTTGCCTCACTACTGAATAATTCAAATCAAAGCAATCCTATTTATCATATTTCAATATGGGTTTAAAAATTAAAATTTGGCAAACAAATTAAATCCAATAATGTTTGCAAATTGCTTGAACTTATTAAATAGAACTTGATTATTTCCAAAATTCCCAAATCCAACATTATTTGAAATTCAACTAACACCTTTAAATCAATTAAAATTTCAACCCTGAAAAATAATGTTAACTTTTGCTTTAATCTCTGTTTTGAAAATTAACTCAAATAATCCATAAAAGAAAAACCCTATTTCTTTTCTATCTCTCTCTCCTTTCTCATCCTTTACAAAAAAAATGTTCATGAGGAAAAAAAAATAGAAAGGGAGAGGTGAGCCAGGAGACAGCCCATTTCTTTTTCCTCGGCCCACTTCCCCCTTTTGGCCCAGTCCCCACTGTTTTCCTTCATCCAGGCCCCTAACAAATCACAGTTTGGTCCCTGCCATTCAAATGCATCTAATTCATCCATTTAAACTCCAAATTCAAAAAATAAAATATGTACACCAATCAAAATTAAATGCTCTTTTCAAATATGCTTTCTGTTTTCTGTTTTGATTATTTCAAAAACATCCAAATTTCAAATTCAAACAAATCCTCTTAATTTTGATTAATCCATAATTAATTCATACTTAATTCAATTAACTCAAATAAAATATGTTTTTCAGTCCAAATTCAATGTACTGTCTGTTTATCAACTTTGTTTTGCAATTTGGGCAATTAAAATTAATGTTGTTTAATAATCCTCAAATTGGTTAATTAAATGGCATAATCAATAACTTTCAAATGGTTGCTCCAAATTAAATACTCAAAACATGTTTTTCATCCAAAATCAAATGCCACACTTGGATATCAACTTTGTTTTCTGGTTTGCCACATTTAAATTGAATAATTGCTTCACCTCTTATTTAATGCAATTCAAATTGCCAAATTTCATAACTAATTCATTTCAATTCCAAATTAAACAAATAAAATATGTTTTCCAATCAGTTTCATGCCCTTAACATGCTCATGCCATCCATATCTCTGTTTGCATCTTATCTTGTGCATTTTAGATCTTGTTATGCATGTTCACCTATATGACAACATATGGGATGTGTGGGCTAATTAATTCCAGCTGTTGCCCCCTTCCATTTAAATTGCCTAACTCATCTACTTTATTGTTTTCCATGTTAAACAACATTTAACTTGATGGTTAGCTAAACAACTTGAACCAATTCCTATTTCTCCGGACTCCGGTTCCGATTAAATTGCTTAAGTTGTTTCCCCTGTTGCATCTTGCCATCCCATGCATATAAATAGGATCATGCTGGATCTTTTGCCGTAGTAGTAAATGTTGCATCCGGTGTTTGTTCGAGGTTCGTTGCTTCTTCCCGGATAGGACGTTGAGATGACGTGAGCAACGACAAGTTCTGCTACCTTGCGGGATCTCAGGCAAGTATACTCATTTGCTGCCATATGGATGCCTTTCATCACTTGTTACCGATTCTTCCCGTTGTTCTTATTCTAGCCTGTTGTTACGATGCTGGTGTCTCGATCCTATTATATGTTTACCTTGCAGCCATGATATAGCCTTTTTCTTCCACTTCCTATTAACTGTTGCTTGTTTACCATTGTTGGCCCCCGTGTCGTAGTTGCATGCTTAGTGTTGTTTGTGATCAAGTCTTGTTTGTCCGTCTTATCACCTGTTTAGTTTGATAGTTGGGTTTCAATTCAATCAACAACATGTTATTGTTTTGGGTAATAATAATTTGATGATAAGGCACCGGCAGGAGGCCCGGGTAAGGGTTTTGAAGCCTGCTAGTGTCGAAACTAGGAAAAGAGTCTTGTCTACTGATCCATGATGAGCGTGCTCACCGCATCCGGGTGGTAGTATGGGACCCCCCTCGACTTAGACCTGATCTGCAGCTTGTCCGAAGAGCCACACTTAGTTCGGGTGTTCCATTTGCTCCTTTGCATAATGGGAGGGCCCCCCATGGTTACTGGTGATGGATATGATGATGATGATGATGCATATAGGGCGAGGCCTGTGGTGCCGGGGGGTGTGGTTTTCACCCTTGCGCTTAGGTTAGGCGGACTGGCCGGGACCTTATAGCTCCGTGGCTCCGAGGATGGGTTGTAGAGATGGTTTGGGTCGTGTCAAGTCCACCTAAGTTTTAGTTGGTGGCTTGAGTGTGTACGGGTACTGGAGCACACCCTGCAGGGATAAATCTTCTCGAGAAGCCGTGTTTTCCGCGGTTATGGATTACTTGGTGAAAGTACTGGCTAACAAGTACTCAGACAACTTACACCTAATTAATGATAATTTGACTAGTAATAGGCATATTGTCACAATAACCTGAACTTCACCCTAATCAACAGTGTGAGTTATCCTTGGGTTGCTTCCTTAGTAGGGGGTAACATTGGATGGGTTTGTTTGGGTGAGTAGTTGTAGTTGGTTACGATACGCTATCTTATCCCCCTCTTTTAGCCGGTTGTTGTTTTGAGTTTCTGTAGTTGGTTAGTGCAACCCGCTGCCGCTTATTTGCAATAATCCCTTCCTTTCCGTTGATCCCAAAGTATTTGTATCTTGTGATGACTGGCTACGCCGGTATCTTGTGAGTATGGTTTATCCACTTGCCAGTACTTAACCGTACTGACCCACGAATCCCTTTTTCGTGGCTGCAAATTCCAACTTGCAGTCAACAGGTTTGAAGTCTGACGACGTTAGCTTGGGAATCCCTCCGGCTTGGCCTGGGCAGGGATTGGACGCTCTCGGTTATCTTCAGGACTCTTAGTCCAATTTGTATCTTGTCTGTAGTCGGACGCTATGTTGTTTTCTTCCGCTGTTATTTGGATCTTTGTATTGTATCAGTTGTATCCCTGACTCGTTTGAGTCCTCTTGTATATATCTTTGCTGTTGTTGTTGTGGATTATTCGTGAACTGTTGTAATGTTATCACAAGTGGCAACCTGGAATCGGTTATTATGTGGATTTTGGCGGGAATGCTGAAATCTGCATAGTGCCCGATCCCGGGGCGTCACAAATGGTATCAGAGCCTTGGTTCCGATTCCCGAGATTGTTTCGATACGAATGGTTATCGAAGAAACGGGTCCGCAAAGCCTGTAGGTTAACCTCGCTAACGGTCGTTGTTTCTAGAGTGTCAAAAACTATTTCTGCTAAACTATTTTGGAAACATCTCAATAGGATTCTTGTTTTCTCCTTATCTCTATTCTATTTCCCCTTCCATCTTATTTGTTTTGAAGTCTACTCTCGTACTCAATCTTTCAAAGTGTTAGGATCCTACGTGGGTGGACGTTTTCTGAGCCCTTACCCTAATAGGTTCGATCATCGGAAGGTTCCTGGTGGAAGAACATCGTCGTCACTCCGAGCAAGAATCCCTTGTTAGTGGTGTCGAGGAGAATCAGCTGGAAGCATGAAGAATCGATAGTCGAACTTCTTTTCCCTCCCGGGTTAGCAGGTGGATTGCGAGGGCGCAATCCCTTGTTAGTGGTGTCGTCTGTAACACCTGGGGTGTTACCTTTGGTAGAAAGTGTTTGTTTTCTTTCTGCTTTGCATCCCCTGCATCATATTGCATTGCACTATGTTTGCCTCACCACTGAATAATTCAAATCAAAGCAATCCTATTTATCATATTTCAATATGGGTTTAAAAATTAAAATTTGGCAAACAAATTAAATCCAATAATGTTTGCAAATTGCTTGAACTTATTAAATAGAACTTGATTATTTCCAAAATTCCCAAATCCAACATTATTTGAAATTCAACTAACACCTTTAAATCAATTAAAATTTCAACCCTGAAAAATAATGTTAACTTTTGCTTTAACCTCTGTTTTGAAAATTAACACAAATAATCCATAAAAGAAAAACCCTATTTCTTTTCTATCTCTCTCTCCTTTCTCATCCTTTACAAAAAAAATGTTCATGAGGAAAAAAAAATAGAAAGGGAGAGGTGAGCCAGGAGACAGCCCATTTCTTTTTCCTCAGCCCACTTCCCCCTTTTGGCCCAGTCCCCACTGTTTTCCTTCATCCAGGCCCCTAACAAATCACAGTTTGGTCCCTGCCATTCAAATGCATCTAATTCATCCATTTAAACTCCAAATTCAAAAAATAAAATGTGTACACCAATCAAAATTAAATGCTCTTTTCAAATATGCTTTCTGTTTTCTGTTTTGATTATTTCAAAAACATCCAAATTTCAAATTCAAACAAATCCTCTTAATTTTGATAAAATCCATAATTAATTCATACTTAATTCAATTAACTCAAATAAAATATGTTTTTCAGTCCAAATTCAATGTACTTTCTGTTTATCAACTTTGTTTTGCAATTTGGGCAATTAAAATTAATGTTGTTTAATAATCCTCAAATTGGTTAATTAAATGGCATAATCAATAACTTTCAAATGGTTGCTCCAAATTAAATACTCAAAACATGTTTTTCATCCAAAATCAAATGCCACACTTGGATATCAACTTTGTTTTCTGGTTTGCCACATTTAAATTGAATAATTGTTTCACCTCTTATTTAATGCAATTCAAATTGCCAAAATTCATAACTAATTCATTTCAATTCCAAATCAAACAAATAAAATATGTTTTCCAATCAGTTTCATGCCCTTAACATGCTCATGCCATCCATATCTCTGTTTGCATCTTATCTTGTGCATTTTAGATCTTGTTATGCATGTTCACCTATATGACAACATATGGGATGTGTGGGCTAATTAATTCCAGCTGTTGCCCCCTTCCATTTAAATTGCCTAACTCATCTACTTTATTTTTTTCCATGCTAAACAACATTTAACTTGATGGTTAGCTAAACAACTTGAACCAATTCCTATTTCTCCGGACTCCGGTTCCGATTAAATTGCTTAAGTTGTTTCCCCTGTTGCATCTTTCCATGCCATGCATATAAATAGGATCATGCTGGATCTTTTGCCGTAGTAGTAAATGTTGCATCCGGTGTTTGTTCGAGGTTCGTTGCTTCTTCCCGGATAGGACGTTGAGATGACGTGAGCAACGACAAGTTCTGCTACCTTGCGGGATCTCAGGCAAGTATACTCATTTGCTGCCATATGGCTGCCTTTCATCACTTGTTACCGATTCTTCCCGTTGTTCTTATTCTAGCCTGTTGTTACGATGCTGGTGTCTCGATCCTATTATATGTTTACCTTGCAGCCATGATATAGCCTTTTCCTTCCACTTCCTATTAATTGTTGCTTGTTTACCATTGTTGGCCCCCGTGTCGTAGTTGCATGCTTAGTGTTGTTTGTGCTCAAGTCTTGTTGTCCGTCTTATCACCTGTTTAGTTTGATAGTTGGGTTTCAATTCAATCAACAACATGTTATTGTTTTGGGTAATAATAATTTGATGATAAGGCACCGGCAGGAGGCCCGGGTAAGGGTTTTGAAGCCTGCTAGTGTCGAAACTAGGAAAAGAGTCTTGTCTACTGATCCATGATGAGCGTGCTCACCGCATCCGGGTGGTAGTATGGGACCCCTCTCGACTTAGACCTGATCTGCAGCTTGTCCGAAGAGCCACACTTAGTTCGGGTGTTCCATTTGCTCCTTTGCATAATGGAGGGCCCCCCATGGTTACTGGTGATGGATATGATGATGATGATGCATATAGGGCGAGGCCTGTGGTGCCGGGGGGTGTGGTTTTCACCCTTGCGCTTAGGTTAGGCGGACTGGCCGGGACCTTATAGCTCCGTGGCTCCGAGGATGGGTTGTAGAGATGGTTTGGGTCGTGTCAAGTCCACCTAAGTTTTAGTTGGTGGCTTGAGTGTGTACGGGTACTGGAGCACACCCTGCAGGGATAAATCTTCTCGAGAAGCCGTGTTTTCCGCGGTTATGGATTACTTGGTGAAAGTACTGGCTAACAAGTACTCACACAACTTACACCTAACTAATGATAATTTGACTAGTAATAGGCATATTGTCACAATAACCTGAACTTCACCCTAATCAACAGTGTGAGTTATCCTTGGGTTGCTTCCTTAGTAGGGGGTAACATTGGATGGGTTTGTTTGGGTGAGTAGTTGTAGTTGGTTACGATACGCTATCTTATCCCCCTCTTTTAGCCGGTTGTTGTTTTGAGTTTCTGTAGTTGGTTAGTGCAACCCGCTGCCGCTTATTTGCAATAATCCCTTCCTTTCCGTTGATCCCAAAGTATTTGTATCTTGTGATGACTGGCTACGCCGGTATCTTGTGAGTATGGTTTATCCACTTGCCAGTACTTAACCGTACTGACCCACGAATCCCTTTTTCGTGGCTGCAAATTCCAACTTGCAGTCAACAGGTTTGAAGTCTGACGACGTTAGCTTGGGAATCCCTCCGGCTTGGCCTGGGCAGGGATTGGACGCTCTCGGTTATCTTCAGGACTCTTAGTCCAATTTGTATCTTGTCCGTAGTCGGACGCTATGTTGTTTTCTTCCGCTGTTATTTGGATCTTTGTATTGTATCAGTTGTATCCCTGACTCGTTTGAGTCCTCTTGTATATATCTTTGCTGTTGTTGTTGTGGATTATTCGTGAACTGTTGTAATGTTATCACAAGTGGCAACCTGGAATAGGTTATTATGTGGATTTTGGCGGGAATGCTGAAATCTGCATATTGCCCGATCCCGGGGCGTCACAATCACCCCTCTCGACTTAGTCGAGGAGGCATCCTTCATTCGTTATCAACAAGTTTTATCCATTCCGTTAAAGTTCTCTATGATCACAGAATCCGCCACCAAGTCGTCTTTAACCGCAGACACGGCTTTTCGAAAAGATTTAACCCTGCAGGGGTGTACAACTTTACCCACATGTACTAACCGACTCTTAGTGCCACTAGGTTAGCACTATCCCGGGAAGTGCCAGCAGAGGGTGGTCGATTCTCAGCCTTTACCTTGTCGAACCATATCCATGAGTCAACCCCAAACAGGGCCACCCCGTCAACAGGGAGTTGGCCACCTCCTGACGACACCTATTTTATGAGTCGAGATCAAGATCCGTGTACGTCCATCACTTGTCCTGGTCACGCCCTAAGTTTTCTCCAAAACATTTTCCGACTCACACGCAGATGGAAATCTCAAACTACGTGGCTCATGGATAAGGTTAAACAAGTTAGTTAGTCGGGCGGGGTTCATCGGCCCATGTGTGGCTGTACGCTCAGTCTTTGCTCGAAGACGAGAACTCGCTCCTAGGGGCATGAACAGGACAAAACGCCACAACCCCTTGTGGCCTCCCATCCATGCCGTTATTAGTCAAGTTATCAAAGATAATTCAATTCACAACAACCTGACATAGTAGATTCACGCATTGACCAGATTCACCAACCAGATGGATCAGATCACAACTAGGCCTGACTAAGCAAGACTCACAAGCTTTAACGAGGCGCGCACAAAAAAACCTATGACGTCTAGGAGCAGTGGATCCAGATATTGTGTCAATTCAACAAATATAGGAGAACTCTATCTAAGATCATAAATACTTTGAACCGCATGCAAAGTACGAGATTCAAAACACTTTGAAATCATATATGAGAAGATAAGAGGTTATGATTGCCTTGGTTATAAGAAAACCAGATAAAGGCTTCAGGAATAAGTGTTTGACTTGTCGGTTAACATAAAATATTTGTCAGTTGGCATTGATGGCCTTCTCTTCGGAGTCGCATTCTATCGAGGAGGAACAACACCAAAAAGAACAACAACAATCCACACATGGCATCGATGCAATGCGTAATATGTATACATGAGCAAGTTAATGCACTTCAGGAAATCCCTATACATGTTCGATGGGTTGCTAGGGTTCATATGCCAAATATGCATCTTTACTGAAATTAGCCCCGAAATGGTCCTCAGAGTGTTTTTCGGGCGATTCTGAGAGTGTGTCCAATTTTAATTGCTCAAATGGGTTTGAAAACATCATAAATGGATTGCATTTGTCATTTTGATCATTTTTGTATATAACTTGTATTTTTCTAATTTTATTGAATTAAAACTTATTTTCTTTAATTTTAAATGATTTAAATAATTCAAAACAAAACTTATTTATGAAGTTTCTCCAACATGTATGAAAGTAACATATTTGGGTTGGAAATAATTTCTATGTTTTTATTTTATTTTTCTGATTAACAGAATAAAGGTTATTGATTTTACAAGTTTTAAATAATTTTATGGAATTCTCTTAATAGGGCCCACCTGTCAGGTAAATAAACATTTCATAATTATGTTTTAAAAAGAAACTGACATCGGTCCCAAGGTGACATCACGCTGACGTCACAATTGAAAGCGCATGGTTCCCTCATATGTGGTTTTGGTAATTAATGACAATCCTTATGAACTAATGTTTGCATTGAGTTATCCTTGTAGATCTTGTCCATAGGAAATAATGGAGTTCATGTGTTGAACTCTATTAGCTTCCTTGATGGCCATTGTTATATTCATGGATTTATATGAGGAATGGTTTTGGTTTGAGTTGAGCTTATTGCTAGTGTGTCTTGAAGAAAAGGATTAGGTGATCTTTCATTATCATCTTCAAGACATCATCATTTGAAGTAAGAAGCAAAGATACAAGGTTGATCAAGCAATCGGTCAACACTCAAAGCTACAATTTGTACCAAGTGGGATTGTGTATCTCATGGTATGGTAAGAAATTGTAAATATAGCTTTGTGAACTAACCCATGATATGTGTGTGTGTGGCATTTCTATTTGTGGTTAGGTATATTTCCATAGGCATGAACCAAAAGGAATATTTCATATAGCCCATGGTCTATGTCGTCGTCAAGCGGTGTTTGTCATGTAGCTTTACGTGGAAGCTCAAGTGAAGTATCTAGAAGATATCCTATGCTTGTTGCTTGCCACCCTTTTGTAGATTGTGTCCTTGTGAAGATTTGCCGAGAAGGGTCTCTCACATAATAGTGTATGGGGGAGCTAGTCTCTCCCATAATGGTGTATGGTGGAGCAACTTGCATGTCTTCATCAAGCGGAGCTTGTGCTAGCAAGAGCAATCAAGAAAGAAGATCCAACTTGAGAGAGTCAAGATCGTCATCATCTAGCTCAAGTGGAATGCTCAAGGCAAAGGTATAATCTTGATAGGTTTTCTATTTTACCGGTCTCGTGTCTTCGGGAGACCGGGTTATAGGATAGATAGTCGTACTATCAAGAGGGGCTCTCAAGTGAGTAACGTGATCGAATTGTTGTGGAGAGCTCAAACCTTTGCATACTTGCATATCATCTTTCATGATTCTTATTTGGCTTTTGTTTCCTTTGGGTTCTAGTGCTTGTCGTGATCTTCATGGCAAGCCAAGGTTTATCGAAAACGGTTCTGGTAAGAAAAACTTGTTGCGATTTCGGTGGTGAAAATATCCGGTTCAGCTTTGAGAATGTTTCCACACCTTCCATGTGTGGTAACTTCTCCATTCCTTTTTTTTGGATAGTATTTTTTATTACCTTTCCAACCCATTTGGATTCACCTTATTCGGAGTTTATTCGCAAAAGTTATGTGTGTTTTCGTGTTGGAGGTTTTACCGGGTGTTCCTATTTGAGAGGTCTAAACCTTTACCCATTTGGTTTTATCTTCCATTTATGGACAATGATATTTCTCTGCATATTCTTGTAGTTCTCGTCGTTTCGATTTCAACGAGCCCAAGAACATCGAAAACGGAGTTCATATGCAAAAGTTATTGCATTTCTCGTATCGGTTTTCTGTCTCCGGTTTGCAATCCGGAATATTCCTGATGATTCCGGAATCCGGATTTTTCTGGGCTCCGGAATATTTCGGGGATCCGGAATATTCTGGCCAGAACGGGAAAAGACTCTGTTTCCATCCGGAATCGCTCCGGAATCGATTCCGGGCCATTCCGGGTCATTCCGGGGTCCGGAATATTCCGGACCATTCCGGAATGGACGGAAAAAGTGGAAAACGGCTAGTTTTTTGAGCACCTATTTAAGGGGCTTTCTTCCCCAAAGCACCCAAGACTTTCCAAGCTCGTTTTCCCTCTCTCTTCCCACCATTGTTGACTTTGGAAAGCTTGCTCCTCTCTCAATCCCTCCAATGATTCTTTCATATCTTTGAGGGAGAAGTTAGAGGAGATCTAGATCTACATTTCCACCAATCCATCCTCCTTATTAGTGAGGGAAACCTAGTAGATCTTGATCTTGGAGTTCTTGGTGTTTCTCCATTGTTCTTCCTCTCTTATTCCCCCATAAGCATTTGTTGCTTTGTGGGAATTTGAGAGTGGAGGATTTGAGCACTTGTTCTCTTGCCATTTGCATCGGTTGCATCGGTTTGGTCTCTCCACGAGGATTCGTGTAACACCTGGGGTGTTACCTGTTTGTTTGTTTGCATCATATGCATCCCATTTGCATTGCACCATGTTTGCATCACAACTGGAATTTTCAAATCAATTAAAACTTTCACACCTTGCTCAAAATTTCCAATTTAGCAATTGCAAACTATAACAACTCCTTTGTTTTCAAATAGTTTGCAGTTGTTCTAAATCAAATTGTTTGTTAATACAAATTTCCCTGTTATTAAAAAACCCTAATGGCAAATTCCAAACATTCAAATCCAATCAATCTTATTTATCATATTTCAATATGGGTTTAAATATTAAAAATTTGGCAAACAAATTAAATCAAATAATGTTGGTATGTTTGCTTGATATTTGTTAAATAAAACTTTGTTTATTTCTACAATTCCCAAAACCAAACCTTATTTGAAGTCCAACTAACCATTTAATTCCAACTAATATTTCCAATTTTGAAATAAAACGCAACCTTGCTTTCAATTGTTGTTTTGCAACTTAATAGCAATTATTTATCAAATTAAAACCCCAAACCTTTTCTATTTCCTCTCTCTCTCTTTTCATTACAAAAAAAAAGAGGAAGAGAAAAGAAAAAGAGAAAGGGAAAAATCAGGAAAAGAGAGAGGCAGCCCACCCTTTTTCTCCAAGCCCACCACCTAGCCCACCTATTCTATTTCTGGCCCACCCCAACTGTCTGTCGCTTTCATCTACCTTTTGTCACCTGTACGATAGCAGCACAACCATCTGATCCTCCTCCACCCCATGGATGAGCTGCCGTACTGGCCCTCTCTCTCCTTAAGTAGCTAACCTACTCCCCCTCGGCTGCAAACCCTAGGCCCTAGCTCTCCATCCCATCGCCGCCATCCTCCTTTCCCTCTCTGCTGTTCATCTCTCTGTTCTACTGAACCATCGACACCGAACACCACACCACCGAAACACCCTCTGTTCGCCGTCACCTTCCATCCGCCATGGGCACCGCGAGGAGGTCCTGATCCCGGGAATGGAACCGT
Organism: Alopecurus myosuroides; assembly: GCA_028641055.1. Classification (NCBI taxonomy): domain Eukaryota; kingdom Viridiplantae; phylum Streptophyta; class Magnoliopsida; order Poales; family Poaceae; genus Alopecurus; species Alopecurus myosuroides. The sequence goes on along the minus strand of CM054059.1, from coordinate 43,027,038 downwards.
CGATGTCCCATCTCCAAGATCCGTGAAGGAGCGGAGCCGGGAGGAGGCCCGAGCCGGCCGCGCCATCGACGGCAACCGCCGCCGTTCTGCCTCGACGACGAACGTCTACAGCGACCTGAGCAGGTACTCGCCTCCGTTCTCCCTTTCCCCTCTCGGATCGTCCGCCTCCACGCCCTAGGCACACCGCGAGGCCCGCACGAGCACCGCACACCGGCGCCGCCGCGGTGGCGGACAGCGAGCCGCCGGTGCCTTTTTCCTGTCCGCCGTTCGCTGATGGTTCCGTCGGGTTCAGAGAGGATGGCCCTGTCGAGTTCAGTTAACGACGTACGATTGCCTCATATTCAGTCCCCATCTGTTCCCATCACAACAGCAGCAGTAACCCAATGGTTCCGTTCCTTGCATCCGCGCGACAGGTCCTGGGGTCGAATCCCTGGGACGCCCCCTTTTTCCCGAATTTTTCCACAGCGCGCGCGTGACCCCACCTGTAAGCCCCTCGTGCGCCACGTGAGCACAGAGAGTCCCTGGGCCCCCCTGGCAGTGGCTGTGTGTAGATAGCAGCCCAGTGAGAAAAGGATTTCTGCGAATTTCCTAAAATCCCTAATTCTTTTTAATTAGCAGATTTAAAACCAAACTTCAAAATTCAATATCTTTTATTCTGTAATTCCAATAACTAAAAGTTTTATATGAATTCTGATCCAAATTTCCTAAACTTTCCAAATATACAATTTGTGTACTGTTTTGGAAACTTCAAATGCATTTAAAATTCAAACTTAAATATTTCAAATGTTAATTTGTAAATTCCATAACTAATTATTTATAAATCCAATAAATGCAAATAAAATATGTTTTCCATACCATTTTGAATAACCTATTCAAATATAATTTTTGTTTTCTGTTTTGAATAATTAAAATTGCCTAAATAATTTAAATCTTGTTTAATTCAATTAAAAATTGTGTAATATTGTTTAATTCATAGTTAAATAATCCAAAGTCCAATTTCAAAATGTGAAACATGTAATCCAACTAAAATTTGATAACCTTTTCAAATGTCAACTTTTTTATTTGTTTTGGACACTTTAACTTGATGAAAACAACAATTGTTTGTGTGACATGTTTAAGTAACCAAATTTTCCAAACTTAATAAATAATTTCCAAACTTGTTTTCTTCCTTTTCCTTTGCATCTATCATTGTTATTTGTTGTTATCTTGTTATCATCATCATCCATGCATCATGCTAATCCACTTTCACCTATTGGTTAGTTGGAAAACAATTGTTTCAACCATAATTCCTGGGCTGTTCATATGCAACTCAAATTGCATATGGGTCCATTTAAATTGTTTATCTTGTCAACTAGTTTACCTTTATGCATCTTTAAACTTGTCATGCATCCATATCTTGATCATGCTGGATCTTTTGCCGTAGTAGTAATTGTTGCATTCCGGTGTTTGTTCGAGGTTCGTTGCTTCTTCTCGGATAGGACGTTGAGATGATGTGAGCAACGACAAGTTCTGCTACCTTGCGGGATCTCAGGCAAGTATACTCACTTGCTGCCATATGGCTGCCTTTCATCACTTGTTACCGATTCTTTCTGTTGATTCTTTTCTGCTAGCCTTAGTAGTAGTTGTTTCTGTTGCGAACCCATCACATGAATCCCTTAACCTTGATATTGCCTCACCTCCCAACCTATAACCATTGTTTGTTGCCCGTGTCTTACTATCTTGCTTAGGGTTGCTTTTGCTCGAGCCTGTTGTCGGCTACTTCTTTTACTATCGTACTATTATTGTTGTTACCGTTCCGGGGGCTCGAAATATTAATCAATCAATCCTGTTAATGCTACTGTTAATAATAATTTGATGATAAGGCACCGGCGGGAGGCCCTTTGAGGTTTTGAGGCCCGCTAGTGTCGACCCTAATAGGAAAAGGGTCTTGTCTACTGATCCATGATGAGCGCACTACCCGCATGTGGGAAGCGAGTATGGGCGCCCCCCTCAACTGACTCGATTCGCATCTCGTCCAAATCTCCGTACTAGTTCGGGTGTTCCATTTGCTGCATCATATGCAGGTACGAACCCTTGGCGCCAGGGTGGAACTTTCGTAGTCGGCATTTAGGGCGGCGTGGTCTTCCAGTGCTATGAGGGTCCCCTTTTCTTCGTGGGGCTCGATTAGCCGCGCACGCACAGCACGCGGTGCTTTGGGCTTGATGCGAAGAAGGGTTGGTTGTGTAGAGTACCTCGCTTGGTGGGTTAGCTCCCCATCTGGCGGGTTATTCTTGCGTGTACGGTTACTATGGTGCACCCCTGCAGGGTAAATCTTCTCGAGAAGCCGTGTTTTCCGCGGTTATGGATTACTTGGTGAAAGTACTGGCTAACAAGTACTCAGGACAACTTAAACCTAATGAATAACAACCTTTCACCCAATGATTAACAACTTGACTAGTAATAGGCCTATTGACACAATAATCTAAACCATCATTAACTCAACTGTGTGAGTTATCCTCGGATTGCTTCTTCGGATAAGGGGCGAGATCCAGGATGGGTTTGTTTGGCAGTTATCTTTCAGTTGGTTACTATTACTCGATCTTATCCCCTTTCTGATAGTTGGAAGTAGTAGAATCTCTGTAGTTGGTTAGTGCAGCCTGCTGTCGCTTATTTGCAATAACCCCTTCCTTTCCGTTGATCCTAAAGTATTTGTATCTTGTGATGATTGGCTACGCCGGTATTCTTGTGAGTATGGGTTTTATCCCCCTTGCCAGTACTTAACCGTACTGACCCACGAATCTCTTTCGTGGCTGCAAATTCCAAATTGCAGTCAACAGGTTTGAAGTCTGACGACGTTAGCTTGGGAATCCCTCCGGCTTGGCCTGGGCAGGGATTGGACGCTCTCGGTTATCTTCAGGACTCTTAGTCCAATTTGGATCTTGTCCGTAGACGGACGATGTGTTGTTTCTTCCGCTGTTATTTTGGATCTTTGTAATGTATCAGTTGTAACCCCGGCTCGTGTGAGTCATCTTGTATCTATCTGTTCCTGTTGTAATTGTGGATTATTCGTGAACTATTGTAATGTTATCATAAATGGCAACCTGGAATCGGTTATTATGCGGATTTGGCGGGAATGCTGAAATCTGCATAGTGCACGATCTCGGGGTGTCACAAATGGTATCAGAGCCTTGGTTCCGATTCCCGATATTGTTTCGATACGAATGGTTATCGAAGCAACGGGTCCGCAAAGCCTGTAGGTTAACCTCGCTAACGGTCGTTGTTTCTAGAGTGTCGAAAACTATTTCTGCTAAACTATTTTGGAAAACCTCTCAATAGGATTCTTGTTTTTCTCCTTATCCCTATTCTATTTCCCCTCCCAATCTTATTTGTTTTGGAGTCTCCCCTCTGGTCTATCTTTCAAAGTGTTAGGATCCTACGTGGGTGGACGTTTTCTGAGCCTTTAACCTAATAGGTTCGATCATCGGAAGATTCTTGGTGGAAGAACATCGTCGTCACTCCGAGCAAGAATCCCTTGTTAGTGGTGTCGAGGAGGTCAACCGGAAGAACGAAGAAACGATAGTCGAACTTCTTTCCCCTCCCGGGTTAGCAGGTGGATTGCGAGGGCGCAATCCCTTGTTAGTGGTGTCGTCTGTAACACCTGGGGTGTTACCTGTTTGTTTGTTTGCATCATATGCATCCCATTTGCATTGCACCATGTTTGCATCACAACTGGAATTTTCAAATCAATTAAAACTTTCACACCTTGCTCAAAATTTCCAATTTAGCAATTGCAAACTATAACAACTCCTTTGTTTTCAAATAGTTTGCAGTTGTTCTAAATCAAATTGTTTGTTAATACAAATTTCCCTGTTATTAAAAAACCCTAATGGCAAATTCCAAACATTCAAATCCAATCAATCTTATTTATCATATTTCAATATGGGTTTAAATATTAAAAATTTGGCAAACAAATTAAATCAAATAATGTTGGTATGTTTGCTTGATATTTGTTAAATAAAACTTTGTTTATTTCTACAATTCCCAAAACCAAACCTTATTTGAAGTCCAACTAACCATTTAATTCCAACTAATATTTCCAATTTTGAAATAAAACGCAACCTTGCTTTCAATTGTTGTTTTGCAACTTAATAGCAATTATTTATCAAATTAAAACCCCAAACCTTTTCTATTTCCTCTCTCTCTCTTTTCATTACAAAAAAAAAGAGGAAGAGAAAAGAAAAAGAGAAAGGGAAAAATCAGGAAAAGAGAGAGGCAGCCCACCCTTTTTCTCCAAGCCCACCACCTAGCCCACCTATTCTATTTCTGGCCCACCCCAACTGTCTGTCGCTGTCATCTACCTTTTGTCACCTGTACGATAGCAGCACAACCATCTGATCCTCCTCCACCCCATGGATGAGCTGCCGTACTGGCCCTCTCTCTCCTTAAGTAGCTAACCTACTCCCCCTCGGCTGCAAACCCTAGGCCCTAGCTCTCCATCTCATCGCCGCCATCCTCCTTTCCCTCTCTGCTGTTCATCTCTCTGTTCTACTGAACCATCGACACCGAACACCACACCACCGAAACACCCTCTGTTGGCCGCCACCTTCCATCCGCCATGGGCACCGCGAGGAGGTCCTGATCCCGGGAATGGAACCGTCGATGTTCCATCTCCAAGATCCCTGAAGGAGCGGAGCCGGGAGGAGGCCCGAGCCGGCCGCGCCATCGACGGCAACCGCCGCCGTTCTGCCTCGACGACGAACGTCTACAGCGACCTGAGCAGGTACTCGCCTCCGTTCTCCCTTTCCCCTCTCGGATCGTCCGCCTCCACGCCCTAGGCACACCGCGAGGCCCGCACGAGCACCGCACACCGGCGCCGCCGCGGTGGCGGACAGCGAGCCGCCGGTGCCTTTTTCCTGTCCGCCGTTCGCTGATGGTTCCGTCGGGTTCAGAGAGGATGGCCCTGTCGAGTTCAGTTAACGACGTACGATTGCCTCATATTCAGTCCCCATCTGTTCCCATCACAACAGCAGCAGTAACCCAATGGTTCCGTTCCTTGCATCCGCGCGACAGGTCCTGGGGTCGAATCCCTGGGACGCCCCCTTTTTCCCGAATTTTTCCACAGCGCGCGCGTGACCCCACCTGTAAGCCCCTCGTGCGCCACGTGAGCACAGAGAGTCCCTGGGCCCCCCTGGCAGTGGCTGTGTGTAGATAGCAGCCCAGTGAGAAAAGGATTTCTGCGAATTTCCTAAAATCCCTAATTCTTTTTAATTAGCAGATTTAAAACCAAACTTCAAAATTCAATATCTTTTATTCTGTAATTCCAATAACTAAAAGTTTTATATGAATTCTGATCCAAATTTCCTAAACTTTCCAAATATCCAATTTGTGTACTGTTTTGGAAACTTCAAATGCATTTAAAATTCAAACTTAAATATTTCAAATGTTAATTTGTAAATTCCATAACTAATTATTTATAAATCCAATAAATGCAAATAAAATATGTTTTCCATACCATTTTGAATAACATATTCAAATATAATTTTTGTTTTCTGTTTTGAATAATTAAAATTGCCTAAATAATTTAAATCTTGTTTAATTCAATTAAAAATTGTGTAATATTGTTTAATTCATAGTTAAATAATCCAAAGTCCAATTTCAAAATGTGAAACATGTAATCCAACTAAAATTTGATAAACTTTTCAAATGTCAACTTTTTTATTTGTTTTGGACACTTTAACTTGATGAAAACAACAATTGTTTGTGTGACATGTTTAAGTAACCAAATTTTCCAAACTTAATAAATAATTTCCAAACTTGTTTTCTTCCTTTTCCTTTGCATCTATCATTGTTATTTGTTGTTATCTTGTTATCATCATCATCCATGCATCATGCTAATCCACTTTCACCTATTGGTTAGTTGGAAAACAATTGTTTCAACCATAATTCCTGGGCTGTTCATATGCAACTCAAATTGCATATGGGTCCATTTAAATTGTTTATCTTGTCAACTAGTTTACCTTTATGCATCTTTAAACTTGTCATGCATCCATATCTTGATCATGCTGGATCTTTTGCCGTAGTAGTAATTGTTGCATTCCGGTGTTTGTTCGAGGTTCGTTGCTTCTTCTCGGATAGGACGTTGAGATGATGTGAGCAACGACAAGTTCTGCTACCTTGCGGGATCTCAGGCAAGTATACTCACTTGCTGCCATATGGCTGCCTTTCATCACTTGTTACCGATTCTTTCTGTTGATTCTTTTCTGCTAGCCTTAGTAGTAGTTGTTTCTGTTGCGAACCCATCACATGAATCCCTTAACCTTGATATTGCCTCACCTCCCAACCTATAACCATTGTTTGTTGCCCGTGTCTTACTATCTTGCTTAGGGTTGCTTTTGCTCGAGCCTGTTGTCGGCTACTTCTTTTACTATCGTACTATTATCGTTGTTACCGTTCCGGGGGCTCGAAATATTAATCAATCAATCCTGTTAATGCTACTGTTAATAATAATTTGATGATAAGGCACCGGCGGGAGGCCCTTTGAGGTTTTGAGGCCCGCTAGTGTCGACCCTAATAGGAAAAGGGTCTTGTCTACTGATCCATGATGAGCGCACTACCCGCATGTGGGAAGCGAGTATGGGCGCCCCCCTCAACTGACTCGATTCGCATCTCGTCCAAATCGCCGTACTAGTTCGGGTGTTCCATTTGCTGCATCATATGCAGGTACAAACCCTTGGCGCCAGGGTGGAACTTTCGTAGTCGGCATTTAGGGCGGCGTGGTCTTCCAGTGCTATGAGGGTCCCCCTTTCTTCGTGGGGCTCGATTAGCCGCGCACGCACAGCACGCGGTGCTTTGGGCTTGATGCGAAGAAGGGTTAGTTGTGTAGAGTACCTCGCTTGGTGGGTTAGCTCCCCATCTGGCGGGTTATTCTTGCGTGTACGGTTACTATGGTGCACCCCTGCAGGGTAAATCTTCTCGAGAAGCCGTGTTTTCCGCGGTTATGGATTACTTGGTGAAAGTACTGGCTAACAAGTACTCAGGACAACTTAAACCTAATGAATAACAACCTTTCACCCAATGATTAACAACTTGACTAGTAATAGGCCTATTGACACAATAATCTGAACCATCATTAACTCAACTGTGTGAGTTATCCTCGGATTGCTTCTTCGGATAAGGGGCGAGATCCAGGATGGGTTTGTTTGGCAGTTATCTTTCAGTTGGTTACTATTACTCGATCTTATCCCCTTTCTGATAGTTGGAAGTAGTAGAATCTCTGTAGTTGGTTAGTGCAGCCTGCTGTCGCTTATTTGCAATAACCCCTTCCTTTCCGTTGATCCTAAAGTATTTGTATCTTGTGATGATTGGCTACGCCGGTATTCTTGTGAGTATGGGTTTTATCCCCCTTGCCAGTACTTAACCGTACTGACCCACGAATCTCTTTCGTGGCTGCAAATTCCAAATTGCAGTCAACAGGTTTGAAGTCTGACGACGTTAGCTTGGGAATCCCTCCGGCTTGGCCTGGGCAGGGATTGGACGCTCTCGGTTATCTTCAGGACTCTTAGTCCAATTTGGATCTTGTCCGTAGACGTACGATGTGTTGTTTCTTCCGCTGTTATTTTCGATCTTTGTAATGTATCAGTTGTAACCCCGGCTCGTGTGAGTCATCTTGTATCTATCTGTTCCTATTGTAATTGTGGATTATTCGTGAACTATTGTAATGTTATCATAAATGGCAACCTGGAATCGGTTATTATGCAGATTTGGCGGGAATGCTGAAATCTGCATAGTGCACGATCTCGGGGCGTCACAATTCGTGGAAGTGAAAGATTGTGAGCTTGTTACTCTTGGGTCTTGGACCCTAGACGACTTGTGGTGTTCTTGGGATCCTCCAATATAGTTGTGGATGTGTGCCCCAAGATTTTGGTGACACCGAGAGCCTCCAATTGAGTTGTGGATGCGTGCCTCGGGTTTGAAGGTTGCCAATAGTGGAAGGTGAACTAGGCCTTTGTGGCGGGGTTCATCGGAGAATAGGGTGAGGCCTTTGTGGCGTTGAGTAGGCCTTCGTGGCGAGCTCACACCCCTCCAACGAGTCGTACTCCCCTTTGTGGGAGGAACTCGGGAATACATCATCGTCTCCGTGTGCCTCGGTTATTTCTATACCCGAGCTTTTTACTTATGCAATTTACATTGTGATAGCCTTCGCGCTTGAAGTTATATATCTTGCTATCACCTTGTTACTTGTCTTTCTTAGCATAAGTGGTTAGTGCACCAAATTGACCGTAGAATATTTAGGTTGTATGCTTGTTAATTTAAACACCTAGTTTATTTCCGCATTTAGCAAGCTTTAACCGAAAAAGTTTTAATCGCCTATTCACCCCCCCTCCTAGGCGACGTCGTTGTTCGTTCAATTGGTATCAGAGCCTCGTCTCTCTTTTTTAGGTTTTACATCCTAGAGAGTACGATGTCGTTTAGAGAAATAGAGCATGATCCCGCTTTTATATTCTATGGTAGAAATTATGATGTTTGGAAAATTCGCATTCTTAATTTTCTTACGGACATGGGTCCAAAGTATCTTAAGAGAATTGTAGATATGGATTTTCCTCCTCCAAAGGATTCTCAAGATTTATCTTTAGAGGATGAGGAAAACTCTTATCTCGATACTCTTGTATCTAATGGTCTCTTGTGCGTTTTGAGCGATGTAGTTATTCAATCAATCATGCCTTTTAGGAACGCTCATGAGCTATGGACAAAACTTCAAGATATATATGATGTGTCCAAAATTATTGAGGATGATTGTTCTCCATCCACTTCCGGCCGTGATGAGTTCACATCTTTCTCCACTCCACCAACATGTGATTTATCACAAGGTAATGATATGGTGAGTGGTGATAGAAATTGCATTGTAGATAGTGAATTTACTATTGAGTATACTTCATCTGTATCTCATTGCAACATTCTATCTTTGGACTTAATCTCTTATAGCACTCAAAGTTCCATACATGCTAGTATTGATAGTCCTTGCATATCATGTAATAGTTGTTCAACTAAATCTCATGATGATATGCTTCCTATGTCTTGTTTTCATGAAAACAATGATTCCATTTCCTCTAGTACTTGTGTGGCTAACAATGTAGAGGAATCCCAATTTTTGGTGGAACAAGACATGGACCTTATTGGTGCTTCAAGTCAATCTTCATCTTCGTTATCCATTTCTCATGTGTGCCTTATGGCTAGGGATTCAAAGTTATCTCCACCTTTGGAACCCACTACATCTTGTGATGACAAGGATGAGGATATATTTTATGGAGAGTTTGAGGATGAGGTCTCTTTAATGGATAAGGGTGAGTTGGTTCTTCTTGATCTCCCTAAAGGTAGTAAAGCTATCACCCCTTTTAGTGAAATATTGGCTTTTTCTATTTATAGCGCCAAAATCATTGAAAATAAGGTGATATTGAAAGAAGTGATGCCGATGAAAAGGCATCCCTCACTACGTCTCTTGAGGAAGAGTATGAGCTCCGAGTTACTCTTGAGGAGAAACTTGAATCTCTCGAGGAGCTCTATAATGAACAAATAACCTATCTCACTAAAGCACGTGACCATACCAATGCTAAATATAAAGTGCTTAAAAATGAAAAGATTGAATTTGTTGTTGGCAATGCTAATCTAATTGAGGAAAACTCTAGGTTGAATAATGAGCTTGCCAAGTTGTCTTCTTCTATTTCAAATGATTCCTGTGCTACTAACTCCACATCTTGTAAAGCATCTATTTTGAAGGAGAATGTTGAGCTAAGGGCTCAACTTGAGCTAATGACTAGCAAGTATGGGAAATTGGAAGAAAGTCATGAAAAGCTATCTAGCTCTCATGAGGATCTTCTAGAATCCCATACCAAGCTAAAATTAGCTCTTGAGGCTATCACTACAAAGGTAACATCTTGTGAGCCTCATGTGGTTACTAGCACAATATCTTCTAATAATGCTATATTGACTTGTGCTCGTATTAGTAATTCATCCTCCCATAATGTTTCTACATCTTGTGATGAATTGCTTTCCTTGCCTTGTTGCTCTAACAATGAAGCATCTACTTCCTCTAGCTCTTGTGTTGATTCTAACCATGTAGAGGAAAATAAAGAGCTCAAGGCCCAATTCACTTCTTTGAAGAAAGACTTGGAAAAGTGTCATGAAGGGAGTTCCACCCTTGAAAAGATGTTGAGAGTGCGAATACTTCCCAATGACAAGAGTGGACTTGGATTCAACTCCAATATCAAGAACAAGTCCATTATTGACAAGAATAAGGGCCAAGAACAAGAAAAAGATTCGGCCAAGATTATTTGCTTCAAGTGCAAGATTGAAGGGCGTCATGTTAGATCTTGCCCTTTGAAGAAGAATTCTCTAAGTGAGAAGCAACTAGGGAAGCGGCCTCTTGTTCAATCTCATGATCAACCACGAGTTGAACAACGGCCACCTCCTAAGAAGACTCAAGCCAATGCTCCTCTTGTTGAGAAGCCTATTGAGAAGAAAGAAAAGAGTCGATGTTGCTACCTTTGTCGCAAGAAGGGACACTTTGCTTCTTCATGCACTAATGGTACATTATCCAACCCTATCCTTATTGATGATGTTTATTCCGTTAGGAAGGATAATGTGGGCAATGTGTTTGCCAAGTATGTTGGTACTCCAAGTGGTGTCAAAAAAAGAACCATTTGGGTTGCCAAACCTATTGTGACTAACCTCTTAGGACCCAACTTGGTTGGGGACCAACAAGCTCAAACTTGATCAATAGGTGTTGTTGGAGGGCATTGGAGACTTGGCAATTTCATGAAGAATTAAGGGATCTGCATCAATTATATTTCCTCAAGCCGAGTCACTTGGATTATATATCTCTCTTACCCAATGTTCCTCCAAGAGGTAACTTGTGTTTAAATCATATATACATTGAAAGTTGCTTGCTCCCTTGCATATGTTAGTTTTGTTTCTAGCATGTGTTTGTATATGTTGTGCTTACTACTTACCTATCTTGAGTAATCTAGTTATGTTTGTTGGTTTGCACTCCATATACTTGTGTTCTTTGTGATGAGCCTTCATTGCTATTGTTGCTTATTTTAGTTGGCTCTTTGGGAGATTAATGGACTATCCCATTTTGGGGGAGTAATATGCTCTTGGCACATTAATATCCTAAAATGTGTGTACATGAGGAATACCACTTAGTGTTGATATATCAATATTATCTTGTCTCTATATGTTATGTCTTTCTCATGAGAAATTCAACTTCTAATGTACATTAACTTTCTCTTGTTTGATTTATTTTTGCCTCTTGTTGTTTTCAATGGATTATCACATTATGGGGGAGTAATAAGCTATGTGCATATTACAAGCCTAGAAAATGTGAACATCTGAGGTATTGCCACCTAGAGTTGATATTCTAGTTATCTTGTTCCTAAGTGGCATGTTGCTCAAACAAGTTCCATATTTGCTTAAAATATATTGTGTCTCTCTTGTTTGGTATCTTGTTTGTAAGAGAGTTTCTTGTTGCCTTGCTTTTTCGAGTTTTATTTGAAGCCTTCAAGAATCTCTATCTAAGCATGTTTTTCTTATTCCTATCTTTTTCCACATGCTTATGTTTTGTGAATATGATTGTGAACCAATCTACCACCGAGAAATATCTCCATACATCTCTTGTCTTTGACAAGTTATAATAATTTGAGGTAAGTTTATTGATCATATTTACTTTGGCCTTTGCTCTAAAAATTTCCTTGTTTCTTGGCAAGGATTTTGTTTGGTTCAAACTCCTTTGTGTCTTCCTTGCTCTACTCAAAATTTGTTTTATGCTTTCTTGAGTTAGGAAAAGCAATGATCCCATACTTGTGCACTTGTGTTCAAAGTCATACTTCTTTGGGTTGCACTATTCTTGGGGAAGCTATCCTACATTGAGTAGATCACCATTCTTTAAATTGGTGTTGCATCTAATTGATTTTATTTAAACATGACTAGTGTTTGAATAATATATATGGAGAGTAATGATTCCATTGTGTGTATTTTGTATTCAAATGCAAGATCATAAATAATGCACTATTATTGGAAGAACTATCCTATATGCGTTTGAACACTTGTTGTCTTTAAATTTTTTTGTTATCCCAATGACTTGTCTCTTTGGAAGACAAACACTTTTCGTCTTGGTACTTTGTGTGCTATCATGAAAAATGTAGAGGGTTTGTTCACTCTTTTATGTTTTTTTTGGTATCCTCTCTATGTTGGTTTCCTCAATCATGTGTTGATTTGGGTCTTGATTTACTTTGGACAATTCTCTTTCTTTTCACTCTTATGAGTGGCTTTTTGGTTTAATTGGTTCTTTTTCCAATTTGTATCTTGTTTTGGTTCTTGAAAGTTTTGTGCATGCATATTTACTATGTATATCTTTTGTCATGCTTACTTTCATTGATCCAATATATAGGATAAACTCCATCAAATCCTAAATGGCTAAGATGTGCATGAAATTCAAATTCACATTAATATGCACATATTTATGTGGAGTTTGTCCTATGTATTGTAGTTGTTCTAACTACTTTGGACCCAATGAGTTTGGGTACCATTTTGTACTTGAATTTTGTTTTTAGGTACAATGGATATACATTGGTTGCTTGATCCATTCATAAGTAAGGTGTTCTCACCATGGTATTATAGGAGTCAAGCTTTGATGATTATCAAACTCGCATCCTCTTCATCACCAATGTCTTCTCGGTAACAAGTATCTATCTCATGCATACATTTCTAGCTTTCAACCTTGTGTAGGTTGCATATTGGCATGAATTCCATTTGTTTCATTTCATTTGGTTCTTGCAAATGTCCTATGAAAAGCATCTTTATTGCAACTATGAGTAAGCCAGGATGATTACATACTAAGGGGATATTTATAATCATTTTCATGATTCACCAATCCCAAGTATATTAATCTAGCAACTTCTACTTGAAGTCTCTCATATGCAATATTGATGAATTCTCAAAAACCATTTGAATATTTTGTGATATGCGTTACCGTTCTCGAAGCATTCCAACTATCACCTTTCCCTTGTGATATTTGTTATGCTTTGATGAGTTTTGTTTGTTCATATATATCACCTTAAGATTAAACTAAGCTTAGTGCTTTGCTTTCATGCAAAAATCTTATAGGTGTATTTATGAACCTTCCTTGGATATCATGTTTTTAACCTTTGTCCCTATTTTGTGTGTGCATGTTTCTTTGTGGATATATATCTTTGTGATTGGTGTCCACTTAGAAACTTATACACACGATAATAGTTACATCTTTAATTGATATTCTATTTCTTTAGTGACCATGTTTTATTGCTTTATATTCCTTGGTGGTTTCTAAAAGGCACAAGCTTTGTTTTTCTTTTGGTATTCCTTTTGCTTCTTAATAAGCTTGTGGACCTATGTGTTTTTTCATTTGATGGTTTGTGTGTATGGGGAAGACATGATATGCACTATGTGCCTCTTATATTGAAAGACTATGTTGATGATTTTATCATCTTATTAGTCTCCAAAAAAAATGTTTTTCCTTGTCACGCCCATCTAGTTCGGTTGAGTAAGTATTTATTTGTCGCTTCTTGATCTTAATTGCTCAACTTTTGTTTGTTTGCAAGTTTCTTTGCTTCATTTCCAATCTATTCGCTTGCTCTTGTTTGTGTTCAAAATTATCTAGAAGGGAGTGATGATTCCATGTTGTGCACACTATATAGTAATTCAAATCTAACATTGTGCATGTACCTTGGGGAGTTCCCTCTTGATTTTCTAGAACACTTGGTTGATCTTATCAAAATATTGATTTTGGTCAATCGGTTTTTTGGATCCTTCGGTTGGTTGCTTCTTTGTGAAAGTATCCTTCAATTTTATTTTCTTTGTAAACCTTTGGATCCTCAATATAGTTTGATCTCCCTCCATCTATTTATAGTTGGATATATGCACTTGATTTCACTCATATCATGAGGAATGCATACACTATGGGGGAGCTCTTATTATATTGGCCTTCTAATCTTTTTGCCCATTTCGGCAATGGATGCCAATGGGGGAGAAGTTTAGAGGGTTTAAGGGAATTTGGTTTATGCTTTAGTTTCGTTCTTAAGCATTTGCCTTTCCATGCTATTGCATCCTTGCTCTTTGTTTAGCATCGTTCCTTAATTCATCATATAAACCCTCGTAAAAAGGGATTGTCATCAATTACCAAAATGGGGGAGATTGAAAGCGCATGGTTCCCCCATATGTGGTTTTGGTAATTAATGACAATCCTTATGGACTAATGTTTGCATTGAGTTATCCTTGTAGATCTTGTCCATAGGAAATAATGGAGTTCATGTGTTGAACTCTATTAGCTTCCTTGATGGCCATTGTTATATTCATGGATTTATATGAGGAATGGTTTTGGTTTGAGTTGAGATCATTGCTAGTGTGTCTTGAAGAAAAGGATTAGGTGATCTTTCATTATCATCTTCAAGACATCATCATTTGAAGTAAGAAGAAAAGATACAAGGTTGATCAAGCAAGCGGTCAACACTCAAAGCTACAATTTGTACCAAGTGAGATTGTGTATCTCATGGTATGGTAAGAAATTGTAAATATAGCTTTGTGAACTAACCCATGATATGTGTGTGTGGTATTTCTATTTGTGGTTAGGTATATTTCCATGGGCATGAACCAAAAGGAATATTTCATATAGCCCATGGTCTATGTCGTCGTCAAGCGGTGTTTGTCATCTAGCTTGACGTGGAAGCTCAAGTGAAGCATCTAGAAGATATCCTATGCTTGTTGCTTGCCACCCTTTTGTAGATTGTGTCCTTGTGAAGATTTGCCGAGAAGGGTCTCTCACATAATAGTGTATGGGGGAGCTAGTCTCTCCCATAATGGTGTATGGTGGAGCAACTTGCAAGTCTTCATCAAGCGGAGCTTGTGCTAGCAAGAGCAATCAAGAAAGAAGATCCAACTTGAGAGAGTCAAGATCGCCATCATCTACCTCAAGTGGAATGCTCAAGGCAAAGGTATAATCTTGATAGGTTTTCTATTTTACCGGTCTCGTGTCTTCGGGAGACCGGGTTATAGGATAGATAGTCGTACTATCAAGAGGGGCTCTCAAGTGAGTAACGTGATCAAATTGTTGTGGAGAGCTCAAACCTTTGCATACTTGCATATCATATTTCATGATTCTTATTTGGCTTTTGTTTCCTTTGGATTCTAGTGCTTGTCGTGATCTTCATGGCAAGCCAAGGTTTATCGAAAACGGTTTTGGTAAGAAAAACTTGTTGCGATTTCGGTGGTGAAAATATCCGGTTCATCTTTGAGAATGTTTCCACACCTTCCATGTGTGGTAACTTCTCCATTCCTTTTTGTTTGGATAGTATTTGTTATTACCTTTCCAACCCATTTGGATTCACCTTATTCGGAGTTTATTCGCAAAAGTTATGTGTGTTTTCGTGTTGGAGGTTTTACCGGGTGTTCCTATTTGAGAGGTCTAAACCTTTACCCATTTGGTTTTATATTCCATTTATGGACAATGATGTTTCTCTGCATATTCTTGTAGTGCTCGTCGTTTCGATTTCAACGAGCCCAAGAACATCGAAAACGGAGTTCATATGCAAAAGTTATTGCATTTCTCGTATCGGTTTTCTGTCTCCGGTTTGCAATCCGGAATATTCCGGATGATTCCGGAATCCGGATTTATTCCGGAATATTCCGGCCAGAACGGGAAAAGGCTCTGTTTCCATCCGGAATCGCTCCGGAATCGATTCCGGGCCATTCCGGGTCATTCCGGGGTCCGGAATATTCCGGACCATTCCGGAATGGACGTAAAACGTGGAAAACGGCTAGTTTTTTGAGCACCTATTTAAGGGGCTTTCTTCCCAAAGCACCCAAGACTTTCCAAGCTCGTTTTCCCTCTCTCTTCCCACCATTGTTGACTTTGGAAAGCTTGCTCCTCTCTCAATCCCTCCAATGATTCTTTCATATCTTTGAGGGAGAAGTTAGAGGAGATCTAGATCTACATTTCCACCAATCCATCCTCCTTCTTAGTGAGGGAAACCTAGTAGATCTTGATCTTGGAGTTCTTGGTGTTTCTCCATTGTTCTTCCTCTCTTATTCCCCCATAAGCATTTGTTGCTTTGTTGGAATTTGAGAGTGGAGGATTTGAGCACTTGTGCTCTTGCCATTTGCATCGGTTGCATCGGTTTGGTCTCTCCACGAGGATTCGTGGAAGTGAAAGATTGTGAGCTTGTTACTCTTGGGTCTTGGACCCTAGACGACTTGTGGTGTTCTTGGGAGCCTCCAATTGAGTTGTGGATGTGTGCCCCAAGATTGTGGTGACACCGAGAGCCTCCAATTGAGTTGTGGATGCGTGCCTCGGGTTTGAAGGTTGCCAATAGTGGAAGGTGAACTAGGCCTTTGTGGCGGGGTTCATCGAAGAATAGGGTGAGGCCTTTGTGGCGTTGAGTAGGCCTTCGTGGCGAGCTCACACCCCTCCAACGAGACGTACTCCCCTTTGTGGGAGGAACTCCGAAATACATCATCGTCTCCGTGTGCCTCGGTTATTTCTATACCTGAGCTTTTTACTTATGCAATTTACATTGTGATAGCTTCGCGCTTGAAGTTATATATCTTGCTATCACCTTGTTACTTGTCTTGCTTAGAATAAGTGGTTAGTGTATCTAGTTGACCGTAGAATATTTAGGTTGTATGCTTGTTAATTTAAACACCTAGTTTATTTCCGCATTTAGCAAGCTTTAACCGAAAAAGTTTTAATCGCCTATTCACCCCCCCTCTAGGCGACGTCGTTGTCCGTTCAATTGGTATCAGAGCCTCGTCTCTCTTTTTTAGGTTTTACATCCTAGAGAGTACGATGTCGTTTAGAGAAATAGAGCATGATCCCGCTTTTATATTCTATGGTAGAAATTATGATGTTTGGAAAATTCGCATTCTTAATTTTCTTACAGACATGGGTCCAAAGTATCTTAAGAGAATTGTAGATATGGATTTTCCTCCTCCAAAGGATTCTCAAGATTTATCTTTAGAGGATTAGGAAAACTCTTATCTCGATACTCTTGTATCTAATGGTCTCTTGTGCGTTTTGAGCGGTGTAGTTATTCAATCAATCATGCCTTTTCCGAACGCTCATGAGCTATGGACAAAACTTCAAGATATATATGATGTGTCCAAAATTATTGAGGATGATTGTTCTCCATCCACTTCCGGCCGTGATGAGTTCACATCTTTCTCCACTCCACCAACATGTGATTTGTCACAAGGTAATGATATGGTGAGTGGTGATAGAAATTGCATTGTAGATAGTGAATTTACTATTGAGTATACTTCATCTCTATCTCATTGCAACATTCTATCTTTGGACTTAATCTCTTCTAGCACTCAAAGTTACATACATGCTAGTATTGATAGTCCTTGCATATCATGTAATAGTTGTTCAACTAAATCTCATGATGATATGCTTCCTATGTCTTGTTTTCATGAAAACAATGCTTCCATTTCCTCTAGTACTTGTGTGGCTAACAATGTAGAGGAATCCCAATTTTTGGTGGAACAAGACATGGACCTTATTGGTGCTTCAAGTCAATCTTCATCTTCGTTATCCATTTGTCATGTGTGCCTTATGGCTAGGGATTCAAAGGTATCTCCACCTTTGGAACCCACTACATCTTGTGATGACGAGGATGATGATATATTTTATGGAGAGTTTGAGGATGAGGTCTCTTTAATGGATAAGGGTGAGTTGGTTCTTCTTGATCTCCCTAAAGGTAGTAAAGCTATCACTCCTTTTAGTGAAATATTGGCTTTTGCTATTTATAGCGCTAAAATCATTGAAAATAAAGGTGAGATTTAAAGAAGTGATGCCGATGAAAAGGCATCCCTCACTACGTCTCTTGAGGAAGAGTATGAGCTCCGAGTTACTCTTGAGGAGAAACTTGAATCTCTCGAGGAGCTCTATAATGAACAAATAACCTATCTCACTAAAGCACGTGACCATACCAATGCTAAATATAAAGTGCTTAAAAATGAAAAGGTTGAATTTGTTGTTGGCAATGCTAATCTAATTGAGGAAAACTCTAGGTTGAATAATGAGCTTGCCAAGTTGTCTTATTCTATTTCAAATGATTCTTGTGCTACTAACTCCACATCTTGTGAAGCATCTATTTTGAAGGAGAATGTTGAGCTAAGGGCTCAACTTGAGCTAATGACTAGAAAGTATGGGAAATTGGAAGAAAGTCATGAAAATCTATCTAGCTCTCATGAGGATCTTCTAGAATCCCATACCAAGCTAAAATTAGCTCTTGAGGCTATCACTACAAAGGTAACATCTTGTGAGCCTCATGTGGTTACTAGCACAATATCTTCTAATAATGCTATATTGACTTGTGCTCGTATTAGTAATTCATCCTCCCATAATGTTTCTACATCTTGTGATGAATTGCTTTCCTTGCCTTGTTGCTCTAACAATGAAGCATCTACTTCCTCTAGCTCTTGTGTTGATTCTAACCATGTAGAGGAAAATAAAGAGCTCAAGGCCCAAGTCACTTCTTTGAAGAAAGACTTGGAAAAGTGTCATGAAGGGAGTTCCACCCTTGAAAAGATGTTGAGAGTGCGAGGACTTCCCAATGACAAGAGTGGACTTGGATTCAACTCCAATATCAAGAACAAGTCCATTATTGACAAGAAGAAGGGCCAAGAACAAGAAAAAGATTCGGCCAAGATTATTTGCTTCAAGTGCAAGATTGAAGGGCATCATGTTAGATCTTGCCCTTTGAAGAAGAAGTCTCTAAGTGAGAAGCAACTAGGGAAGCGGCCTCTTGTTCAATCTCATGATCAACCACGAGTTGAACAACGGCCACCTCCTAAGAAGACTCAAGCCAATGCTCCTCTTGTTGAGAAGCCTATTGAGAAGAAATAAAAGAGTCGATGTTGCTACCTTTGTCGCAAGAAGGGACACTTTGCTTCTTCATGCACTAATGGTACATTATCCAACCCTATCCTTATTGATGATGTTTATTCCATTAGGAAGGATAATGTGGGCAATGTGTTTGCCAAGTATGTTGGTACTCCAAGTGGTGTCAAAAAAAGAACCATTTGGGTTGCCAAACCTATTGTGACTAACCTCTTAGGACCCAACTTTGTTGGAGACCAACAAGCTCAAACTTGATCAATAGGTGTTGTTGGAGGGCATTGGAGACTTGGCAATTTCATGAAGAATTAAGGGATCTTCATCAATTATATTTCCTCAAGCCGAGTCACTTGGATTATATATCTCTCTTACCCAATGTTCCTCCAAGAGGTAACTTGTGTTTAAATCATATATACATTGAAAGTTGCTTGCTCCCTTGCATATGTTAGTTTTGTTTCTAGCATGTGTTTGTATATGTTGTGCTTACTACTTACCTATCTTGAGTAATCTAGTTATGTTTGTTGGTTTGCACTCCATATACTTGTGTTCTTTGTGATGAGCCTTCATTGCTATTGTTGCTTATTTTAGTTGGCTCTTTGGGAGATTAATGGACTATCCCATTTTGGGGGAGTAATATGCTCTTGGCACATTACTATCCTAAAATGTGTGTACACGAGGAATACCACTTAGTGTTGATATATCAATATTATCTTGTCTCTATATGGTATGTATTTCTCATGAGAAATTCAACTTCTAATGTCCATTAACTTTCTCTTGTTTGATTTATTTTTGCCTCTTGTTGTTTTCAATGGATTATCACATTATGGGGGAGTAATAAGCTATGTGCATATTACAAGCCTAGAAAATGTGAACATCTGAGGTATTGCCACCTAGAGTTGATATTCTAGTTATCTTGTTCCTAAGTGGCATGTTGCTCAAACAAGTTCCATATTTGCTTAAAATATATTGTGTCTCTCTTCTTTGGTATCTTGTTTGTAAGAGAGTTTCTTGTTGCCTTGCTTTTTTGAGTTTTATTTGAAGCCTTCAAGAATCTCTATCTAAGCATGTTTTTCTTATTCCTATCTTTTTCCACATGCTTATGTTTTGTGAATATGATTGTGAACCAATCTACCACCGAGAAATATCTCCATACATCTCTTGTCTTTGACAAGTTATAATAATTTGAGGTAAGTTTATTGATCATATTTACTTTGGCCTTTGCTCTAAAAATTTCCTTGTTTCTTGGCAAGGATTTTGTTTGGTTCAAACTCCTTTGTGTCTTCCTTGCTCTACTCAAAATTTGTTTTATGCTTTCTTGAGTTAGGAAAAGCAATGATCCCATACTTGTGCACTTGTGTTCAAAGTCATACTTCTTTGGGTTGCACTATTCTTGGGGAAGCTATCCTACATTGAGTAGATCACCATTCTTTAAATTGGTGTTGCATCTAATTGATTTTATTTAAACATGACTAGTGTTTGAATAATATATATGGAGAGTAATGATTCCATTGTGTGCATTTTGTATTCAAATGCAAGATCATAAATAATGCACTATTATTGGAAGAACTATCCTATATGCGTTTGAACACTTGTTGTCTTTAAATTTGTTTGTTATCCCAATGACTTGTCTCTTTGGAAGACAAACACTTTTCGTCTTGGTACTTTGTGTGCTATCATGAAAAATGTAGAGGGTTTGTTCACTCTTTTATGTTTTTTTTGGTATCCTCTCTATGTTGGTTTCCTCAATCATGTGTTGATTTGGGTCTTGATTTACTTTGGACAATTCTCTTTCTTTTCACTCTTATGAGTGGCTTTTTGGTTTAATTGGTTCTTTTTCCAATTTGTATCTTGTTTTGGTTCTTGAAAGTTTTGTGCATGCATATTTACTATGTATATCTTTTGGCATGCTTACTTTCATTGATCCAATATATAGGATAATCTCCATCAAATCCTAAATTGCTAAGATGTGCATGAAATTCAAATTCACATTAATATGCACATATTTATGTGGAGTTTGTCCTATGTATTGTAGTTGTTCTAACTATTTTGGACCCAATGAGTTTGGGTACCATTTTGTACTTGAATTTTGTTTTTAGGTACAATGGATATACATTGGTTGCTTGCTCCATTCATAAGGAAGGTGTTCTCACCATGGTATTATAGGAGTCAAGCTTCGATGATTATCAAACTCGCATCCTCTTCATCACCAATGTCTTCTCGGTAACAAGTATCTATCTCATGCATACATTTCTAGCTTTCAACCTTGTGTAGGTTGCATCTTGGCATGAATTCCATTTGTTTCATTTCGTTTGGTTCTTGCAAATGTCCTATCAAAAGCATCTTTATTGCAACTATGAGTACGCCGGGATGATTACATACTAAGGGGATATTTATAATCATTTTCATGATTCACCAATCCCAAGTATATTAATCTAGCAACTTATACTTGAAGTCTCTCATATGCAATATTGATGAATTCTCAAAAACCATTTGAATATTTTGTGATATGCGTTACCGTTCTCGAAGCATTCCAACTATCACCTTTCCCTTGTGATATTTGTGGTTTGATGAGTTTTGTTTGTTCATCTATATCCCCTTAAGATTAAACTAAGCTTAGTGCTTTGCTTTCATGCAAAAATCTTATAGGTGTATTTATGAACCTTCCATGGATATCATGTTTTTCACCTTTGTCCCTATTTTGTGTGTGCATGTTTCTTTGTGGATATATATCTTTGTGATTGGTGTCCACTTAGAAACTTATACACACGATAATAGTTACATCTTTAATTGATATTCTGTTTCTTTAGTGACCATGTTTTATTGCTTTATATTCCTTGGTGGTTTCTAAAAGGCACAAGCTTTGTTTTTCTTTTGGTATTCCTTTTGCTTCTTAATAAGCTTGTGGACCTATGTGTTTTTTCATTTGATGGTTTGTGTGTATGGGAAAGACATGATATGCACTATGTGCCTCTTATATTGAAAGACTATGTTGATGATTTTATCATCTTATTAGTCTCCAAAAAAAATGTTTTTCCTTGTCACGCCCATCTAGTTCGGTTGAGTAAGTATTTATTTGTCGCTTCTTGATCTTAATTGCTCAACTTTTGTTTGTTTGCAAGTTTCTTTGCTTCATTTCCAATCTATTCGCTTGCTCTTGTTTGTGTTCAAAATTATCTAGAAGGGAGTGATGATTCCATGTTGTGCACACTATATAGTAATTCAAATCTAACATTGTGCATGTACCTTGGGGAGTTCCCTCTTGATTTTCTAGAACACTTGGTTGATCTTATCAAAATATTGATTTTGGTCAATCGGTTTTTTGGATCCTTCGGTTGGTTGCTTCTTTGTGAAAGTATCCTTCAATTTTATTTTCTTTGTAAACCTTTGGATTCTCAATATAGTTTGATCTCCCTCCATCTATTTATAGTTGGATATATGCACTTGATTTCACTCATATCATGAGGAATGCATACACTATGGGGGAGCTCTTATTATATTGGCCTTCTAATCTTTTTGCCCATTTCGGCAATGGATGCCAATGGGGGAGAAGTTTAGAGGGTTTAAGGGAATTCGGTTTATGTTTTAGTTTCGTTCTTAAGCATTTTACTTTCCATGCTATTGCATCCTTGCTCTTTGTTTAGCATCGTTGCTTAATTCATCGTATAAACCCTTGTAAAAAGGTATTGTCATCAATTACCAAAATGGGGGAGATTGAAAGCGCACGGTTCCCCCATATGTGGTTTTGGTAATTAATGACAATCCTTATGGACTAATGTTTTCATTGAGTTATCCTTGTAGATCTTGTCCATAGGAAATAATGGAGTTCATGTGTTGAACTCTATTAGCTTCCTTGATGGCCATTGTTATATTCATGGATTTATATGAGGAATGGTTTTGGTTTGAGTTGAGCTCATTGCTAGTGTGTCTTGAAGAAAAGTATTAGGTGATCTTTCATTATCATCTTCAAGACATCATCATTTGAAGTAAGAAGCAAAGATACAAGGTTGATCAAGCAAGCGGTCAACACTCAAAGCTACAATTTGTACCAAGTGGGATTGTGTATCTCATGGTATGGTAAGAAATTTTAAATATAGCTTTGTGAACTAACCCATGATATGTGTGTGTGGCATTTCTATTTGTGGTTAGGTATATTTCCATGGGCATGAACCAAAAGGAATATTTCATATAGCCTATGGTCTATGTCGTCGTCAAGCGGTGTTTGTCATCTATCTTGACGTGGAAGCTCAAGTGAAGCATCTAGAAGATGTCCTATGCTTGTTGCTTGCCACCCTTTTGTAGATTGTGTCCTTGTGAAGATTTGCCGAGAAGGGTCTCTCACACAATAGTGTATGGGGGAGCTAGTCTCTCCCATAATGGTGTATGGTGGAGCAACTTGCAAGTCTTCATCAAGCGGAGCTTGTGCTAGCAAGAGCAATCAAGAAAGAAGATCCAACTTGAGAGAGTCAAGATCGTCATCATCTACCTCAAGTGGAATGCTCAAGGCAAAGGTATAATCTTGATAGGTTTTCTATTTTACCGGTCTCGTGTCTTCGGGAGACCGGGTTATAGGATAGATAGTCGTACTATCAAGAGGGGCTCTCAAGTGAGTAACGTGATCGAATTGTTGTGGAGAGCTCAAACCTTTGCATACTTGCATATCATCTTTCATGATTATTATTTGGCTTTTGTTTCCTTTGGGTTCTAGTGCTTGTCGTGATCTTCATGGCAAGCCAAGGTTTATCGAAAACGGTTTTGGTAAGAAAAACTTGTTGCGATTTCGGTGGTGAAAATATCCGGTTCAGCTTTGAGAATGTTTCCACACCTTCCATGTGTGGTAACTTCTCCATTCATTTTTGTTTGGATAGTATTTGTTATTACCTTTCCAACCCATTTGGATTCACCTTATTCGGAGTTTATTTGCAAAAGTTATGTGTGTTTTCGTGTTGGAGGTTTTACCGGGTGTTCCTATTTGAGAGGTCTAAACCTTTACCCATTTGGTTTTATCTTCCATTTATGGACAATGATATTTCTCTGCATATTCTTGTAGTGCTCGTCGTTTCGATTTCAACGAGCCCAAGAACATCGAAAACGGAGTTCATATGCAAAAGTTATTGCATTTCTCGTATCGGTTTTCTGTCTCCGGTTTGCAATCCGGAATATTCCGGATGGTTCCGGAATCCGGATTTATTCCGGAATATTCCGGCCAGGACGGGAAAAGGCTCTGTTTCCATCCGGAATCGATTCCGGGCCATTCCGGGTCATTCCGGGGTCCGGAATATTCCGGACTATTCCGGAATGGACGGAAAAAGTGGAAAACGGCTAGTTTTTTTAGCACCTATTTAAGGGGCTTTCTTCCCAAAGCACCCAAGACTTTCCAAGCTCGTTTTCCCTCTCTCTTCCCACCATTGTTGACTTTGGAAATCTTGCTCCTCTCTCAATCCCTCCAATGATTCTTTCATATCTTTGAGGGAGAAGTTAGAGGAGATCTAGATCTACATTTCCACCAATCCATCCTCCTTCTTAGTGAGGGAAACCTAGTAGATCTTGATCTTGGAGTTCTTGGTGTTTCTCCATTGTTCTTCCTCTCTTATTCCCCCATAAGCATTTGTTTCTTTGTTGGAATTTGAGAGTGGAGTATTTGAGCACTTGTGCTCTTGCCATTTGCATCGGTTGCATCGGTTTGGTCTCTCCACGAGGATTCGTGGAAGTGAAAGATTGTGAGCTTGTTACTCTTGGGTCTTGGACCCTAGACGACTTGTGGTGTTCTTGGGTGCCTCCAATTGAGTTGTGGATGTGTGCTCCAAGATTGTGGTGACACCGAGAGCCTCCAATTGAGTTGTGGATGCGTGCCTCGGGTTTGAAGGTTGCCAATAGTGGAAGGTGAACTAGGCCTTTGTGGCGGGGTTCATCGGAGAATAGGGTGAGGCCTTTGTGGCGTTGAGT
Organism: Alopecurus myosuroides; assembly: GCA_028641055.1. Lineage (NCBI taxonomy): Eukaryota > Viridiplantae > Streptophyta > Magnoliopsida > Poales > Poaceae > Alopecurus > Alopecurus myosuroides. The sequence goes on along the minus strand of CM054059.1, from coordinate 43,002,191 downwards.
AGGCCTTCGTGGCTAGCTCACACCCCTCCAACGAGACGTACTCCCCTTTGTGGGAGGAACTCGGGAATACATCATCGTCTCCGTGTGCCTCGGTTATTTCTATACCCGAGCTTTTTACTTATGCAATTTACATTGTGATATCCTTCGCGCTTGAAGTTATATATCTTGCTATCACCTTGTTACTTGTCTTGCTTAGCATAAGTGGTTAGTGCATCTAGGTGACCGTAGAATATTTAGGTTGTATGCTTGTTAATTTAAACACCTAGTTTATTTCCGCATTTAGCAAGCTTTAACTGAAAAAGTTTTAATCGCCTATTCACCCCCCCCTCTAGGTGACGTCGTTGTCCGTTCAACAATGATGTCAGCCGTGGCATCTGCGTCGTTGCTCCGGGGAAGGCCGGAGTCGGCGGCGATTTGCGGCGGTCGCCCATCGGGTTAGGGTTAGGGTTTGCTGCCAGAATTCTGCAGAGAGGGAGGCAGAGAGAGCGAGGTGAGGGCGAGTGAGGAGAAGAGCATCACGACGCCGTCCTTCTCTCGTTATCCATGCGCGACCAAAGCAGACAGGAGGTGTCGAACGGCGACGGCACGGTGACAGCGAGCAGCTTCTCTGCCTTCTGTCAAGGGGAAGAAGAAAAGAAAACCACTTTTCGAAAACCCCCCAAAGTTTCTTGAATTGCAAAAGAGTCATGTTCTGCCCCAAAACAACAACTAAATTTGAAAGATTAGGGTCCTTTTTGCAAGAATAAAAATTACCAAAAATAAGATTTGGAAACCTTATAAAATTTCCAACCTTACCATGTTTTTGTTTTCCAAATTTGAATTTTTTTAATTCAAAATTTGGGTAACCACTTTAAGTGTTTTTTTTGTCAAATTCTTATAAAATTCAAATTCAAACTTGGTTTTAAAATTTTCATTCATGCTATGACATGAACAAAACACCACAACCCTTTGTTAGCAAAATTTGGGATGTCACAAATCTACCCCCTTACAAGAATCTCGTCCCGAGATTCCAGAAGGAGAAAGAAAGAAGGAACACCGGTTTTGAATGATCTTCTCGAACCTTACGATTCTCTTAGTGAAGAGGTTGATCTGTAGCATCGTGAAGTGTTGAAAGGATACACCTTAAGTGAGAGGGAAGACTCTTAGGAATTGATCTTCACGAAGATCGATTATCTCATGGATAACTCATGACAGGAATGTTCATAAAGAACTTTTGAGTTATCATGCATGAAACACATCAAGGTAACGGAGGAAATAGGGAAGGTTTGAAGGTTGTGGACGATTGGTCTTGAAAGGATTTAGAATATGAACTTTGCACAAGACTTTAAATCCTTTTGGAAAAGAAAGGTTGAACAACTTGTGAAACCGAGGTTTCACTCTTTACTGCGAACAAAATGGCAAAGTGAGAAGTTTTTCTTGGATACCACAACGTAATAACTCTGGACAAGAGAGAACACCAGAACACACTTGGAATCATGGATCCAGAGAAAGTTTGGATCCAGAATCATGTTCACTCTTCGGAGTGGCCACAGAAGATGAAGGAATTTTCATTCCGTCAAATTTTCTATAAAACCTTGTCAGGGATCGGGATGTTACTTCATGATAGAAGATGACTAACCAAAATGAGGTGGAGCACCGTAATAGGGAAGGAGTTCTTGGTCACACCATAAATATGAGTAACCAATAGAGATTACAATACCAACATGAATAAGGAATCTATGTTATATTGTGGATTGTACGTAGCAATACGTTTACCACATGGTTAAGACCCCATGGCTGAAGTGACTGACAAATTCACACAATGTGTGAGATGAACATAACTTCAAGTAAAAACAAATTGAAAAAGGGAGCTGGTCAATGGTGGTTACAAAACACCAAGAGATGTTCTCATGATGAATTTGTTTCCACTAAAACAAAGGTTTTGGAGGTTCAATAGGGAGATATTGGAAAGATCAACTTCCAAGTTATCCTTGATGTTCTAGATACCGGCAGCAGGCTCATGAAATGCCTTCTCTAGGTCATCAAGTGAAAGTCGAACTTCGGTTCAAAAGAACGATAAGGGCAACTTTTAGAGTAGCAGCATAAGAATCCTTACGAGGAGTGGTTGTTCTTGTTGATTCAAAGGGTTATGACATTAGGCCTTCCGGCTAATAGTGTCAACCACAACATCAACCATGCCAGATTTTCAAATGGACCTAATTCAAGACCCTTGAGGAAACACCAACGATCGTTGCTGCTTGAGATTCAGCTCTGGCTAATGGGTTGGTAACTCAGACTCGGTATGTTTGATCGAAGAGGTTGCATCGGTTACCAACGAGATACATTTTCTATAATCTCAAGATATGGACTACAATGTCAAGCTCGAAAGAAGGAGCGATATTACAAAACTGACATATTAGCAACTTGCGAAAGAAGGTTGCACCTACATGCATTACTTGCAATGGAACACATGGGAGTCTGATAATTCTCCAACGTATCTATAATTTCTGATGCTCCATGATAATATTATGCCAATTGCCACATGTTTTCTCCCTTCTTTATGTAATTTTTATCGATTTTTCGGATTAACCTATTGACAAGAAGCCATAGAGCCAGTTCCCTGTTTTCTGCTATTTTTAGTTTCAGAAAAGTTGTTCTGGAAATATTCTTAGAATTGGAAATTTTGAAGCCCGGAAGTCCTATTTTCCTCTGAAGCATCCAGAAGACCGAAGAGGAGTCGAAGAGGGGCACCAGGGGGACCACACCATGGGGTGGCGCGACTCCCCCCTTGGTCACGCCAGGGGTGGTGTGGGGCCCCCAGGGCTCCAACGCCTTTGCCCTTTCGCCTATTTAATCCCCGCGGATGGAAAACCCTAGAGATCTGATAAAAATCCCCGAATAGTTCCACATCAGTCGTCATCGTCAACCCTAGATCAGATGGGTTCTGACGCTATCTCCCGGCACGCTGCCGGAGAGGAGATCATCACCGGAGGCCTCTACATCACCATGACTGTCTCCGGAGTGGTGCGTGAGTAGTTCATCCTTGGACTACGAGTCCATAGCAGTAGCTAGATGGTTGTCTTCTCCTCCTATGCCTCAATGTTTAGATCTCGTGAGCAGCCTAACATGATCGAGATTGTTCTTATGTAACCCTATGTGTTGTGTTTGCTGGGATCCGATGAATATTGAACTTATGCCAAGTTGATTATAGTATTTTATTGCATATGTTATTTGTGATCTTGCGTGCTTTCCGTTTCTAGTGGTTGCTCTGGCCAAGTAGTTGTTAGTGACTCCAAGAGGGAGTATTTATGCTTGATAGTGGGTTCATGCCTCCTTTTCTCCTGTGCTCGAGTGACAAAAACGTGACGGGGGAGGATGTGTTGTTGCCACTAGGGAGAAATCAGCGGTGTGAGTGCCCGCGTGTACAATCATTGATTACATTACACACATTGCTTAATGCAATTATCTGTTGCTTGCAACTTAATACCTAAGGGGGTTCGGATGATAACCCGAGGGTGGATTGTTAGTCATAGATGCAGTTGGATTACGGTCTATGTATATTGTTGTAATGCCCGCACTAAATAACATAGTAGTCTTCATGTCATGAATGTACACTAGGGTGCGACCTTTATTTGTCAATTGCCTAGCTGTAATTTGTTCACCCAGCATGCTATCTTTTATGGAGAGACACCACTAGTGAACCTATGAACCCCGGTCCATTTTCCTACACTGTTAAACAAACCTCTTCAATTTCCTGCTTTTCTTTACGTCTAATCTTTGTTTTCAGCAAGACCGGTGAGATTGAGAACCTCACTGTACCGTTGGGACAAAGTATTTTGGTTGTGTTGTGTGCAAGTTCCGTGTTGTTGCTGACACCGGTGAGGCGCCATCACCACCGTCAGTAGCATTAACCTTCCGAAGATCCTCTTTCTCCTACTGGATTGATAACCTTGCTTCTGAACTAAGGAGAAATTCCTACCGCTGTGCTCATCACACTCTCCTCTTGGGGTTCCCAACACGCTTTGCCAGCATCAAGGACTTTTTCTGGCGCCGTTGCCGGGGAGAAAGAATTTTTCTGGCAAGGGGAGCCTCTCACTCTCAACCTCTTTATTTTGTTTATTGTCTTATTTTTATTTCTGTCTTGCTTTGCTTCTTTATATCAAAAACACACAAAAAGAGTTTACTTTATAGTTGTTATTTATTTGCTTGCTTTTATTCTTCTAAAATGAGTTCCTCTGAGAATACTACGTTGTGTGACTTCACTAGCACAAACAACAATGATTTTATTTGCACACCTATTGCTCCACCTGCTCCTAGTGCTGCTTTCTATGAAATTAAACCTGCTTTATTAAATCTTGTTATGAAAGAGCAATTTTATGGTGTTAGTACTGATGATGTTGCTGCCCACCTTAATAATTTTGTTGAACTATGTGAGATGCAAAAATATGAAGACGTGGATGGAGATATTATTAAACTGAAAATATTTCCTTTCTCTTTGAGAGGAAGAGCTAAAGATTGGTTGCTATCTTTGCCTAGAAATAGTATTGATTCATGGACTAAGTGTAAAGATGCTTTCATTGGAAAATATTATCCTCATGCTAAGATTATATCCCTGAGAAGTGACATAATGAATTTTAAACAATTTGATAATGAACATGTTGCTAAAGCTTGGGAAAGAATGAAATATGGTGAAGAATTGTCCCACTCATGGAATGACTACTTGGATGGTTATAAAAACCTTTTATGCAGGACTGAATTTCTCCTCAAGGAACCTATTAGATTCAGCTGCTGGAGGTACTGTAACATCCCAAGTATGAAAAACATCCATTAGAATGTTTGCTCTCTGTTATTTTATGTTTTGCATCATGACATCATGTTCATTGCATTTGTTTTGCTTTGTTTTCCAATTGTTTTCCTCTGTTTTCCCTCGTTTTCACTTGTTTTCTGTTTGAATTTCAAATCAAATTTCAAACCTTTTGTTTCATACTTGTGATGTTACAATTTCCAAAATGAATATTCAAATCAAAACAATTATTTGCTTCCATTAAAGTTGTAATTTCAAAACTATTGATTTGTTCCTAATCAATATTTTATTTAATACCAAAACATTTTCAAATTCAATTAATTCTCCAAACAACAACCCTTTTTAATTTTATGGAAATTACAAAACAAATCTATCATTTGTTCCAAATAAACTTGATTTTAAAAACTTTTAATTGCTTAAGTTCAATTATTCAATTAATAGTAAATTCACTCAAATTTCAATTAAAAATACAACAGCACCATAATTCAAACTTTTTGAAAACAAAAGTTTACAAATTGTTGCTGTTGCTATAAATAATTTATACAAATTTTTCTCCTAATTTTTCTAACCACTAAAACCTTTCTTTTCCTCCTTGTTCAAATCTGCAAAAAAAAAAGAAACAGAACAAAAAAAAAGTGGAAAAAACAAACCAGAGAGAGAGAGGGGGCAGGCCGGCCTAGTTGGGCCAGCCCACCTCTCCCCCTCGGCCTGGTAACCCCACCCTCCTTCAACCTCCTGTACGGCACGCCATCAGGCATGTCCACGTCAGGTGCAGAGAGCAGGGACGGCCGTGAGCGCCTCCCTCCTCCCCTTAAAGCCCTAGCCCGAGGGCTCCCCTCTGCCCTAGTCCTCTCCGCCTCTCTCCCTCTCCCCCGCCTCCATTTTCTCTCCTCCCACCTCCATCTTTCTACTCTGTTGCTCCTCTCTCTGAACATCACCCCCACTGCTGCAACTCACACCGGCGATCACCACCGCCTCGTTGCTCCACCGGCCAGGGTAGGGCCGGGAACGGATCCCCCTCGACGCCACCTACCTCCTCGTCCCCACAGCAGCGTCCGGGAGCAGAGGATTCGCCGCCGCCGTCGAGGTTTTCGTCGCCGGCCACCTCCCTGCACCGACGCCGTCCTCCTCTGTTTCCCTCACAGTGAGCACGTCTCCCTCGCCCCCTTTTCCCTCTCTCTGCATCCGCGTTGCACGCACCAGTCACACGCACACGTACACGTCCGCAGCAACCACGGCGAGCACAGCAGCCACAGCTGCCGTCGGCTTCCGCCTGCCTCCGTCGAGGTTCAGAAACGAACCTGCAAAATTCAGTTAGCGCAGCATAACTGAAGCATATCCTCCCACTGTCACCTTACCTGACAAGCAACCGCACCCACCGCAGTGGCAGCAGCTCTCTGCGCGCGCAGCAGGGGGTCTTGGGATCGAATCCCACCCCGCGCAAAAACCCCACCTTTTTTCCATTTTATTTCCCCGGCCCAGAACAATTACATATTCGCAAACAAGTCCTTGCTAGTTCTTCTTAGTCCCTGTAAATTATTTTCTAAGTCCCTAGCTGTTAATTAATTGGCAGATTAATACCTAAACTTTAAAATTGCATAAATAATTCATTTTAACTCCAATTTCAACATTTTAAATATGTTTTCCACTCCAAATTAAATTCTCTACCCAAATATAAATTTTGTTTACTGTTTTGAATATTTTAAATTGGTGAAATATTTGAAAACTTGTTTAATTCACTTAATTTTGCAAAATTCATAACTTGGGCATAAAAATTCCAAATTCAACAAACTAAATATGTTTTCCATTCAATTTTTCATGTACTTTGCAAATATCAACTTTGTGTTCTGTTTTAAATAAATTAAATTGCTGAAAACAACTGTTTCTTAATTAATGCATTTAAAATTGCCAAAATAATAACTTGCTCATTTTAAATCCATTTCTAACAAATAAAATATGTTTTCCATGCAAAATTAAACCACCTTTCCAAATATAAACTTTGTTTCATGTTTTGGATAATTAAAATTGGTTAAATAATTTAAACCATGTTTAAATCATTTAAAATTGTTAAATTCATAACTTGGTCAAATTAAATTATTTTTGAACTTATAAAATATGTTTTCAAACCATAAAAGTATAAACTTTTCAAATGTGAATTTGATTTAATGTTTTGAACAAATAAAATTCAAATAATATTCATACTTGATTTAAATTCATTTAAATCTTGTTTAAACTTGTTTAATTCATAAGTAATTCATCTTAATTCCTTTTTCAATAATTGAAACATGTATTCCACCTAAAATTTTGTGTTCTTATCAAATATGAACTTTGTTATCTATTTTTAACAATTTAAATTGGTCAAAACAACAATTGCTTGTGTAACACCTTTAAGAAGCAAATTTTCATAACTTAATAAATAAAATTCCAAACTTGGTAAACCTTATTTCAAATTGCACCTAAGTTTGTTTTCTTTCTGTTTTCCTCATCCATGCATCATGCTAATTCACTTACACATGTTGTTTAGTTGTAGATCGTTTAATTCAACCATAATTCATGGGCTTTCCATATGCAATCCAAATTGCATGTGGGTCCATTTAATCATGTTATGTTACCATGTCAACAAGTTTATTTTTGATGCATCAATTAAATGGTCATGCATCATCCCATGATTGTGCACTATGCCATGTTATTGATTGTTTGTCTCTCAGCGTTGTTTGTTTGCTTCTTCTCGAATAGACAACGACATTGAGACAGACGATACTTACGACACCCCTTCTGAGGATCTAGCTCAGTACCAGGCTGCTGAGTTTGCAGGCAAGTATTCACTCACATGAACCATTGTGTTCCTTTCAACATTGGATACCGATACTTTCCGTTGTCTATTTCTGCTAGCCCTATGAATCGTTGCTTGTGTTCGGTCCTATCACATGTTATCCTTTAACCCTGATATAGCCTCACCTCCACACCTATAACCTTTTGCTTGTTGCCCGTGTCTTACTAGCATGCTTAGGGTTGTTTTGCTCGAGTCTGTTGTCCGTTACTTTCTGTTACTATATCATTATGTTCTGGGGCTCGATGTTTTAAACAATCAACCTGTTAATGTGTGGTTAATAATAATTTGATGATAAGGCACCGGCAGGAGGCCCGGTGTGACGCCCCGAGGATCGGGCACTACGCAGATTTCAGCATTCCCGCCAAAATCCACATAATAACCGATTCCAGGTTGCCACTTGTGATAACATTACAACAGTTCACGAATAATCCACAACAACAGAAAAGGTATATACAAGACGTCTCAAACGAGCCAAGGATACAACTGATACAATACAAAGATCCAAATAACAGCGGAAGAAACAACATAGTGTCCGACTACGGACAAGATACAAATTGGACAAAGAGTCCTGAAGATAACCGATGGCGTCCAATCCCTGCCCAGGCCAAGCCGGAGGGATTCCCAAGCTAACGTCGTCAGACTTCAAACCTGTTGACTGCAATGTGGAATATGCAGCCACGAAAAGGATTCGTGGGTCAGTACGGTTAAGTACTGGCAAGTGGATAAACCATACTCACAAGTTACCAGCGTAACCAATCATCACAAGATACAAATACTTTGGGTACAACGGAAAGGAAAGGATTATTGCAAAGAAGCGGCAGCGGGCTGCACTAACTAACTACAGAGACTCGCTACAACATCCGGCTAAAAGAGGGGGATAAGATAGCGCAACAAAACCATCTACAACTACTCACCAAACAATACCCATCCAATGTTACCCCCTACTAAGGAAGCAACCCAAGGAAACTCACACTGTTGATTAAGGTGATATTCATTTTATGGTGGAGGTAATCTATATTACTAGTCAAGTTATCGTTGTTAAGTGTAAGTTGTCTGAGTACTTGTTAGCCAGCACTTTCACCAAGTCATCCATAACCGCGGACAACACGGCTTCTCGAGAAGATTTAACCCTGCAGGGATGCACCAATTTGGCCGTACACGTAAGAATAACCCGCCAGACGGGGGATCAACCCACCAACCGAGGTACTCAACACAACCCAACTCTTCTTCGCATCAAGCCCAAAGAACCACATGCCGTGCGTGCGCGGCTAATCGAGCCCCCACGAAGAAAAGGGGGACCCTCATAACACTCTAAGACCACGCCGCCCTAAATGCCGACTACAAAAGTTCCACCCTGGCGCCAAGGGCTCGCACCTGCATATGCATGCATCAAATGGAAAGCCTGAACTAAGTGTGGCGATTTGGACGAGATGCGAATCGAATCAAGTTGAGGGGGGCGCCCATACTCGCTTCCCACATGCGGTTAGTGCGCTCATCATGGATCAGTAGACAAGACCCTTTTCCTAATTAAGTTCGACACTAGCAGGCCTCAAAACCACGCCGGGCCTCCTGCCGGTGCCTTATCATCAAATTATTATTACCCAAAACATTAACATGTTGTTGATTAAATTGAAACCCAACTATCAAACTAAACAGGTGATAAGACGGACAACAAGACTTGAGCGCAAACAACACTAAGCATGCAACTACGACACAAGGGCCAACAGGGTAAACAAACAACATTTAATAGGAAGTGGAAGGAAGGCTATATCATGGTTGCAAGGTAAACATATAATAGGATCGAGACACAAGCATCGAATCATAAGGCTAGAATAAAGGCAACGGGAAGAATCGGTAACAAGTGATGAAAGGCAGCCATAGGTAGCAAGTGAGTATACTTGCCTGGAATCCAGCAAGTAGAGGTACATCCGAAGAACTTGTCGTTGCTCACATCATCTCAGCGTCCTCTCCGCGAAGAAGCAACAAACTAGAACAAACACCGGATGCAACAATTACTTCTACGGCAAAAGATCCAGCATGATCAAGATATGGATGCATGACAAGTTTAAGGATGCATCAAAGATAAACTAGTTGACATGGTAAACATATTTAAATGGGTCCATATGCAATTTGGATTGCATATGGAGAAGCCCATGAATTACTGTTGAATTAAATGATCTACAAATAACCATCATGTGAAAGTTGATTAGAATGATGCATGGATGATGAAAACAATAAGAAAGCAACAATAGCTTCAATTTGAAATGTTGTTTACCAAGTTTGGAATTTTATTTATTAAGTTATGAAATTTGGCTTCTTAAATGAGTTACACAATCATTTGTTGTTTTCACCCATTTTAATTGTTCAAAACAGATAACAAAATTCATATTTGGAAAGAACACAAAATTTTAGATGGAATACATATTTCATTTGTGGAATTTGGATTTAAAATGAGCAAGTTATCAAATTGACAATTTTAAATGCATTAATTAAGAAATAGTTGTTTTCAGCAATTTAATTTATTTAAAACAGAACACAAAGTTGATATTTGCAAAGTTTAGAGAATTTTGATTGGAAAACATATTTTACTTTTCAAATTTGGAGTTAAAATGAATTAGTTATGATTTATGCAATTAAATCAATTTAAATTGAGCCGGAAGTCCAACATTTAATTTAGGAGGTTCACGTTATTTATTTACCCATCAAGATTAAATGTTGTTAACAGGGAGAGACAAGGATGTAGATGAGAACACAATTTAAATGGAACCGGGACAATATTTAATTATCCCAACTCATTCCATACTTACTTATTAGGTGATATTATTATTGCCCACACCCACAATATGCAATGCAACATGATGATATGATTTGACATTTATAAAATAGATGGCATTTAGAAAATAGGCATATAGGTATAGGGTTGGGGTTTGGGTTCGCACGTTGGAAAGAGGATCGCCGGGGTCAACGCCGGAAACTTCGGAACGTGGAGGAAGTAGACGACGTCGGGGACGTAGGGGAAGTAGTCGTTCTCAAACCACACGATCATCGTCGTCGAAGTAGTCGTTCAACATCCGGAGTCGATGTAGTCGTGGGCGAGCCGCTACCGCATCGTCTTCGAGGTCGGAGGTGATCGTGCCGCATCTCCGGTCGATGAGAATTCATGGACGCGCACGAAGGCGGCCAACGCAAAGCGGACATGGTAGGATCTTGTCGATGGTTGTCGTTCTCGGGTCGAGGATCTTGACTATTGTTCATGGTCCATGTACTTGTCGATGAAGGCCTTAGGGTTCCAAGGTTCACGGCCGAGGTACTTGTCGATGGATATCTTGTCGACGAGGTACGGGTCGGTGTCGAACTTGGAGTTCCGGTGTTCGGACTTGTCGCCGGGAATTTTTGTCGGGGTCACATGGATGCGGAACGCACAGGGCACGAAGGCCCCGGCCACAACGAAAGAAACACCTGCATAGATGGGTGCCCGCGACGCACCAATTCCCTTGCGGGATTTTTGTCGAACACCTACAGCGCGTCAAGACGGAGTGAGCATGGGCCGAAGCTCCACGAGGACGGCGACGGGGTAACGCGGCGGCCGGCCGGAGCAGAGGGAGCGCGGCGGAGCTCGAGCTCTAGGTGGTCGTGGCCGCGGTTACGTGGTCGGAGGGCAGCCGCCGCCGCGAGGAGCAGCATGGCCGGCCCTGGAGGCGCTCGCGTGGACAGAGGAGAAGAGGACGGCCGCGGCCATGGCGGGGAGAGGGGAGGCGACGACGCTTGGGGCGAGGTGGAGGAGGAGCCCCGGCGGGGCGCCGGCCGTCCGTGGCTGCGGGCTCGGCGCCGACCATGGAGGCGACGACAGACGGCACGCGTCCCCGGAGAAGAGGCATACGGGGAGAGGAGCGGTAGGGCGACAGGAGGCTGGGGATGATGGGGTTGGGGCCGGCGGCGACGGGATCGAGCTGGGCTCTCCCCCTGGCGACGCTCGACGGGAAGGGGATCGAGGGAGGAGGACGCAGGCGTCGCTGCGTTGGGGAATCGATCGATCCCTCTCTTTTTTTTGTCTTCCGTGCGTGCGTGCGTGTGTTCTGGTGTGTGCGTTAGGTGTCTTGTGTGTGCGTGTGTGGCCTGGGTGTGTTAGGGTTCGGTGTAGGATTTTCGTTGTGGGCTCCTGCTGGGCCGGTCTGGCCTGGCAGCCCCAAAACATCTTTATTTTTTTTTTGTTCTTTTGCTTAATCATTTTTCTTTCAGAAAAAAATAGAATAAAACAAGTTGTTTTAGGGATTTAGAAAACAGATTTTAACCATTTAAAATATGGTAGAAATAATTTTATTTATGCCATGTGATATGATGCATGACGATGCAAAGAGAAAAACAACAACCAAACTAATTGGGGGAAAACCCCGGGCGTTACACCCGGCGTGGTTTTGAGGCCTGCTAGTGTCGACCCTAATTAGGAAAAGGGTCTTGTCTACTGATCCATGATGAGCGCACTAACCGCATGTGGGAAGCGTGTATGGGCGCCCCCCTCAATTTGATTCGATTCGCATCTCGTCCAATCGCCTCATTTAGTTCGGGTTTTCCATTTGCCGCATGCATATGCAGGTGCGAACCCTTGGTACCAGGGTGGAACTTTTGTAGTCGGCATTTAGGGAGACATGTTCTTAGAGTGCTATGAGGGTCCCCTTTTCTTCGTGGGGCTTGATTAGCCGTGCGCTCGATTGCACGGGGTTCTTTGGGCTTGATGCGAAGAAGAGTTGAGTTGTGTTGAGTGCCCCGCTTGGTGGAAGGGCCTTTCCATCTGGCGGGTTATTCTTACGTGTACGGCCAAATTGGTGCACCCCTGCAGGGTAAATCTTCTCGAGAAGCCGTGTTTTCCGCGGTTATGGTTGACTTGGTGAAAGTACTGGCTAACAAGTACTCAGAACAACTTACACCTAACTAATGATAACTTGACTAGTAATAGTCTTATTGACACAATAACTTGAACCATCATTAATCCAACTGTGTGAGTTATCCTCGGATTGCTTCTTTGGATAAGGGGCGAGATCCAGGATGGGTTTGTTTGGAGTTAGTTGGTAGTTGGTTACGATACGCTATCTTATCTCCTTTCTGTTAGCCGGAAGTTGTAGCATGTTTTTGTAGTTGGTTAGAGCAGCCAGCTGTCGCCTCTTTTGTATCACCCCTATTTCTTCCGTTGAACCCAAAGCATATGTGCTTGGTGTTGACGGGTACACTTTGGTGAATTGTGAGTCTTGCTTGCCAGTACGTTTATGTACTGACCCCTTTGGGGCTGTGGTTTCCGCAGACTACGTTTCCGAGGATCCCCATGGTGGCTGCTACGTGGAGTATGACGAGACTGCTGACGAGTAGATAGCGGATCCGGGCAGGATCCGAGACTTCGTGGATGGGCTCCGTCTTTTCGTTTCCGGCCTATTTGGATCTTGTCTGTACTCAGACACTTTGGATGCTTCCGCTGTGGTGTAATGATGAATTGTTGGGACATGTGTCCTCTGGATGATTGTATTTGCTATCTCTGCTCTAGTGAGAGCTATTTGCAACTTATTTCCATCTTTTGTGTCTTAGAGATATGTTGTGCTATCATTTTGTTAAACGCCGTTGACGTACCATGTGTGTATGGTTTGAAGTACGTCAATGGTAGTATCCTGATTTCTATGGGATGGTTTACGTAGACGATGAACAGTAGGGGTTGGTTGTCACACATACGTGTGTTGGCCTACTCGTAAGAGATGCGGGTGCAGGTAGGCCCCGTAATCCAATCATCTGCTGTTCAACGGAACTGCGAGTATCCCCTAGAAGTCCGGGTGCGACACGTACCTTTATGTCCATCACTTTGGGAAATGCAAGAAAGCTTCTTGATTATATGATGATAAATTATTCAGAGTGGCACACTAAGAGAGCTCCACAAGGTAAGAACGTAAATTCTGTTGAGGAAACCTCCTCTTTGAGTGAAAGGCTTGATGTTATTATGTCTATGCTTGTTTATGGTAAAGCTCAAGTTGATCCAAATAATGTTCCTTTAGCCTCTTTGGTTGCTCAAGAAGAGCATGTCGATGTGAACTTTATTAGAAATAATAATTTTAACAACAATGCTTATAGAAATAATTTTGGTGGAAACAATTATAAGCCCTATCCTCCTAATAATGGTTATGGTAATTCTTATGGAAATTCCTACAATAATAATAAAAGCTCTACCTCTGGTCTTGAAAACATGCTTAGAGAATTTATTAGCACACAAACTGCTTTTAATAAATCTGTTGAGGAAAAGCTTGGTAAAATAGATGTTCTTGCCTCTAAAGTAGATAGCCTAGCTATTGATGTTGATTTTCTAAAACTGAAGGTTTTGCCACATGATGTTAAAGAAAGTAAAACTTTGAATTCCATCCAAGTTCGAATTGATAATAATGTTAGGTTGATGGCTGAATTACGTGCTAGGTGGGAAAGAGAGATGAATTGGCTAAAAATAATAATATTGCTAGAGTTTGCACTATCACCACCACTAGTAAAACTGAAGCTCCAAGTGCTAGTAAACCCCCTACTATCAATGGTAAAGTAGTTGGTTTTAACAAAGTCTCCACCCCTTCGGTGAAACGTGCTAAACTGCCTCAAATTGCTGAAATTGCTTATGATAAAAGTGATGAAATTTTTAGAGATGTGGGAGATAATGGTCCCATTACTTTTGATGATAATAATATTGATTTTGATGATTGCAATATCTCTGAAGTTATTATGTTCTTACAAAAGTTTGCTAGAAGTCCCAATGCTAGTGCCATGAATATGGCCTTTACTAAACATATTACCAATGCTCTCATGAAAGTAAGAGAAGAAAAGCTGAAACTTGAAAGATCTATCCCTAGGAAATTATATGATGGTTGGGAGCCCATCATTAAGATAAAAGTAAATGATTTTTATTGCAATGCTTTGTGTGATATTGGTGCTAGTATCTCTGTTATGCCTAAAAAGCTTTATGATATTCTTGATCTACCACCGTTGGAACACTGTTATTTGGATGTTCACCTTGCTGATAATGCTAAGAAGAAACCTTTAGGTAGAATTGATGATTTTATTATTATGGTTAACAATAACCTTGTCCCTGTTTATTTTGTTGTTATGAACATTGAATGCAATGATTCTTGTCCTATTGTTTTGGGAAGACCTTTTCTTAGAACAGTTGGTGTTGTTATTGATATGAAAGAGGGGAGTATTAAATATCAATTCCCACTCAAGAAAGGTATGGAACACTTTCCTAGAAAGAGAATGAAGCTACATTTTGACTCTATTATTAGAGCAAGTTATGATGTTGATTCTTCTTCGCTTGAAAATACTTGAGTTGCATTCTATGCCTAGCTGAAAGGCGTTAAAGAAAAGCGCTACCGGGAGACAACCCGTTTTATTTCTCCGTTTTCAACCTGTTTTCCTTTGTTTTCTTTGCACCTAGCTGTTGTTTATTTCCTTAGAAACCCCGCTGTATCTTTTATTTTGTGTTTTTATTGAGCCAAGTAAATCCTCTAGTGGAAAGTTGAGGCTATATTTCGGATTTCTGCGCAGGAAACAGATTTCTGCTGTATATTGTTTAATCCGTATAAAATCATAGAACATTCAAAACGACCTGAGTTTTTTGTGCGTAATCCTCGGCTATATATGCAACTTTTTTTAGTTTACGACTTTTTATTTGAGAGATTTTCGAAAAAAATCATCTTTACCTGCTGTCCTGTTTTGATAGATTTCTGCCAATAATTGCATTTGCATCTTAATCTCTTTCTTTTGGTGTTCTTCTGAGAAAAAGAGTTTTAAAATAAGTTGTGACAGTAGCTAATGTGTTTTTGAGTGTTAGTCTTGTGTTGAAACTGAACCATGTGAATTCATTATTTCGATTGCACTAACGTTGCTAATGAAGATTGTGAGAAGTTTGGTGTGAAGGAAGTTTTCAAGGGTTAAGAAAAGAGGATGATATGACATGATCAAGAATAGTGAAGAGACTAAGCTTGGGGATGCCCCGGTGTTACATACCAGCAAATTCCAAGAAGACTCAAGCGTCTAAGCTTGGGGATGCCCAAGGCATCCCCGTCTTCATCAACAAATTATCAAGTCACTTCTAGTGAAACTATATCTTTATTCGGTCACATCTTATGTGCTTTACTTGGAGCGTCTTTTATTTTTGCTTTCAGATTGTTTTTATTTTCGCAATAAGCTTTGTTGGACCCCAGCATTCTTTTATTGGAGAGTGACATGCTCCGTTTTTTCATGGGAATACTCTGTATTCTTAATCTTTGTCTGGCTGTTGCATTTATTTAGCTCTTGTTTTGCATGCATCTTTTATCATAGTTGTTAGTTTTAGTAGTGTTATGTTAGTGCTCTCATGTTTGCTTGATGTAGCGTTTGGAGAGTTTTTGTTAAAACATATCTTGTATGGTGCTTGTTGAGAGAAGAAACTGCTTCTTAAAGTAGAATTTTTAATGGTGCAAGTAGAAGCTTGTATAGACTGTTGCTAGAACTTTTTCGTATCATGCTAGATGTTATTTTAGTTTTAAAGACTTGTGGTTATTGAGCAGCATGATTAGCCTCAAATAGCTGAGAGTGTTTAAGGTGCCATTGAAAGATTCATGAGTTGTTCTTGTCATGTTAAAGCATAAATTTATGGTATTCTCCTTTGAATGTTTTATTTGGTTGACTTGGGGCATGCTCACACCATGTTTATGACTATGAACCAGTCACTAATAGCCTCTATGATCATTTAGTTTTTGAACTTGTGATACCGCATATGCTTTAGTTAATGATGTTTATGTCGCTATGCATGATTATGGCTCTTATGCTCTCTTGATTTGTCGCTCCCAGTATTTTGCTATCCTCCACCTGTACTGACTATGAGCTCTACTCATGCATCCAACTCCCTAAAACCAAGTTTTCCATTGTGTCCACCATACCTACCTACATGTGGTATTTAACTGCCACTCCAAGTAAATTGCTCATGTTTTACCTTTAAAACTTTCAAAATTATTCCTGCTTTATGTTCCTGTTTTTGCTCATGAGGACGTAAATAGAGAATCTTTATCTCACTTGTTGATTGGATTTCACACCCTGGACTAGTGGCTCCATTCGCTTATCCAAATGATAGAAGAGCTGGCAGCGGGCTGCCCAGCCCCAAATTAATAAACACAAAATCTCTTCACTATTTTTGCTCCTGATTTATCAGTCAAAGCATAATTGTGTAAACAAAAGAGAAAGAGGGATGACCTTCTACCCAGATGCGTCCTTCATATGGGAGACACTCTTGTGAATCCAGTTGGCTTGTGACGTACTATATTTTCTGTTTACCATTCGTTGACATTAGCATACATCTCCCAAAATATAGACACTCCTCCATGGTATGTGATTGTTGGCAGGCACCCGAGGATTCGGTTAGCCATGGTTTGTGAAAGATGGACGGGGGAGTGTCAAACTTTTAATACCTCTGTTTAATAAAATAAAAAGCTCTAGCACGTGAGTGATCCCTGCTTCCCTCTGCGAAGGGCCTTTCTTTTACTTTTATGTTGAGTCTCCATCTTCTAACTTTATGCACAGTTGAGAGAGCATTTTTGCCATTCTGAGTTTTATGTGCATTTGTCTCAAAACATTATTAATTGATTCATGATGTGTTATTGTTTGTTCTCAAATTATTTGCTCTAGTCTTCCTCGTGAACTTTGGAGGTGTCCTGGCATTTATGTTTTGCCCCACTCTTAAGGACTAGCGAAATATCACTTTGCCATGATTTCTCTATACTTGAAACAAACATATATCTTTCTTTCCATTGTTATTCATGACCTTTTATTTGAGATACTTCTCATGATGAAAAGTGATTGCTATGCTTTATTATTGAAGTTCTATTATCATGTTTGTGTTAAAAGTTATATGATCTCAGCTTGCCTATGCTTTTACATTTTTATGATCAAGTTTATGTTAGTAGCATGTCGCCTCAGAAATTATAGTTTTATCGTTTACCTACTCGAGGACGAGTAGGAACTAAGCTTGGGGATGGTTGATACGTCTCCAACGTATTTATAATTTCTGATGCTCCATGATAATATTATGTCAATTGCTACATGTTTTCTCCCTTCTTTATGTCATTTTTATTGATTTTCCGGACTAACCTATTGACAATATGCCACAGAGCCAGTTCCATGTTTTCTGTTGTTTTTAGTTTCAGAAAAGTTGTTCTAGAAATATTCACGGAATAGGAAAATTCGAAGCCCGGAAGTCCTATTTTCCCCGGAAGCATCGAGAAGACCGAAGAGGAGTCGAAGAGGGGCACCAGGGGGCCCACAGTATGGGGTGGCACGACCCCCCCTTGGCCGCGCCGGGGGTGGTGTCGGCCCCAGGGCTCCATCTCCTTTGCCCTTTGGCCTATTTAATCCCCCCATATGGAAAACCCTAGAGACCTGATAAAAAATCCCCGAAAAGTTCACAGCCGCCGTCATCGTCAACCCTAGATCAGGGGGTTCTGAAGCTATCTCCCGACACCCTGCCGGAGAGGAGATCATCACCGGAGGCCTCTACATCACCATGCGTGCCTCCGGAGTGATGCGTGAGTAGTTCATCCTTGGACTACGGGTCCATAGCAGTAGCTAGATGGTTGTCTTCTCCTCCTATGCCTCAATGTTTAGATCTCGTGAGCTGCCTAACATGATCGAGATTGTTCTTATGTAACTCTATGTGTTGTGTTTGCTGGGATCCGATGAATATTGAACTTATGCCAAGTTGATTATAGTCTTTTATTGCATATGTTATTTTTGATCTTGCATGCTTTCCCTTGCTAGTGGTTGCTCTGGCCAAGTAGTTGCTAGTGACTCCAAGAGGGAGTATTTATGCTTGATAGTGGGTTCATGCCTCCTTTTCGCCTGTGCTCGAGTGACAGAAACGTGACGGGGGAGGATGTGTTGTTGCCACTAGGGAGAAAACAGCGGTGTGAGTGCCCGCATGTACAATCATTGCTTATATTACACACATTGCTTAATGCGATTATCTGTTGCTTGCAACTTAATACCTTAGGGGGTTCGGATGATAACCTGAGGGTGGATTTTTATTCATAGACGCAGTTGGATTACGGTCCATGTATATCTTTGTAATGCCCGCACTAAATATCATAGTAGTCTTCATGTCATGAATGTGCACTACGGTGCAACCTTTATTTGTCAATTGCCTAGCTGTAATTTGTTCATCCAGCATGCTATATTTTATGGAGAGACACCACTAGTGAACCTATGAACCCCGGTCCATTTTCCTACACTGTTAAACAAACCTCTACAATTTCCTGCTTTTCTTTACTTACTGCAAGCATACATTATTTTCCACAGTATATGTCTAATCTTTGTTTTTAGCAAGACCGGTGAGATTGACAACCTCACTGTACCGTTGGGACAAAGTATTTTGGTTGTGTTGTGTGTAGGTTCCGCGTTGTTGGTGACATTAGTGAGACGTCATCACCACCATCAGTGGCATCAACCTTCTAAAGATCCTCTTTCTCCTACTAGATTGATAACCTTGGTTCTTAACTAAGGGCAAATTCCTACCGTTGTGCTCATCACACCCTCCTCTTGGGGTTCCCAACACGTGTTTCTAGCATCAGAGTCCTTGTTGGGAAGACAAATAAGAAAATAACAAAGTTCTTGGACTTTTTCTTTTTCACGAACAATCGGTCAGTGGCTTAGTGTGGATGCAACTTCTTTAGGAAATAGAGGTACAACCACCCATCTCCAGAATAGTCCACACATGCATGACCTAGGTAGTATTATTCCCGAGGGAACAAGGAAACTATACTCGGGTCCATGGCGACAACTTTCACCAAAGGCACGTGGACCGTAGAAAGTCACTTCGAGCATATAGAACACAGACTTCGTGATGACACGAAGATGGTTCTCAAAATTTTCCAACATTAACGCCAATTGTTCAGCATGAACCTCTTGCAACTTGGGGAAAGTAGGAATGTCATCGATGGGATCGACAACACGCTTATCAAAACACTCCAAGATGAGGGATTCATATGATACATGAACGATGCAAAATATTGGTCAGATTAAAGGACATGAAGGTGTACCCGGGCAAACACCATGAGTGGAAACACCATAAATATAGTTCTTAAATCTGAGCTTGATTTGACGATAGCCCAAATAAAATCAAGGTTAACTGATAGCATGTCCATTAAAGAGATACTATCATGCTTCAGCACAAAGGAACTAGACATCCCTTAACGAAGGATCAAGTTAGGCGAAGCTGTTGTCTTTCAACTCTCCAAGTTGTTGTTTAAGCTCAACCAACTAGTCCAGGATATCCAGCAGAGTTCTTGGAGGAAGGAGTAGTTCAAATTACCCCTTTCTTAGACATCATGGTCAGGTAACAACCTGGTGATACCGCTAGAAAGACAACCAGAATATCACAACCTACCGATAGGTCTCGAGTTTGGAAGGAATCTTGCTTTTCAAAGCAGCCGATATGATCTTGAGAGCTTCGGCATGAACCTAACTCTCTGACCGAGAAGGTGCACGAGAGTGGACGGATTTGGTAACACGATCAACTTTAAGTTGAGAGCGGGTGACCAATAGTGCTAAGAAGGATACAAATGTTTCTTGGATTTTTCAAAGCAATAGGCACTGCTAAGAATATCTGATGCACACATCAATACACACCCCCAACATTCCCGAGCATTTCAGCTTGGAGGAAGGGAGAGTGAAGACGTGTAAGATAATCACTTCATCAATAAGGCCATGAAACTAGTCACGACATGTTGATATAAAAAATTGTGATACTCGAAGGTAGAACAAAACATAAGCTAATGAAGCCTCTTAACTCTCCGAATTACGAAACTTTGACCTGGTCCTGAAGATGAACGGGGTACTGGAGTTTGTTTCTCCTGAAATTCCAAGGTGGAATGTTTAGGCGGAACACAAGAGCAGATGCATTGGAATATCCAACACAAATATGCAACTTGGTTTCCAAGTAACAGATGAAGTTTAGAACAGAAAACAACTAAAGAATAGGGACGTGCTCTGGGAAATCCTGAGATCACGTTGAATGCACAGGGTAACACTCATTTGTAAAACCCATGCTAAAAGATTGATTTAGCTGAATCAAAAACTAAGACGTGGGATTCATGATGATCACTCTTGTCGTGATCCCTTTTGGTTCCAAGAGAGAACATATGGTTATTCGAGTTGAGATTACCTAGCCATCCTGAGGTACAACATGTTCGTCAGGACCAACAGAACAGATCTTGGATTAAAGGTCAGCATCCTGTACTGGTAGCATGAGCACCACATGGTTATAAAACCACATGATTCAACACACCGTGGTTCAGCACATTCCGGGACCTTCGGTTCAAGTCCGAGGGTTAAAAACCAAGAGAATGGAATAACTTCTATCTGAGTGCATCAAGGACACTACAAATAGCAATCATGAAGTATCTTGCAAAAGAAAAATGTAGCTCCGGAAGTATTTGAGCAAAGGACAAAGAATATCTCCGAGATGAAACAAAATATCAGGATTCTAGATTTTAGACTCTAGAACATTAGGAAGTGGAATCCATACAACTTTGAGAGACTATGAAAGTAGGGAAATATCCCAGTATGAGTCAAGAGGAAAACGGAGTATCGAACACACACAACTCTAGAACTTTAACACTAGGTCAACTTGGGTACAAGATGTCTTGCCAAAGAAGGCACCTAAGTTTTGAATGACTAGAAAGGATAGCAAAACCTTTTCAAACCAAAACAGGTAAGGAGACCCAGAGTTAGAGCGATACCAAATACGGGGTAAACAGAATCCTAAGAAGGTTTTTCATAATCCATTTGGAGTTTCAAAGTAGTTTTCACAAACACTAGCCTCGACATCGACCAAGCATTAAGGCTTTCCTACAGACAGTCCTGCTCTGATACCATGACTTCTCATGACCCCCAGACCCAGAGGTATACACACTTTTATGCGCTCCTAGTCATGGACCCACAAGGGCTTCGGGGTTACCAGCCCCGACCGCAACAAACAACAGCACGTAGACCGGATTCATCGGCACGTAGGCCAGATAACATCGGTACTACTACTCCTTGTGTCCATGCTAGTCATAACCAACTATGCATAAAAAGCGTCCATGAGTCATATGAAACTGAAGGAACGGGACCAAAGCTATACAAAGATGCTATGTGTCCAGGAAGTGCAACAACAATCGAGGGTTACTGGGGTTACCAAGACCCAGGCCGAATCACATCGGCAGGCGTGCTCGAAATGGATCATCGGCTCCACAACCCCTCGACTGCGACAACAACGCAGGCATAGCCAAAACTGTATAACAATGAGCTCGAAATCAATAACCGATCAAAGTAGCACTCTAGACATGGAAGTTGTATTAAAAATGTATTACTAGAGTAGCTTTGCAAACAGAGGTCACACGACCCAACATTACATCAGAAAACGGAAGGAAAATTATGTTGCTATTCAACAAGAACCAAAAAGGTCTAAGAGGCCGCAACATAAGGCGACGTTCCAGCCCATAGATTCCAGGCTGCTACCTGGGATCCCCAAACTACCCGGCGATGTCCATGTTGAAACCACCACTGAAGTGATATCTTCACCTGAACCAAAATTAAGCAAACCTGAGTATGGGAGGTACTCAACAAGACTTAGTTAACCTATTATATATGTGCAATTTTTGGAAAGGTTTTATGAAGGCTAATTTGCGTAAAGCAAGATTTGTTTCTCCAAATCGAGGAAGAATAGCACGTCTCAAAGAGTGTTTTCAAAATACATGAGAAGGCTACTCAACTACTGAGATCATCATCTTCTTGTATTCCACCACTATCTCATGCTACAAGTATCACCCCTCTCGACTTAGTCAAGGATGCATCCTTCATTCGTTATCAACAAGTTTTATCCATTTCGTTAAAGTTATCTATGATCACAGAATCCGTCACGAAGTCGTCTTTAACCGCAGACACGGCTTTTCGAAAACATTTAACCCTGCAGAGGTGTACAACTTTACCCACATGTACCAATCGACTCTTAGTGCCACTAGGTTAGCACTAGCCCGGCAAGTGCCGACAGAGGGTGGTCGATTCCCGGCCTTTACCTTGTCGAACCATATCCATGAGTCAACCCAAACAGGGCCACCCCGTCAACAGGGAGTTGGCCACCTCTTGACGGCACCTGTTCTGTGAGTCAGGATCAAGATCCGTGTACGTCCATCACTTGTCCTGGTCATGCCCTAAGTATTCTCCAAAACATTTTCCGACTCACACGCAGATGAAATCTCAAACTACGTGGCTCATGGATAAGGTTAAACAAGTTAGTTAGCCGGGCGGGGTTCATCGGCCCACATGTGGCTGTACGCTCAGTCTTGGCTCGAAGGCGAGAACTCGCTCCTAGGGGCATGAATAGGACAAACCTCCACAACCCCTTGTGGCCTCACATCCATGTCGTTATTAGTCAAGTTATCAAAGATAATTCAATTCACAGCAACCTCTCATAGTAGATTTGCGCATTGACCAGATTCACCAACCGGATGGATCAGATCACAACTAGGCATGACAAAGTAAGACTCACAAGCTTTAACGAGGCGCGCACAAACAGACCTATGGCTTCTAGGAGAAGTGGATCCAGATATTGTGGCAATGCAATAAATATAGGAGAACTCTATCTAAGACCATAAATACTTTGAACCGCATGCAAAGTACGAGATTCAAAACACTTTGAAATCATATATGAGCATATAAGAGGTTATGCTTGCCTTGGTTATAAGAAAACCAGATAAAGGCTTCAGGAATAAGTGCTTGACTTGTCGGGTTAAGATCAAGTATTCGTCAGTTGGCATTGATGGCCTTCTCTTCGGAGTCGCATTCTACCGAGGAGGAACAACACCGAAAAGAAGAACAACAATCAACAAGTGGCATCGATGCAATGCGCAATATCTATGCATCAGCAAGTTAATGCACTTCGGTAAAGTCCTAGACATGTTCGATGGGTTGCTAGGGTTCATATGGCAAATATGCATCTTTACTGAAATTAGTCCCGAAATGGTCCTCGGAGGGTATTTCGGGCGATTCTGAGAGTGTGTCCAATTTTAATTGCTCAAATGGGATTGAAAACATCATAAATGGATTGCAATTGTCATTTTGAGCATTTTGGTATATAACTTGTAATTTTCTAATTTTATTGAATTAGAACTTACTTTCTCTATTTTTAAATGATTTAAATAATTCAAAACAAAACTTATTTATGAAGTTTCTCCAACATGTATGAAAGTAACATATTTGGGTTGGAAATAATTTTCTGAACATTTCTATGTATTTATTTTATTTTTCTGATTAACAGAATAAAGGTTATTGATTTTACAAGTTTTAAATGATTTTCTGGAATTCTCTTAATAGGGCCCACCTGTGAGGTAAATAAACATTTCATAATTATTTTTTAAAAAGAAACTGACAACGGACCCTAAGGTGACATCACGCTGCCTGTCAGCCGTGGCATCTGCGTCTCTGCCATGGATCGATCCGACGACCCCGCGCGTTTTTCGCGAAACCAACACCACCACGACGTTCAGGAGACGACGGCGAGCGTTGCAGTGGCAGCGCCGCTACCAAAAGGTCGCCGGAGGCTCGCCGGCGTCCATGTCCGCGGCGGCTAGCGGCGGTGCACGGCGACGAGCTCGGAAACGACAATGTAAAACAAAACGGAGACCACCACAAGGTGGAGGAGCTCACCAGGAGCGTGGGAAGCGGCTCGGTGAGGCCAAGCCCGGTCGAGGTTGGCCGGAATTAAGCTCAACGGCGGCGGCCGGGGTCGGTGAAGGAGCACCCGATTCGTGCAGCTCCGGCCTCCTCAGCTCGCGTACGTTTGCAGAGAGATAGAGAAGAGCACGACGGGGTCGGTGGTGGCTTCTGTTGCTCCGGGGAAGCCCGGAGTCGGTGGCGATTCGCGGCGGCCGCCCATCGGGTTAGGGTTTGCTGCCATAATTCTGTAGAGAGGGAGGCAAAGAGAGCGAGGTGAGGGCGAGTGAGGAGAAGAGCATCATGACGTCGTCCTTCTCTCGTTATCCACGCGCGACTGAAGCAGGTAGGAGGTGTCGAACGGCGATGACACGGTGACAGTAAGCAGCTTCTCTGCCTCTTGTCAAGAGGAAGAAGAAAAGAAAACCACTTTTTGAAAACCCCCCAAAGTTTCTAGAATTGCAAAAGAGTCATGTTCTGCCCCAAAATAGCAACTAAATTTGAAAGATTAGGGTCCTTTTTGCAAGAATAAAAATTAGCAAAAATAAGATTTGGAAACCTTATAAAATTTCCAACCTTAGCTTGTTTTTTTCCCAATTTGAAAATGTCTGTAACTCAAATTTTGGGGTGACCACTTTAAGTGATTTTTTTGTCAAATTCTTATAAAATTCAAATTCAAACTTGGTTCTAAAATTTTCATGCATGCTATGACATGAACACAACACGACAACCGTTTGTTAGCAAAATTTGGGATGTTACAGCGGTGGAGGCCAGGGGGCCCACACCACCCCATGGCGCGGCAGGGGGACGTCGCCCTATGGTGTGGGCCCCCAGAGGCCCCACTCCGGGTCTCTTCGGGACTCCGTGGAGCCTTCGGGAATTCTAAGACTTCCGGGCTTCGAATTTTCCAATTCTGAGAACATTTCCAGAACAACTATTAGAAAACTAAAGATAGCAGAAAACAGGGAACTGGCTCTGTGGCATCTTGTCAATAGGTTAGTTCAAAAAATCGATAAAAATGACATGAAGTGTATAGCAAACATGTGGGAAACAATAAGAAAACAACATGAAACATAAGAAATTAAGGATACGTTTATGACGTATCAACATCCCCAAGATTAGTTCCTACTCGTCCTCGAGTAGGTAAACGATAAAAACACATAATTTCCGAGGTGACATGCTACCAACATAAAATTGATCATCAATAATGTAAAAGCATAAGTAAACTGAGATCATAGAACTTTAACACAAGCATGATAAACTTCAATAATAAAGCATAGCAATCACCTTGCATCATGAGAAGTAACTCAAATAAAATATCATGAATAACAATGCAACGAAAGATATACGTTTGTTTCAAGTATAGGGGAAACATGTCAAAGTGATATTTAGCTAGTCCTTAAGAGTGAGACAAAACATAAATGCCAGGACACCTTCAAAGTTCATGAGGAAGACTAGAATAAATAATTAGACAACAAACAATAACGCATCATGAATCAATTAATAATGTTTTTGGGACAAATGCACATAAAACTCAGAATGGCAACTATGCTCTCTCAATCGTGCATAAAGTTAGAAGATGGAGACTCAACATAAAAGTAAAATAAAGGTCCTTCGTGGAGGGAAGCATGGATCACTCATGTGCTAGAGCTTTTATTTTATTAAACAAAGGTATAAAAAGCTTGACACTCCTCCCAACCATCTTTCACAAACCATGGCTAACCGAATCCTCAGGTGCTTTCCAACAATCACATACCGTGGAGGAGTGTCTATATTTTAAGAGAGGTGTATGCTTATGTCAACGAATGGTAAACAGAAAATATAGTACGTCACAAGCCAACTAGACTTCACAAGAGCAGCTCCCATAGAAGGACACATCTGGGTATAAGGTCATCCCTCTTTCTCTTTTGTTTACACAATTATGCTTTGACTGATAAATTAGGGGCAAAAATAGTGAAGAGAATTTGTGTTATTAATTTGGGGCTGGGCACCCTGCTGCCAGCTCTTCTATCATTGGATAAGCGGATGAAGCCACTAGTCCAGGGTGTGAAAGTCCAATCAACAAGTGAGATAAAGATTCTTTATGTACGTCCTCATGAGCTAAAACAGGAGCACAAAACAAGAGTAATTTTGAAAGTTTTAAAGGTAACACATGAGCAATTTACTTTGGAGTGGCGGTTAAATACCACATATAGGTAGGTATGGTGGACACAATGTGAAAACTTTTGTTTTTGGGAGTTGGATGCACGAGTAGATCTCATACTCAGTACAGGTGGAGGCTAGCAAAAGACTGGGGGCGACGAATCAAGAGAGCAT
The DNA here is from genome assembly GCA_028641055.1 of Alopecurus myosuroides. Lineage (NCBI taxonomy): Eukaryota > Viridiplantae > Streptophyta > Magnoliopsida > Poales > Poaceae > Alopecurus > Alopecurus myosuroides. The sequence continues at coordinate 42,975,525 of CM054059.1, read as the reverse complement.
AAGAGCCATAATCATGCATAACGACATAAACATCATTAATCAAAGCATAAGTGGCACCACAAGTTCAAAAAATAAATGATAATAGAGGCTATTCGTGACTGGTTCATAGTCATAAACATGGTGTGAGCATGCGCCAAGTCAACCAAATAAAACATTCAAAGGAGAATACCACAAATTTATGCTTCAATATGACAAGAACAACTCATGATTCTTTCAATGGCACAACACTCTCAACTATTTGAGGTTAATCATGCTACTAAATAACCACAAGGCTTTAAAACTAAAATAACATCTAGCATGATATGACAAAGTCTAGCCACATTCTATACAAGCTTCTACTTGCACCGTTAAAAATTCTACCTCAAGCAGCAGTTTTTTTCATACAAAACATGCTTCAACAAAAACTCTCTAAATTCTATATCAAGCAAACATGAGAGGAATCATAAAACACTACTAAAACTAACAGCTCTGAATAAGAGATGCAATGAAAACGAGAGCTAAACATGAATTTTTACAGCAACTAGAAGAAAAACTAAGAATACTAGCATAGCAAGTATTCAAACGAAAAAGAGGAGCGTGTCTCTCTCCAAACAAATAATGCTATGATCCAACTATATTATTGAAGCAAGGAAAAAGGAAACAAATAAAACATAAGAAAAAACAAATAGACGCTCCAAGTAAACTTCATATGATGTGACCGAATAAAAATATAGTTTCACGAGAAGTGACCTGATAGATAGTTGATGAAGAAGGGGATGCCTTGGGCATCCCCAAGCTTAGATGCTTGAGTCTTCTAAAAATATGCTTGGATGAACCACGGGGGCATCCCTAAGCTTTGACCTTGCACCCTTCTTGATCACATATATCACCTCTCTCTTGACCCTTGAAAACTTCCTTCACACCATACTCAAATAGTAATTCGCATTAGAGGGTTAGTGAAACAATTAAACCTTAGCTACAACCATTGATGTTTCGTGAAGCAAAGAAATCCACTTCACATCGTAAAAGAGCAAATGCAAGAAAAATGACAGAATTTGTCAAAACCAGAACAGTCTTTAAAGATGATCTTTTTCGAGGCACTTACGTTGCTCGGATCGAAAAACTTAAAGAACTAAAAAGTTGCATAATTAGACGAGGAATAAGCATAAGAAATTTTAGGTCATTCTGATATTTCTATGATTTATACGATTTTTTACGGTGGAGAGTAGAAATCTGTTTCCTACGCAGAAATCCGAAAACCAACTCCAACTCTCGTCAGAAACCTTACTTGGCACTACTAAAACATGAAAATAAAGATACAAAGGAATTTCTACAGAAGTATACAACCCCTTTACTCAAAGAGAACAGAGAAAAACAAAGCAAAAAATAAAACATGGGTTATCTCCCAAGAAGTGCTTTTCTTTAACGCCTTTTAGCTAGTCCCACAAAAGTGGAATCAAGTATTTTCAAGTGAAGAAGCATCCAAGTTGTAACTTGTTCAAATAACAGAATCAAAAGGAAACTTCATTCTCTTTCTGGGAAAGTGTTCCATACCTTTCTTGAGTGGGAACTGAAATTTAATATTCCTTCTTTCATATCAATAATAGAACCAACAGTTCTAAGAAAAGGTCTTCCCAAAACAATTGGACAAGAAGCATCGCATTCAATATTCAAGACAAAAAAAATCAACGGGGACAAGAGTATTATTAACCATGATAAGAACATCATCAACTCTCCCTAAAGGTTTCTTTATAACATTATTAATAAGACAAATATCCAAATAACAAGGTTCCAATGGTGGTAAATCAAGAATAGCATAGAGTTTCTTGGGCATAAGAGAGATACTAGCACCAAGATCACATAGAGCATTGCAATAAAATTCATTCACTTTAATTTTAATAATAGGCTCCCAACCATCATCTAGCTTTCTAGGGATAGAGGCTTCACATCTTAATTCATCCTCTCTAATTTGCATGAGAGCATTTGTAATATGTTTTGTGAAAGCCATATTCATAGCACTAGGATTAGGACAACTAGCAATATTTTGTAAGAACTTAATCACTTCAGTTATGTTGAAATCATCAAAGTCAAGATTATTTTTATCAAATATAATGGGACCATTGTCTCCCATGTTTCTAAAAATTTCAGCACTTTTACCAGGAACATTTTTAGCAGTTTCAACCACTTTCGCATTTTTACTAGCAGAAGTGGGAGTGTTTCCAACACCAATAACTTTACCATTGATAGTAGAAGGTTTTCTAGCACGAGAAGCTTCAGTTTTACTAGTGGTGGTAATGGTGCAAACATTAGCTATATTATTCTTTTTACTATTTCATCTTCTTTTTCCCATCTAGCATGCAATTCAGCTAACATCCTAACATTATCATCAATTCGAATTTGGATAGCATTCAAAGATTTACTTTGTTTAACATCATGAGGCATAACCTTTAGTTTCAGAAAATCAACATCAAGAGCAAGGCTATCAACTTAAGAAGCAAGAACATCAATTTTGCCAAACTTTTCCTCAACAGATTTATTAAAAGCAGTTTGTGTACTAATAAATTTTTTAAGCATGTTCTCAAGATCAGAGGGTACACTTTTATTGTTATTGTAGGAATTACCATTAGAATTACCATAAGCATTGCTATTATTAGGAGGATATGGCCTATAATTGTTGCTACCAAAATTATTCCTATAAGCATTGTTGTTTTTAATGAAGTTCACATCAAAATGCTCTTCTTGAGCAACCAAAGAGGCTAAAGGAACATTATTTGGATCAATAGGAGCATGGCCATTCACAATCATAGACATAATAGCATCAAGTCTTTCATTCAAAGAGGAGGTTTCTTCAACAGAATTTACCTTCTTACCAGTTGTAGCTCTCTCAGTGTGCCACTCAGAATACTTTACCATCATATCATCAAGAAGCTTTGTTGCTGACCCCAAGGTAATGGACATAAATGTTCCTCCAACAGCTGAATCCAGAAGGTTTCTTGAAGAGAAATTCAGACCTGCATTAAAGGCTTGGATAATCATCCAAGTAGTCAGTCCATGAGAGAGACAATTCTTTACTAAAGATTTCATTCTTTCCCAAGCTTTAGCAACATGCTCATTATCAAGTTGCTTAAAATTCATAATGCTACTTCTTAAACATATAATCTCAGCAGGAGGATAATATTTTCCAATGAAAGCATCTTTACACTTAGTCCAAGAATCAATACTATTTCTAGGCAAAGATAGCAACCATTATTTAGCTCTTCCTCTCAAAGAGAAAGAAAACAATTTTAGTTTAATAATATCTCCATTTACACCTTTATATTTTTACATCTCACATACTTCAACAAAATTATTAAGATGGGCAGCAACATCATCAGTACTAACACCAGAAAATTGCTCTCTCATAACAAGGTTTAACATGGCAGGTTTTATCTCATAAAAATCAGCAGTAGGAGCAGGTGGAGCAATAGGCGTGCTAATGAAACCATTGTTGTTGGTGCTAGTAAAGTCACACAACTTAGTGTTCTCAGGAGTAGTCATTTTAGCAAGACTAAAAACAAGAATAAAACTACAGCTAGAAATAGAACTATTTTTTGTGTGTTTTTGATAAAGAGAAGCAAACAAAGCAAAATAAAATAAACTAAGCAAAACAAAAACAAAGAAAATAGATTGGAAGTGAGAGACTCCCCTTGTAGAAATTCTCTTCCTCTCCAGCAACGGCGCCAGAAAATAGCTTGATGGTGCAGGTCTTGCACTCGTTGGGAGACCCCAAGAGGAAGGTATGATGAGCACATCAGCAGTTTTCCCTCAGTAAGAAACCAAGGTTTAATCGACCAGTAGGAGAAAGGAGTAACTTCAGAAGGTTGAATAAGCTGAGATGGCAGGGCGCACTACCAGTTCAGAAGCAACGTGGAACCTACACAACACAATCAAATCACTTTGCCCCAGCGAAGCAGTGAGGTTGTCCATCTCACCGGTTTTGCTGAACACAAAGAGGTTAAACGTATGGTGTGGAAAACAGTAGGAAAACATTATGAAAGCAGTATGAGAGCACTATGAAAGTAGTGTGAAAGCAGTGGAAGCAGTGTGTGTATTATCACAATGAGAAAATGGACCGGGGTCCACAGTTCACTAGTGGTGTCTCTCCGAGAAAGATAAATAACATGCGTGGTGAACAAATTACAGCTGGACAATTGATAGAAATGAAGGCTGCACCGTAGTGCATATGCAAGACATAAAGATTTCTATGTGATTCATGCGGGCATTACAACAAAATACATAGACCGTCATCCAACTTCAACTATGTCTAATAATCCACCCTCCGAATATCATCCGAACAAACGTTGGGTATTAAGTTGCAAGCAACAGATTATCGCCGTAAGCAAAGTGTGTAATGTAAACAAGGTAAACTAAATAAACACTGTTGTTTTCTCCCTAATGGCAACATCACATCCTCCATCCGTCACGTTTCTGTCACTCGAGCACAGATGCAAAGGAGACATGAACCCACTATCGAGCATAAATACTCCCTCTTGGAGTTACTAGCATCTACTTGGCCAGAGCATCTACTAATAAAGGAGAGCATGCAAGATCATAAATAACATATGCATGAAGATAACATGATAGATTGATAATCAGAAGATGTAGCATTCAACATTCATCAGATCCCAGCAAACACAACATGTAGCATTACATAAAGATGATCTTGATCATGTTGGAAAGCTCACAAGATCTAAACATGAGGTACAAAGTGGAGAGAACAACCATCTAGCTACTGCTATGGACCCGTAGTCCAGGGATGAACTACTCAAGCATCACTTCGGAGGAGCGCATGGTGGTGTAGACCCCTCCGGTGATGAATTCCCCTCCCCGCAGGGTGCCGGGGAGAGCTCTAGAACCCTCCCGATCTCCGGATGACGATGACGGCGGCCTCGGGTGTTTTTCGGGACGAAGTGGAATATCTTTAGGTTTACGTCTCGGGGGGTATAAATAGGCGAAAGGGCAAATGCGATGGAGGCCGGGGGGCCCACACCACCCCATGGCGCGGCCAGGGGGCGCCGCCCTATGGTGTGGCCCCCCTGAGGCCCCCCTCCGGGTCTCTTCGGGACTCCGTGGAACCTTCAGGAATTCTAAGACTTTCGGGCTTCGAATTTTCCAATTCCAAGAATATTTTCAGAACAACTTTTCTGAAACTAAAAATAGCAGAAAACATGGAACTGGCTCTGTGGCATCTTGTCAATAGGTTAATTCGGAAAATCGATAAAAATGACATAAAATGTATAACAAACATGTGGGGAACGATAAGAAAACAACATGGAACATCAGAAATTAAGGATACGTTTATGACGTATCAGCGTGTCTCCAAGTATCCAACCCTTAATTACACACCTTACAAGTAGCAGATGCAGCCATCACTCTACTCTTCCTGAGTTCGCCAGTTTATATTGATGATCTTGCCAGACGCCAAGCAAAGATACGGATTTTGAGGGGACTCTCACCTTCCATAACTTCTTCCAACCTTGTTCCTCTTGCTCATAGTTTGAATGGGTAGTCCTCCTTTCGAGGTAATCCTCTCCCCGTCTTCTAGTTTCCATGATCGCATGATACACTGATTTCACCAAGAAAAACCCCCTTTTATCAAAATGCCAGGCCCAAAGGTCGGCCTATCTCAAGTAGGTGATAGGAATTTGTTTTATAGCATCAACATCCATTGGCAGGAGGCAAGATTCCAGTTTAGCCACATCCACGTCCTTGTTGCGGAGCAAATTAATTATGAGACTGTTTGTGGGGGTTCAACATAGAACTCCCTCCATCCCAAAATAGGATGCCTATAGTTTTTAGTTAAAGTCAAACTTTTTAAAATTTGACCAACTATATAGAAAAATATATCAATTTGTATAATACCAAATCCACGTGATATGAAAATACATTTCATGACGGTTCTAACTATATTGATTTAAGATTATAAGTGTCGACCATTTTTTCTATATAGTTGGTCAAACTATAAGAAGTTTGACTTTCAGTAAAAAATCACAGGCGTCCTATTTTGGGACGGAGGGAGTACAAGCAATCAGACCTAATTGAAAATCGCAAGGAATCCAATTCTTTGTCCATATATGTTTGTACTCAACCTTTTTTTCCGTCCGGGTTACTCCTGGTGACCTAATTTGACCCGGACGCAAATTCCCATCGCAATCGGACCACTATCGGACCCAAGGCCCAAGAGCCAGAACATGGGCTTGTAAGCCCAGCCAGCATAGAAGCCACGTACACCCACTGACCCACGTCTCTCTCTTGCCGTTAACTCGACCCAAGCGATTTCGCACTTCCCCTCTTCCTCCGCTCCACTCCGCCTCCGCGAAACCGAAGGCTAGGGTTTCGTCTCCGACGCCGAGTGCTCGCCATGGACGCCGCCCGCAAGAGATCCCGGCCGGAGTCTGCCAACGGCGCCGCCGCCGGAGGGAAGCGCTCGAGAGGTAACGCCCCACACTCCCGTCTCCCCCGCCCCGCACTCCCGTCTCTTCCTCCCCGCATATGCTTTCTAGATATCGTCGTTGCCTTCCCGTTCCGTCGTGTAGTCCGTGCCGCTGGATCTTCAAGCTCGACGCTCTCTAGGGTAATATCTGAGGCTTACTATTCCGGGAAACGTGGAGTGAGGGAGGCTGTCGTGCCGTACTGCCGTTAGCCCTAGTAAGATTCACCTGCATCTTGCCTGACAGCATTCATGTGAGGGGGTATTCATTCGGCGGTGAGTAGTGCTTGCTGAACCAGAGGGTAATTGTGATAATTAAAGCGAAGTCATCGGATGTCCTCTTCGCACTGTTACGGCTGCAAGGCAGTAGTTTAATGCGGTGGAGTGGATTTTGAGATTCACCTGCGTTTTGCCTGACGGTTTACATGCCATCTTAATGAAAATACTCCCAGTACAGAAAAGAAAAACAGCTTGAGTGCTTGACAACAGAACTCTGAAACAACACAGTCTAAGAGCAGGCAGTAAAGCACTAAAAGGTTGATCTAGATGAGGTTTCTTCGAAAAGAAGGAAAGAACATGTGTCAAAGCTGACAGTGATGGGAATCAAATTTGGAAAAGCATCTCACCAGCTGTTGATCAAAATCGAATTGGAGGACTCTCCAAACTCCATTGCCAGCAAAGAAACATGTGAACACATGTTAATCATCATTCATCAAATGATATACTTCTAATTGTGGTGTTTCAACAATATGCAGTTTGCCTGTAACCATGACTGTTTTTCTGCAGGATAACCACCATCAAATATCATCTTTAGCTTATCTATCTAAAATTATTTTCAGTCATCACATTTATATTGGACATAAATTGTATATGTTTACTTGATTACAAGATCAACAACGCAACTTCCAACTAATGAGAAAATGTAATTAATTCTATGCAACAGAAACGGAGTCACAAACTGGTCTATCAAGCAAATCGAAGCCTTGCACCAAGTTTTTCAGGTTCAAATCTTAACCCATCCAAAATAACATCAGAATGGTACCTTCTAATTTTCACTGTGCATTACAATTAAGAATTAATTCTCTCCTGCAAATTTTATTTTTCATGCAGAAGCTGTGTGAATTTTTACAAATTGTAATTCATGCATTACATTGTCGGTAGATTCGCTTTTTTCTGCCATTATGTTTAAACAAGTATGATACATAACAGGATCTGAATCCACAGTTATTGCACGCTTTGTTCTCTAGCATAATAATATGATTTGGTGTTCTCCTTCTTTATTACTACCTCAGTTCAAAAATGTAAGACGTTTTGGTTGGCTAAAACAGTTGGAACAGAGGTAATACTTGGTTATTGAGTGTGCACTAATAGGGTTTAGTAATGTTTGATTAATGAAACATCCATATAAGCGCATACAGGTTACATGTGTTAAACAGGAATTCACGCAACAATTATATTTCTGATAATAATACCTGAGTTTAGGACCAATGGTACTGATAAACATCAATCACATGTTTCTTGTTTTGAAAAACATTTGTCTTAGTATACATCAAGCACTACAACCTTTCATCATAACAATTTTTTTTTAAATGTTCATCAATTTCTCATTCAACTCTGATTTTATTGTTTTGTTATTTCAATATTGGTACATAATCTAGTGTTTTGAATGATGCAGCACTGTTGGGTGCCCCTTTGGGGAGGGCTGTCACTTCTTGCACTTCGTCCCTGGTGGGTACCAGGCAGTATCAAAATCACACAGCCTAGGCCATGCTGCTGTATCTGCACCGTCAAGAGCTCCTGTGGATCATTCTGTTAATTCTCATTCAGCTTCTGGTGGCAAAACACGTATGTGCACCAAGTACAACACTGCAGAAGGCTGCAAGTTTGGTGACAAGTGCCATTTCGCCCATGGTGAGAGGGAGCTCGCCAGGCCACCATCCTACATTCCCCATGATAGTCCTTATGCTCCTCCCATGGGTGGTCGATACGGAGGTCGACACGAACCACCTCCACCAGCTTCGATGGCTTCCCAAACCGGAAGCTTTGGCGCATCAGCTACCGCCAAGGTCAGTGTTGATGCTGCTCTTGCTGGAGGCATAATCGGGAAGGGCGGGGTCAACACGAAGCAGATCTGCCGAGTCACAGGGGTTAAGCTCTCGATACGCGACCATGAATCAGACCCGAACCTGAAGAACATTGAGCTGGAAGGCAACTTTGACCAGATAAAGCAGGCCAGCGACATGGTGCGTGAGCTCATCGCCAGCATCAGCGCCAGCATGCCGTCGAAAACCCCTGCCAGCGCCGCTGCTCCCCCTGCACGATCCAGTGGCCCTGGCGGCAGGAGCAACTACAAGACCAAGATTTGCGAGAACTTCCTCAAGGGCACCTGCACGTTCGGCGACCGCTGCCACTTTGCCCACGGCGAGAACGAGCAGAGAAAGGGTGCTGCCGTCTGAGAACTGCATCGATGGGTTTCCATTGGCTACTGTGACTATTTCCCCTGCTGCTCTAGGTGATTAGCCCTGTTGTATTGCAATTTTATGGATTGTGTTTTTAGATTCATCTTTGGAAAGATGCTTAAGAACGAAGGCTCGTCCAATTCTGTGATCCCAGTGTAGTTAGTCACCTTTTGAGCTTTCCCCTTTATGCATTTTGTTATTCAGCTGTATTGGGTTCACCAGGTTGTTTGCATCGTACCAGTAATACTATCTGCAAGGTCACATCGGTTGCCAGTGACATGTGGGACCTCGGTCAGCAAAAGCAATAGTATCAATGGCATGCGTTGCCATGTTTTTCTTTCTAATAGTACTACTCTCTCTATCCAAAATGTATGTCATTTGTTTTGCTCCAACTTTCTTAAGTTTGATGAATTTTATAAATCTACAATGCTAAACCAATACACAGGATGCATCACGGAATATATTTTTGATCGTGTATGTATTTTGTTACTATCCTATGTTTCTACAAACTTTATATTTTTTATTTCTACAAACTTGTTTTTTGAGGGGTGTTTCTACAAGCTTGGTCAAACTAAAGTACACAAGAACAGAACAAATAGAGCTCGAATGACATGTGGGACCAAGTTACACATGTGATGGTCATTTCCTCTTTGATTATTCTACGTGGCCTTGCCTAGACAGCAGCTTCTAGCAACTCACTATAGCGCCCACAGCAGCAAGACAGCAGCGACATCTCGAGCTCGTCTCCTCCTCTCGGCTCCCCTCCGGCAAAGTCGCCTCGCCCGGCATGGCCGCCGCCGCCGCAGCCGCGACGCTCTCCCCCGCCTTCCCTCCGCTACTGCCCTCCATCCGCGGCCGACGCGACGGCCGGCTGCGCCTCGCCCCACGTCGCGCCGCCGGGTGCCGCTGCAGGGCCACGGCGCAGACGTTCCAGGGGGGCCCCGCCGCCAGCTACGCCCGCGAGATGGAGCGCCTCTCCGCCAAGGAGTCCCTCCTCCTCGCCGTGAGCCCTCCCCTTCTCCCCCCCTGTTCCTCTTCCTTACCTGTGTGCTCCTCCATACGAATCGTATCCACTGCCAGGCGTTTGGATTAGTTTCGCAGACTGCTAAATTGTGCACAGCCACATTCAGTTTTCCACGATTTCTGATTTCATCGACAAGGAAACGCCTCAATTATGCAGAACCAGCCAAAACAACTACATTCACAAGTACCCTCAATTTTACGTGATAGGTGTATCTGAGTATCCACAGTTGAGTTGTGCGTCCACGGTTTGAGCCAATGCTCTTACTGGTCGATGCTGAGCTTTCAAGTTGATTTATCAACTACGCCGTGTAAAATCCTACACATTTCAGTTCAGAGATGCTGGAGGCTTCGAATCCTTGGTCAGCGGCAAGACCACGGAGATGCAGAAGATCGACGTCAACGAGCGGATCGTCGGCCTCGAACGCCTCAACCCCACTCCTCGGCCCACAACGTAAGTGCTGTATCCGAATATACACACCATTGCGCCGTGGCTTATCTGAATAGCTTTCACAGTATGGCACAGAAGTTTAAATGGTGCCCCCCTTAGTAGAATTTCTGTCAAAAATGGATGGTGCAATCCTCAATGCCAGAACCATCACTATAAATAAGAGCAAAATTGCTATCGCATGCACAATTTCATTGATCGTTACGACTTGTTAACATGTTTCATTTTTCAGATCGCCCTATCTGGAGGGCCGTTGGAACTTTGAATGGTTCGGCGATAACAGTCCAGGAGCATTTGCAGCCCGGCTTTTGTTCGAGTACGCCATTTAAATTTAAATTAGATTTCTCCTTACTTTATTATCATTAGAATGGGTTACGTGTTTTGTTAATATTTATCTTTACAACATGTGCTGCAAATACACAAATCTCTGCATTGATATTTCTCAGATAGAAATGTGTATCACATAGCAAGTATGATGTTTTTGTAGGAGGTCGCCTACAAGTGTCGCTCACTTTACGGGGCTTGATGTGGTGATCAGGGATGGCTACTCCAAACTTTCATCCAACATCAAGTTGTTTAATACGGTAATTTCACAAGATGATGAATCTATATTTACAAACTCCTCGATACCATTTGCAATATTTGTGCCATGTATATACCTGCCTGCAACATGCATAGCTAATTCTTTTCTTCAAATAAAGTCATGGTTTTTGTCTCCACTCATCAGCAGTAGCTCTGTAATCTTGCAAGATCCTGAGATCATACGAAGGCATTACCAGCACCCATTGATCTGTCTTATCTCAGAGATTTATATCTGTATATGGATTGTTGAGTCTGCTGTTCCACTCATGGTCTCACAATTTTCTGCCGTTTGGTGTATGCAGATACAAAACAGATTCGTACTGACTACTCAACTGTCCGTGGAGGGGCCTATCAGGATGAAAGAGGAATACATTGAGGGATTTCTAGAGACCCCCAAAATCAATGAGGAAACACTACCTGAACAACTGAAGGGCTTTCTTGGACAAACTGCAGGAGCTCTACAACAACTTCCTGCTCCTATAAGGGATGCTGTTTCGGAGGGGGTTAAAGTACCTCTTAGTAAGTACATATGGCTTGAGTTATAGTCTTCTCATGACAACAATATATTACTGATTTAGAGAGGAGAGTAGTAGTAGTAGTAGTAGTAGTATTGTAGCAATTATATAAATTATAATTATTGCATATATCACATTTCCAGTTTTTCTGGAACATATTGCGTATTCGGACATGGCAGCTGCAGGATTTGTTATTGGCCTTTTCTTGTTAAAGAAATCCTGCTCGCTTGAATACATTTGTAAAATCATTGAATTCTTTGCCAAAAATATTGAATTGTTGGAATACTGTCTGTCAACAATGTCTAGTGAGAAATCCTTCCACTATTCATGAGATCATGGTAGCTAGTTCTTCTCTATCCATATCGTCTATCTGCAATTTTTGTCTAACTGCAATATTTAGTGCACCATCTTAGGATGGTTCAGTATAGTTATATATTTTTCATTTTGAGATGCCATGAATATGTAGTAACTGTAGTGCCTGTTACATGGATTTATAAGTTATGCCACATTCCTCCTTTTCTATTACAGACGGGATGTTCGAGCGCTTATTCATGATTTCTTACCTGGACGAAGAAATATTGGTATGTTTATCTCACTTGCAGAAACCAACTAAATCATCATAAGAACATGCATTTGTAACAGTGCACATTACACTGTGACCATATGGCATCCATCTTCAAAAAATTCATTTCCCCTGAATGTTGTCTAAATGCCCATTGATGATGGGACTGCAGTAGTTCGAACTTCCACAAAAATCTGAAGTCGGAAATTTTATAGCTTACATTATTGAGTTGTATGTCTTGTTCCTATTTCGGGTCACATGTTGAATGCACTTACGGAGCTGTACCTGGTTCTTCTTTTTTGAAGAAAAAAACCTGGTTCGTACTTCGTTCATAAACGCATTGATTCCAGAGAAAATAAAAACTGATGACAGACTGGGCTGGGAACGCTGCACAGGCTTATCATCAATCTTTCTACACGGTTCAAGTTGAAGTTCTTAATCCTCTGAAGTACCAGTTCATGGTATCCTCTTGAGAATGGTAGATCGGAATAGAAATGCACATACTTGTCAGTGTTTTGGTTAAAAAAAATCATCATGGGATGCCAGCTTTATGACATCATTTGCAGTTTTAAGATGCCGATAATCTAATCAGCCTACCAACTCAATTTATGCAGTAGTGTCCTTTTGATGTTACCCGGTGCCATCAGTATCAACCAAATTGCTGGGGAGATAACTTTGCCCTGAATCCTCTGTTTTAGACAAGTCAATTTAATCATGTTTCATACGTACAGAATGGATGGTCCCTTGCTAATATTTTTGAAATGTTGCAGCTTCTCATGGTCGTGCTGTCTTCTTTTTCAGATTATCAGAGATGCTGCTGGAGCACCTGATGTCCTTACCAAACTGGAAGGGCCGCAGCCAAATCCAATGGACAACTCTCCAGATGTAGTGATTCCAGAATATCAAAGCTAGTGTTTGGGTACTAACTGGACCACTGTTGCGATTAACTTCTCCGGAGATCCCTTTTCTGTTTGGCCATTTTGCAGGTTTGCACATACATGAAAATTATAGTGCATGTTTAGCAGTCACTTGAGTCTGTAAGTTCAAGCTTTTGCTTCTGGAGCTAATCAATAATACTGTATGATGTCTAGCAATCACTGAAATAAGATGGAAATTTAGATATGCAAAACAGGGCAGCAAATGGCTCAAACCGTCCCCGCTGTAAATTTTGCTTCGTTTAGTTTCAGTACCCAGCTTGCATCAGTGCGAAGGTGCATAAAAGAAAATCTACATATTTGTTCTACCTTCCATTACCAGCAATGTACATTAGCTTGGTCACTATCTCAAACAGAAACATACATACAGCACAGGCTAATTAAGATTTTAAGATTTTTCCAACAGGGAATGTTCTGTAAAGCTAATCAGAGCGGCTAGAGACTGGAGAAGTAGTAAAAAAACGCATGAAATCCAAGCTAATTTAATTGAAGGTCTGTCATGGGAGATCTCCATTGGTCGAACCAAACAAGAACTGAGGAACAGACAGGCAGACAGAGTCTGGGGGCAAAATTTTCAGACTTAGCTCTAACGGCGAACATGCAAGCGGTTGGCGGATCAGAGGCTAAAGCAGCCGTCCTCCTGGAAGGCGCCGAGCAGGAAGTCGTCGAGGCCATGGAAGAAGGCCTCATACGTGTCCACCGCCTCCCCGAACCCGTGGGCGAACCCTTCTTCCTCCGGTGTCCACGCCGCGTCCCCCTCCTCCTTCACCTCCGCCTTGACGGCGGCCGTCGTCGCCGCCCCGTCGTTCGTGGCCCCCAGCACCTTCGCGAACGCTTGCGCGAACCCATCCACCTCCGGAGACGCGGTGTCCCCCTCCTCCTCTTCCTCCTCCACCTCCGCCTTGACGGCCGCCAGGGCGACGAGGGAGCGGTCGGACGACGAGCCACCGGACGCCTGGGAAGACGATGACTCCGAGGCGGCGATCTCTGCCGACGACGATGAAGACGAAGCCCCGCTCCCTCCTACTACACCTCCGCCTCTTCCGCCGCGACGGCCGCCGGTCGGCTTGCCGGTGAGTCGCTGCACGAGCTCGCGGAACTGCCGCGCGTCCGTCTTGATCACCTTGGGCTCCTCGACGTGCACGATCCTGATCTTCCGCGGCGGCCCCTTCGCGATGGCGTGCGACCACCGGTGCGCGCCCGTCTCCGCCGCGCGGGACGGGAGCTTCACGGCGGATGAGCAGTGCGGTGCCATTCTCTCTCGAGATGCGAGGAAACGGAACGGGAAGACGGTGGCTTTAGGGGTGATGAGGACGCCGCGGCCAGAGGAGGTTTATATAGACCCACCCTGCCGTCTGGGCCGTCGGATGCCGTTGCTGCCTCTATCAAACGGCTCGCATAGCGATATATTTACTAGGGCTATGTAATCTGTGTACACTAATTTTAAAGCCCTGATTTAATACCTATAATTGTAGTGCAAAGATATGCCTGAATTTGAGATATGAAAAGATATGCATGAATTTAATTAAATGCCTGCCATTTTTCTACACATGTACTACATGTTCAAGTGAGAATTTAAATTTCTGAAATCTCTCTTTTGGTGAGAAAATTAACGGATTGCAAAAATCTAGCACATGTGGATGAATACTCGAATATGGTCTTAGGAACATTATGTTGGATATTGGTGATCTTTTGTTTTTCATGTTTTAAAACAATGGTACAATGTGCATCATGTTTTTCAGGTCTTCCTAAACTTGGAGGGACTAGCTCTGATTTCTTCTCTAAGAAAACAATTAGGGTACAGAAGAACCTTTAGGCAGTAGTAAATCCGTTCCCAGTACCTTCCCCTTTTGAACGGATTGATCCATATCCAAATCAGGCGCTACATTGTTCTGGAAAATCCATCATTTAAATTTAATTAATTGCTTCCGTTGGAAGTAAGTATTTCCTATTTTCAAATTGGCCTTCCTTTTCTCAACCGTTATAGCCAGGAAGCAGTTTTTTTTTTTGTGCGTGTGCTACCGGAACACAAATGCACGTACATGCATGCCGTAGGAAATCTTTTTTTTTTAATCGCGTGCCATCTGAAATCAATGTTGTATATTCGGTGATAAGATCGCGGGGGAAATGCTATGATTCAGTGCTTACTCCAGCGAGATAAATGTTTCGAAATGATTGGCACTTGTTTTATGGCTTTCTCATACGGCCCCATAAAATTTACTCCTATAACTAAGAGATTTTTTTTTTCAATACAAATTCGACGATCGTGAAAGATGGCGTTCAATGTTACTGGTCAAGAGGGTCCAGTTTACTTTTAGAGGACAAGAGAGAGCAGGTTGACAAAAAATAATACTCCTCCAAAGTTGTATTAGTGTAGGGACGACCAGTACTCAAAGTCATAACCGAGGTGACAAGGACGACCCTTGCGATGGGAAAACCTTTGGACAATCAATTTGCATGCAAGTGTACCCTGATTTTTTCCACAAACAAATAACTCTAGGCAAGGCAAGTGTGCTGCACTAATGTCTGATGTGTGCCGTGTCGGCTGTCGCATCTGGTTTTTTTGGGGACCTTTCAACCCCTTGAAAAGTTGGAACGTGTAACGACTAGGTCTAGCTTGTTACTATGATCGGCCTATGGTTGACTTTGATTTTTTTACATTATTAAAAAGAAAAAATACAGTTGACCTCACTTGGGTAACCAGAGTAGGCGAACACCTCCACAAGTCTACATATCAAAAGAACACGCCACCCTTTTCCTAGTACACTTGGATTAAGCAGGTCATTTTGAACGCACGCTTTCATACTCGTTGCCTCCTATAGGATACACACGCAAAAGCCCGCTGAGAACACTTCACGGTCGAGCTGACGACGTATGCTCTGCTGGCTAGCTACTGCTTGGATTGTGAAGTTGCAACGACCTCGTTTTCTTTTTCTCTCGCTCGATAGCTAATCGATCGGGGTCGTCCCTGTGGCGCCAGCGGCTCCGTGTAGCTGTCAATCGCCGTGCATGTATGCCACTGGCGCTTATATGTTAATGTTTGCTAATATTAAGTCTCGCGGTTAGAGACTAATTAAATTTATGATGATAGCGTGGGTCGTCGATCTCCAGTTGCGAGGTGTGATGGGGATAGGTTGCTGGATAAGATGGTGGTTTTCCGGTCGGCAAATCCACATCCACCGGTAGTGTCTGACTTGTCGTCGTGGGAAGCTTAATTAGTTTGGATGATGATTAATCAATGGAACTAAATCAACTAATTAATCGGTTTGGAGTGTGTTGCTAGGCTGGGTGCATGCACGGCAGGCCGACCTCGTTTTAGTTTAGTTTGCGTCCAGAGTAGAATAGAATTCGAGATGGTTTTTTAGGGGTGGTTCCGTTACCTAGTTATTAGTAGGAAAACCTCAACTGGCTGTCAACGATCTCGGTTTAACGGAACGCCCTACATGCCTAGTGCACGCCACGGCCGACCTCGTTTTGATTCCAAGAGGGGTAGTGCAGTGCATGCATGACTACTATTGTACAACCTATGCCGGCTGGCCGGTTCCGAGGGTGTACAGCGGAGGCGATATAGACGAAGGCGTAGAACAACAAACGAACAGGAAAGTAGATTGACACATGGTTGGGCATAATAACTCTTTATTGCTTTTCTCTTCTCTGTTTAGACTACGTACAATGTCTCGATATATAAAGGGGATGTGATGAGGGGATAAGACCCAAACGTACATACAAAGTGGGGATAGACTTTGGCCTAGTTGGACTAGGCAAAACCCACCGAGTGGGCTGCCGTCTGTGGCCCAAGTTTTCCAACACTTCCCTAGGTATTATCCGTATAGCCATGCCTCAAAAATCCGAAAAACTCAGTGGGAAAAATATGAAGAAAAAGCATATGGTATACTTTTGCTATGTTGCACGAATTGCCTCGTTAAAAACCTTATGTGAGAAACTTCATAAAAACTCACTAAAGGGAAAAAGAGTACAACTCACTTAACCATTAAGTCAAGTACTCAACCGTCGGGATCGAGATTTTAGTGATGAGTTTGTGAAGATTCTCCCCCTGAACCTTACATCTCCCTAAGTCTCATCATACCGATTCCACGAACACATCTCTCGAAAGAAGATGCCGGTAATGATTTAGTGAACAAATCAACAAGATTTTCAGACGACTTAGTATGTAAGATCCAAGAACTTGGGGTTGATATGCTTCGTGAGATTACTCTTCACATAACCCGTCTGGACTTGTGCAACACAAGCGGCATTATCTTCATAGATAATAGTGGGGGTTTGGACGGTGTTCAGCACACATGACAGCTGGATGTGGCCGATCACCCGTCGAAGCCATACACACTCACGTGATGCTTCATATAGTGCTATGATTTCCGAGTGGTTCGTCGAAGTTGACACTAGGATTTTCTTAGACGATTTCCAGGAAATAGCGGTTCCACCACAAAGGAAAACATATCCAATCTGAGACTTGGATGTGTGCGGGTCCGATAGGTACCCAGCATCAGCATAGCCTACAACCGTGAGGTCTTGATTCCTCCGGTAAAACAAGCCAAGATCTTTGGTCCCTTGCAGGTATCGGAAGATGTCCTTAACGCCTTTCCAATGTCTCTTGGTAGGCTCAGAACTGTACCTAGCAAGCAAATTGACGGCGAACGCAATGTCCGGCCGTGTACAATTCGCGAGGTACATGAGTGCGCCAACTGCACTCAAGTAGGAGAATTCTGGTCCCAGAATTTCCTCCCCCTCTTCCTTAGGCCTGAACGGGTCCCTATCTTGCTGTAAAGATCTCCCAATCATCGAGGTCTTAGAAGGGTATGCCTTATCAAATCCAAATCTTTCCAACACCTTCTAGGTGTAGGAAGACTGGTGCACTAAGATCCCAGCAGGGGAATGTTCAAGTTGCAAACCTAGGAAGAACTTGGTTTTGCCTAAGTCTTTCATTTCGAATTCCGACATCAGGTAGGAACTCGCTTCCTCAATATCTTCAGGTGTACCGATTATATTCAAATCGTCCACATACACCGAGATAATACATAAACCATCTTGTGATCTCCGTATAAAAACACATGGGCAGTCTTCATTGCTCGTCTAGCCCTTCTGATGAAGGAAATCGCTTAAACGATTATACCACATCTTACCTGACTGTTTAAATCCATACAGTGACTTCTTAAGCTGAACATTGTATAAACCTCCGTTAGCTCTATCTTGGTTCGGAACAGGGATACCCTCGGGTACCTTCATGTATATGTCCGAATCCAAATTACCATAAAGGTAAACGGTGACAACATCCATGAGTTTCATTTTCAAGTCCAAGTTTACTGCCATTGAGATCAAGTATCTAAAGGTAATTCCATCCATGACTGGGGAGTAAGTTTCCTCGAAGTCGACACCTGGTCGCTGGGAGAAACCTTGAGCAACGAGCCTTGCTTTGTACCTTATTACCTCGTTATTCTCGTTCCTCTTTCGAACAAAAACCCACTTGTGGCCAACGGGGCGCACATGGGGAGGAGTTAGACAAAGAGGTCCAAACACCTCTCTTTTGTTGAGAGAAAATAACTCAGTAGTTATTGCCTTCTTCCAATCTTTCCAATCCGACCTTTGCTTACAATCAGCGAGAGTGTTAGACTCTGGGTCAAGATCTATGATTGAGGCAATTTTCTTGGCAAAATAAATGTCGACATTTTCCATAGCTCGATTAATTGACTCGCCCAAATTAATATAATTAATGGTCATTTCGTCATGGAGTGCATCAGGCACATTCCCTTCCTCCACCGGATTTCCCGTTCCGGGAGCAAGGTCCTTTACCTTTCCCGCTCCAATGTGTGTGCACACATCTTCGCTGGGTATTTCCAAAGTAGGAAAATTCAAGTCCATAATTTCGTGCACTGAAACATCTGTACTTGTGCCAGGTCTTAACTGGCTCCATTTTGCGGGGGTAGACTGCGATAAATCTCTCTTATCCTTTTTCTTCGGGCGTCCCCGGGTACTTGGGTTTTGAGAAACCGGATTCCTCATCCTCTTAGGCCTAAGAACGGGAGCGGGTGTACCATGATTTCTCTTTGGTATTTCAACCCTTTCCGGTGCATTGCGCGCAGGCACATGCGACTTGGTCACGGTCTTTAAGTCACTAAAATGATCAGGCAGTTGATTCACTAACGAGTGCAAATCTATTATCTTTTGAACTTCTCTAGTAGACTCAGCAGTGCGCGGATCATGAGCATGGATCCCCGTGGCTTGCCACGTAAGTTCTCGACTTTTATCATAAAGGGGTTGATTATCTCCCCCTAAAGTCGGGAAAAAATCCTCGTCAAAAATGCAATCAGCGAAACGAGCCGTATGACAGTCACCTGTCGTGGGGTCCAGAAACCTGATTATGGACACAGTCTCATAACCAACGTATATCCCCGACTTACGGAGCGGTCCCATTGCTGATCGCTGAGGGGGTGGTATTGGTACATATACCTGGCAACCAAACCTACGAAGGTGGGAAATTTTCGGTGCCGACCCTTGCGCAAGCTGCATAGGAGAATGGATGTTGTAGGCCGATGGTCGAAAGTTGATGAGATTGGCAGCGTGTAACACCGCGTGAACCATACAGGTTGATAACGTGTTGTACAACCTCTGCCGGCTGGCCAGGCGCAGAACAACACACGATCAGGAAAGTAGATTGACACAGGGTGTGGGCACAGTAACTCTTTATTGCTTTTCTCTTCTCTGTTTAGACTACGCACAATGCCTCGATATATAAAGGGGGGATGGGATGAGGGGATAAGACCCAAACGTACGTACAAAGTGGAGATAGACTTTGGTCTAGTTGGACTTGGCAAAACCCACCGAGTGAGCTGCCGTCCGTGGCCCAAGTTTCCCAACAACTACTACTGTAGTTTAATTTGCGTTCGAGAAGGATTGTTGTATAGAGGAATTTAGGGAGAAAAAAACTACTCCCTCCCTTTTAAAGAGTTTTTGTGACAGTTGATATGAGACAAAGGGAGTATAACCGGCTGTTAGAGCTTCTCTAGCGTTGACTGAAATCGTGGAACGGTACACGCGAGATGCAGTTCGCGAACGAATTCGGTTGCGGGCTGGTTTCTGTTCGGCCGCAGCCGAATCTAACCTGTAAAACACGTGATTAATCATTTCAACTGGCCCGCAGTCGAATTTAACCTGCAAAACAAGTGATTTTTTTCATCATTTTAACACATATGTACCATCTGACATAAAAATAAATATAAAAGTAATAATATGGACAAAATATAAATATTCTTAATTGTACAATACAAACTTATTCTAAAGTACAATAATGGTTCAAATTACAATAAAAATGAATTAAACAATAGTCCAATACAAGTATAGTGCCGAATGCAAATAATGTTTTAAATCACACATGAATATGAAATCAAATGAATAAAAAAGGAAGATTACTGCCCATGTAACTGTCAGATGTGCTTAATGAGGTCTTTCGGAAGCTGTATGTGGGTGTTGGCATTCTAAATCTCTCGTTAAGTCTGAAGGAATGCTTAAATGTGATTTGGGTCTCTAGCCGACTTCACACGATAGCCAACATTGTCGTAGATCATCTCTAAGTCCAAGTCCCTTTCATCCTCGATGACCATGTTGTGAAGAATTAGACAACCTATCATTATGTTTTGAGATTTTCTTCTTCCAAAAATAACCATGACTTCCAACAATGGCAAACCAATATTATAAAACATCAAAATATCTCTCAATGTCCTTTCACCATGCCTCTCGTACCCTAGAAAATTCAGATTATTTCCTATTTCTTGGATTTGAGATGGTCTTAACAAATATAGACCAAGCAGGATAAATACCATCGGCAAGATAGTACCTTTCTGCATGGATGCCCATTGACAGCGTAGTTGCAAGACGCAGCGTCACCACTATCTAGGCTAACAAGGAAGAGGTACCCCCCCCCCCCCCCCGCGTCGCTCTTGCGAGCGACCGGGGGCTTCCAAGCGCCGCCGCCTCTAGGCACCTCCACCCCCTCTCCTCCTCCTAGCCATCGCCGGAGGGCGCTGCCGGGCAAAGCCTGGGCAGCGTCGGCGGCGGAGACTTCTCTTCCACCTCGCGCGTTGGTGGGCGGCGGGTTTGCGACACTCTGTGCGGGGTGTAGCGGCGGGGGCTCGCGCCGACGGCGCGGGTTTTTGGTGGCGGCACGCTAGAGGCCGGCGTCTTGTGGCGCCGGTCCTTTTAAGCAGCGCAATGACTGGACGGATAGTATGGCCACCTAGAGGGGGAGGTGAATAGGTGTTACGACCAATTTTATTTTTTCTTTAAATTAAGGCGTGGCACAAAGGTAAATTCTCTAGATATGCAACTAAGGTAAATTTACCTATATGACAACAACAACAACAACAAGATACAAGATACAAACACAAAGTAAAGGAGAGGGAACGAGGTAACCGATAACGGAAGCACGCGGAGACAAGGATGTAATCTCGAGTTCCTACCTTTGAGGGGAGTACGTCTCGTTGGAGGGTTGTGAGATCGCCATAAAGGCCTCACCCTATTCTCTGATGAGTCTCGCCACAAAGGCCTAGTTCACCTTCCACTATTGATCCCTTTTTAGGCGGGAATCGAGTCCCTTACAACAAGCTTGGGGCACACACCCACAACTAAATTGGGGGCTCCCAAGAATCACCAAGGGTAGCAAAGAGGTCTAGGTTTTCCACACAAGGAAACCCTAGACTTGGTTCCCTCAAGAGAATTAGGAGGAAATGAAGAACGGGTTGGTGAAGATGTAGATCTGAGCCTTCTTCTTTAATCCTCTAAGTTTGAACAAGTTTGGGTGGAGGAAATGGGAGATCTAGCTTGGTGGGTGAGCTCAACAAATGGAGCAATGAATTCTGAACGAGCTAACCCTTTTGATAAGAAGGTGTCTTCTATTTATAGGTCCACTAAAAAAACTGGCCGTTTTCCTACAGCCTGTGTGCATTCCGGAATGAATCCGGTCCCCCGGAATATTCCGGGGCAATCCGGATGATAACTGGAGATTTCACGGTCATCCCGGAATGACTCCGGAATGAATCCGATTGCCCAGAATTGCCCGGAATGAATCCAGATTGCAACAGAGGTTTTCGCGGCAAGGTCGGAATGATTCCGGAAAGAATCCGACTCCTGGAATCACCCGAAATGAGTCCGGATCCTAATAGAGGTTTTTGTGGCCGATCCGGAATCACTCCAATTTTTTTTGGAATGAATCTGGATGCCAACAGAAACCTCTCCCAGCAGGGAAAAAAACATGCCTCAATATTTTTCTCCTTCACCAAAACTTCGACACATCTTTGTGCTGGTAATATATGTACCTTAAACATTCTGCACACGGTTAGATATCATTTATGTTGTTAACAAACACAGAAAACTCAACGTATTAAGAAATGCTCTTTCAATCTCCCCCTTTTTAGTGTTTGATGACAACATAAAGATTCACGGAGATTTCAAAGTGAACAACATGAAATGGTCTCCAAAAAATAGACGAGCTCCCCCTTGATATGTGCACCGGAGAGGCACACACCACTTAGACTTTGCTCCCCCTATGTTTTAGAAACCAAGCATTCTAAGCAAGTTCACAACAATTGCATAGAGGGTAGAACAATCTAAACATGCAAGCATATAGTCCTAAAGATAATAACTTAACACGGGCAAGAGTGACACACACGAGTCACCAAGGTTCCACACACAACATAAAGCAAATGTTTTCAACAAAGAAAGTAAACTAGAGCACAAGGCTATAAGATCAAATCGAAAAGGAAAAAACTTGTGCCCCCACCCTTGCAAATCCCGTGACAACCTAAATAGGGAACTCCTTCCCCCCTTTGGCATCAAGATGCCAAAAAGGAGAAAAAGAGTCCAACTAGTGTCCCAAGAGATCACTCGAGGTCCTCTTCATCACTGTTCGTATCCTCGTCATCAAGTTCTTTGTCCTGATCATTTCACCTCGGTCGCCAGTAGGATCAAAGTCATCCTCATCATTGTTCTCTTCATCACCATCCCCATCAGGCGGAGGCACCCCAAAGTAGAAGTCATCATCACAAATCTCAGGCATCTCAATGGGAACAAGATCAACAACTGCAAGAGAAGGAGGATCAACAGGCACTTCAATCCTAGCATTCCTCCCGTCAGCGTTCTGAATATGCCTAGCCTCCTTAGCTAGCTCCCTAGCCTCATGAGCAATAGCTCTAGTATCACTGTACATGCTGAACATAGCCTTGAAGAACTTTGCAATGCCACTAGAAGACTGACATTGAGAGCCACCACTATAGGAACCAAAAGGAGTATAAGACATCTTGGCCTTGGCTTTTGCAAACTCGGGAATCTCCAGACCATGGATAAGAGAAGGAGTGAACTTCTTTGGTTTAACAACCGGGTGATGCTCCATGATTTCTTCACCAACCATTGATTGATGAACCTCTGAATATAAGGACCATAAGTCGACTTCCTCTTTTCCATAATTCCCCAGAAAATCTCACGATAAAGAAAGTCCATCACATCAATCTTCAGTTGGTTCTTAGGCTTGGTGATGACCATGAGGTTGACCATGAAAGCCCTAATAGCTGAGTAATCTCCAAGTTTGACCATGAGAGTGGAGCGGAAGATCTGGCAACGGATCGTACATGCCAGCACGGAATCATCTGGCAAGTGCCTGCGTTTTACCGATTGGATTTGCAAACATCTTTATCGGATTAACTGCAGAGGCAATGAGATTCTGTGGTGGAAGAAAATTTATCCCACCCGCCCTATACCCAGTCGAAGGAGACTATGACGCCGGATTTTGCTCAGATCGCCGATACTCTGCTGAATCGCACTTTATCGGTATAAAAAATCCGAGATCGCCGAAAACACGGATGAAAACAATCCCGTGGAAGAGGTAGAAAACATCAATCCCACAACAGAGGTGGAAGATCCGACATCCGTCAATCTGACGATGAACTCGGAAGCTGACTCTGTGTTAGCCGCCATTGAGGCGAGATTAGAGTCGGAACACGGATCGGACCAGTTCGATTCCGAAGACGAAGATGTAGACGCTTTCGAAAGAAAGGTCAAATCCTTTCAAGTGGGATTCCACGAAGTACTGATGGCAAAACCGGCTGAAAACACGGATGCCGAAAGTCAGGAAAGCCCTAGAACACCTCCGCCAGATGAGGAAAGATAGGATGGGGAAGCAAGTCCAACATACCCGGATGTCAAGGAATTGACAGAGGAAGAACCTGGTAAAAATCCTCCCTCCTCCAAGAAAAAACACAAAGCTTCCAAGAAACTCCAGTACAAGCTCCGGAAGAAAAAAATGGTTGATCCAGCCAATGAAAACCTGGAAGCAGGAGGAGGAAGTGGAGTTAAGCCTGCGGAGAAGAAAACGAAGGAAATCTCTATTCTGTCAATGTCAGAACAAGACGAACAAGATCTACTTCAAACACCAGTGGGACCCCACGAACCCCCTGAAGTGCTGGAAGCCAGGAGACAAGCTCTCCAAAGGCAACAACAACATCTATTTCGAACTCGGGAACATCTCCAAAAAACCCAAGCTGACATTAAGTTAAAGCAGGAAGAAATTGAGGAGTACGAGAGAAGGAATAGATCTGGCATTAAATCTACACGGTTACCCGGAATCGCAAGACCGAAAGTACTGCCGCCAAAGGAAAGGTTTCAAAACCCGGCCTGGCAAAAGCAAGTAAACGGCACAGATGCCATGGGCGAACCTATATACAAAACTGCAGCAGAAAACGCGGATTCCGCGTTCGCCATCCTCAACAACGATCTGTACTCCAATGGAGAAAAACTTCAAGGGGTATATGCTTTCTTAGGAAAGGCATTGCAACAGAAACAACGAGGCCATGCAAGATCAGGGAAGTTGCATGACGACTCAGCCCTATGCAAAACAACCACTTGTGCCGCTGGAGCACCTGGACCTGAAGAACCTGGAGATTCAGGTAATTCGAAAGAGAAGAAAGAAGATCCGAGAAAGGACAAGAAAAATCCCGATAACAAGGATGCAGCGTCCAGAACCGGATCCCATCTGCCGAAAGATGGAATTAATCCCCGAGATCGGGAAGAACAAAACCGGAAGGTCGGAAAAACAATGACGCCTCCGAGACGCCCTGCTGAAAAAGCTGGAAGACAAGATATTCCTCATAGGCGTGAGAGATCCCGTACACCACCTAGGAATAAGGAAATACACAGGAGTAGAACTCCACCTTATCCCAAAGGACACGATAACAGAGAAAACAGAGACAATCCCGGAAGAGCGCGTTCGCGCAACAATGGAAAAGAAAGGAGCAGATCCCCTTCTATCCATTCAACCGGTAACACATCGACAGAGCGGAAAGAGATGATCTATACTTCGGGCCTAAGTGTTTCACTGACAGGATCCGAAGAATAACTCTACATTTTGGCTTCGCCAAAGTTGGTCCAACGTATAAAAAATACACCGACAGTACAAACCCGAATACCTGGCTCTCAGACTATTACACAGCCGTCCAGATTAACAATGGGACAGACCTAGAGGCAGTAAATTCCTCCCCCTTATGTTACTGGATGGAGCCAGAGATTGGATCAACGGGCTTCCGTCAAGAACTGTCGATAGCTAGGATGATATGGCTAGAGTATTTACTCAGCATTTTCGGGGAACTTACAAACGCCCCAACAGCATCAACCAATTAAACCGCTGCACCCAGTTTGAAGATGAGCCATACGTGGACTTTATCTCAAGGTGGACTGCAATGAAAAACAGCTGCTCTGGAGTAGCTAACGTACAAGCAATGCATGCTTTCGTCAATGGCTTAAAACCCGGACTCACACCGTTCATGATCGGTTCCAAAAAGCACAAAGATCTCGGATCTATGCTTACAACCACAAATGAGCACGCAGCGGCCAAAGATGACATCAGAGCGAGAGGTGGCAATATCTACACTTTGATTCAAGCCAAAAAGACCCCTCGTCCTGAGAAAAAAGCAACATCAGAAGCACAGCAAAAGCCCAAAGAAGTTAACATAGCCTCTGGAAGAGAAAATGGGAGCAAATGGAAAGGACGAAGCACAAAACCGATCAACTACACAAAAGAAGAGTGGGAAAGAATAAAATCGGAAAACTGTGTCCACCATTCGCAATTTGGCAAACCCACCCATACGAACGCACAATGCCGGCTTAACAAGCATATGAAGGGCAGTGCAGGATCCGGAAGTAAAGGGAAAAATTCCAAGAGGAAATTCTCCAAGCAAAAGCCAGAAGCTGAAAAAGAAGACAATGAATCGGACACTGACGAAAAAATCCAGGAACAACAGCGAAAAGGCGAGCCTAAGTTTCCGAGAGTTGAAGGAGAGTGCAACCTAACTTTCCTGGCAACTCCATCAGCAAAGGTGGCAAAGAGAACACTTCGAGAAATAAACGCGGTTGTCCCACCAACCCCGAAATTCTTGAAGTACTCAAATACACCAATTACCTGGGATCAGTCTGATCATCCCGGAAATATCCCAGAACCCGGCACACAAGCTCTAGTTGTAAGTCCTGTTGTTCAAAACACTAGGCTAAAAAGAGTGCTGATGGATGGAGGATCTAGAATTAACATAATGTACCTGGATACATTGAAGCATCTACGGATCTTCGAGACCCAGCTCAATCATAGCAACATACGTTTTCACGGCATCGTCCCTGAAAGACAAGCACGATCCCTAGGAGAAATTTCCCTAGATGTAACCTTCGGAGAGAAAGAACATTTCCGGCAGGAAAAAGTATCCTTCGAGGTTGTGCCGTTCGAAAGCGTGTATCACGCAATATTCGGACGTCCAGCTTTCGCCAAATTCATGGAAAGATCATGTTATATATATAACAAGCTGAAGATGCCAGGGCCAAAAGGAGGAGTAATTACCATAAATGGAGACTTCAAATTGGCAAACGAGCTGGAAAAAGAAAACGCCATTTGCATAGAAAAAGTGATAGCAAAGGAGGAACTGAAGGAGCTGGCAAAAGAAGTATCGCCGACAGAAATGCCGACAGGAAAAGAAAGCCGGAAGCCGGCAGACAGCTTCAAATCTTCCGAGAATACAAGAAAGGTCATCCTAGATCCCAAAGATCTGACAAAGTTTGTCGTAGTGGGAACTAGCATGACCGACAAATAGGAAAGCGAGCTCATCAAGTTCCTCCGTGAGAACTGGGACATTTTCGCGTGGTGTCCAGCGGACATGCCAGGTGTACCCAGGGAACTTGCTGAGCACCAACTGAAGGTAATTCCAGGATCTAAACCCGTCAAACAAGGTCTCCGTTGATTTGACGGAAGAAGACGGAAGGCTATTGGCAAGGAAATTATCCGACTATTGGAAGCTGATTTTATCCGGGAAGTTATACATACTGAATGGTCTGCAAACCCAGTATTAGTCCCGAAGAAAGATAGTACTGCTCTTAGGATATGTATAGATTACACCGGCTTGAACAAATTGTGTCCAAAAGGTAGGTTTGCGTTACCGCGAATCGATCAAATAATAGATGCCACTGCTGGCTCTGAGCTTTTATGCTTTTTGGACGCTTATTCCGAGTATCATCAAATACGTATGAAGGAAAAGACCAAATGAAAACCTCCTTCATAACCCCATATGGAACATACTATTACATAACCATGCCTTTTGCCTTGAAGAACGCAGGTGCCACCTACCAGTGTTGCATGCAACGATGTTTGCATAGTCAAATTGGAAAAATGTTCACGTTTACGTGGACGACATTGCCGTCGTTTCCAAGGAAAAGGACACGCTCCTTGAAGATTTGCGAGAAACCTTCAAAAATTTACGCACTTACAAAATAAAGTTAAATCCATTAAAGTGCGTATGCGGGGTTCCCTCAGGAAAACTTCTGGGTTTCATCGTTTCTCATAGGGGAATAGAGGTAAACCCGGAAAAGATCAAGGAAATCCTAAACATCTCAAGGCCTACGTGCTTAAAATATGTTCAAAGATTGACGGGTTCTGCAGCTGCCGTCAGAAGGATTATAAGCCGGCTAGGAGACAAAACTCTGCCATTATACAAATTGTTGAAGAAATCCGACAAATTTGAATGGATAGAAGAGGCGGACAAAGCATTAACCCAGTTAAAAGAAACCTTGATGAAAGCTCCGATTTTGGTGTCGCCAAAAGACGAAGAACCCATGTTACTGTACCTCACAGCAACAAACAGGGTTATCAGCGCGGTGATAGTTGTGGAAAGACGAGCAAACCATACCAGATCAACATCCGGTGTATTATGTAAGTGAAGTTTTTTCCGAGTCCAAGCAAAGATACCCGCACTATCAAAAACTGGCATATGGCGTATTTTTCGCATCTCAAAAACTCCCTCATTACTGCCAAGGACATTCCATAACAGTGGTATGCAAAGCACCACTAGGGGATATTATCAACAATGCGGACGCAACAGGCCGAGTAGCCAAATGGGGCATCGAATTGGCTGCCTTCGACATTAAGTACCAACCCCGGACGGCAATAAAATCCCAGGTGTTGGCAGATTTCATCGCTGATTGACAGAAGCAATAGAAAAAACACCAATGCCGGAGTCGGAATACTGGGTTATGCACTTTGATGGATCCAAGATGAAGGAAGGCGCTGGAGCTGGTGTAGTCCTAAAATCCCCAAAGGGAGATACAATGGAGTATGTATTACAAATACATTTCAACGCCAGCAATAATGTGGCAGAATACGAGGCTTTGCTTCATGGCTTGCACATTGCAAAACAAATAGGTGTAAAACGCATCTTATGCTATGGTGACTCAGATTTGGTACATCATCAGCTTAACCAAACATGGGACGCTAAAAGCCCCATCATGGCCGAATATCGGAGAACGGTGGAGGAGTTTGCAATTTGCTTCCTGGGATTTGAAGTACTTCATGTCAAAAGGGAAGAGAATTGGAACGCGGACGCTTTAGCCCGCATGGGCTCGGAAAGAGTGAAAACCCTGCCACCAGTTGTGTTTGTCTAGCATTTGCACGAACCATCCATAAAAGGTGGAGATGTCGACTATCCTCTGGTTTCCGAGTCAATTGAAGTCCTGCTCGTTAACCCGGATTGGACAATTCCATATCTAAACTTCTTAGTAGATCAGAAGTACCCGGATGGAGCAGACGAGGTCTTGCAAAGACAAATAAAACGTCGATGCAAAGGATACACGGTAATCAATGGTTTCCTGTATAAACGCAGCACTACCGGAATTTTTCTGCGATGTATTTTGCCAGAAGAAGGCCGAGAAATTCTGCAAGAAATCCATGCTGGAGATTGCGGACATCATGCTCAATCAAAAACATAGTTAAGAAAGCATTCCGTGCAGGTTTTTTCTGGCTAACAGCCAAGACAGATGCCGAACACATAGTCAATACATGTGCCGGATGTTAGTATTATGCCAAGCAGACGAATATGCCAGCCCAAGCACTCAAAACTATCCCTATTACATGGCCATTTGCGGTCTGGGGCTAGATATGATGGTACCATTCAAAACTGCAAGAGGCGGACTTACACATCTACTGGTTGCAGTGGATAAGTATACCAAGTGGGTGGAGGCAAAACCCATCAAAAATCTTGATGGTGTAACAACCAGAAATTTCATCATTGACGTAGTCATGACATACGGCGTTCCACACAGCATAATAACCGACAACGGGACAAATTTCTCTATTGGAGAGTTGGCAAAATATTACCGACAAACGGGAATACGCCTAGATCTTGCATCTGTGGCACACCCACAATCCAATGGACAGGTTGAAAGAATGAACAGTTTAATCCTGCAAGGAATACGCCCAAGACTCGAATCTCCTCTTCATAGAGCAGCTGGAGCATGGGTGGAAGAGTTACCCTCTGTGATTTGGATTATTCGAACGACACCAAACAGGTGAACAGGGCAAACCCCATTTTTCCTAGTTTACGGCGCGGAAGCAGTCCTTCCAACGGACGTGATCCATGATAGCCCAAGAGTGCAGGCTTTCGATGACTCGGATGCTGAAAGCGGACGACAGGATGCCGTCGATCTCTTAGAGGAAGAACGAGAACTTGTGCTTCAAAGATCTGCCATTTATCAGCAAGGTTTACGATGTTACCATAGTCGGAAAATCAGGCATCGTTCTTTTAAAGAAGGTGACCTAGTGCTAAGATTGGTACAACAAAGAAAGCACAAATTGGCTCCAGTTTGGGAAGGACCATTCGTCATCAGCAAAGCTATGAAAAATGGATCATACTATCTTGTAGATATTCGAGACACGAAAAGCCGAATCGCAGAAGAAAGATGACAAACTAGGGGAGACCAAAAGACCCTAGAGCATCCAACAGTTACGTCCCTTCTATACTTAGTTCAATTTCTATGTAAACATCTTTGAGATCATGAAATAAAGTTGTCGGAATTCATACATTTGCGTTTTTTACATGTTTATTATAGTTTAAAACATAATTCCGTTTTATCTATTTCCCAATGATCTTTCAAAATACTCAATGCTAACCCGAATTGTGCCTGCGTGCTCGGTGTTAAAAAACTGAATTATTTTCAGCCTAAAATGGATTAAGGAAACCCAGATTGTGCCTGCGTGCCTGAGTTTCATTCAAAAAATTCCTTACTGTACTCTAAGTATTATCTGACTGTTTTTATGCTGGGTCGCTGGAGCTAGTAAGTAAAAATGCCTTTAGTATGATCCATGTTTCCGAGTTTCGACTGATTGGTTACACCCAGTCACTTGGCATGAAGATTAAAATACTATCGAGCCATTTCAAACACTAAGGACAGTTAAAGCATATAAACCAGAGAACTTAGAAGATAAAGGAATATAAACCCGAAAAACTTGCAAAAGACTTAATAAATATTGCTGCAAAAGCGGAGTACTTGATTTTACAAAAGAATAGAAAGCATTACAATAAATTTACATTGTAAGATCAGTAATGCTTCTATTTCCTATCTTCTACCCAGGACAAGGCATTTCCCTTCAGGCATCGAGTCGTCTTCACTGCTGGATTCCTCGGGAATATCTGGAATGGTTTTCTCTGGGTAGAAGGTGGAGATGTTGACCATGGTGGCGATCTTGGTGGCGTGACCTTTGATGGCTTCAAAGATGCTGGCCCGCAGCGCCTCCGTATATCCTTGCGGGATGCCAGACGCCACACGCCAAGATTTGGCGTCAGGGTAGTGCATGCGCATGAGCCCTAGAGCCATGCGTGCACCACCACGCGCCGCGGAGCGCAGGATGGACTCCCTGGACTCTGCCACCTCCACGATAGCTTCCGAAAGTTTTGCAACTTCCGAGAACTCCCCAGTCCTGGCGGAAAGGCATTTGTTGACCAACAACATCCCCGCAACCTTGATTACGGTGAATACCTTCCCAAAAGATCGGATTTTCTCAATCCGAGTAAGCTGGGGGCTATCTCCTGTTTCAGTAAAACACAAAAAGTGTTAGCAAAAAACAGAGAAAGATGTCAACATGAAAAATCCGGTAAAAGATAAAAAAACTTACCGAGAATTTTGTCCATCTCGGAGCCTTCCTCCAAGCGCTGGTTCAAGGCATTCTCCAAGTCTTCGATGGTGTCTTTGTCCTTGGCTGCTTGGTCGGAGGCCTTGGACTCGGCAATGCCGACAGCCAATTGGCTGGCCTCTAGGTCCTGATGCAACTTCATATTGAGCTTATGAAGATCCAGGTTTTCCCGGTGCAGGTTCTCAGCATTGCCGGCATCTTCAGCAATTTGTTTGGCTTTCGCCAAAGAAGCTGAAAGGCAAGTAAAAAAGACGAGTTAGAAAACTCGGAAAAAAACTTAGAAAAAATTACACAACTGGAAGCAAAGAAATTTCTTACCTGCTGATTCCTTCAGCTGATGCTGAGCGGATGCCAGTTCCGCCTCCTTACCCTCAAGAATCGAAAGAAGGGATTTCACCTCCTTGTTCTTGATGGTAAGTTTATTGAAAACTTCCATGTTGATGTTTTCAGTGGTTTGCTGAAACACGGAAAAGAGACAACAAATGCTTAAGTTAAATCAAGCATAAAAGCGAAAAAGCAGTAAGGCAAAAGCATGCATTCGACTTATTGCTTGGGGGCTAGAGGTATTACCTGGCTCATCCGCTGCAAGCCTGACCAGGTTTCATTGAACTCTTTTGCAAACTCTACAAAAAGAGTCCCGACGTGGCCAAGGCCCTCATGAATGACCTTGAAATCCTTATTAAAAGTGAGAATGAGATCTTCCTCAGCTGGCTGAGAAGGACCTCCCACTTCCGGGGCCGCCCTTTCCCTCGTGTCCATTTCCGGCACAATTTTGGATGGCTGGTCTGCTGGGTTTCTTTGTTCATAGCAGTAGCATGTTCGTCTGTATCTGCAACTGGAGTATCTGGGGCGGTTGCAGGAGAAGCGTGTGGACCTCTTTTTGCGACAGACTTAAACCTTTTTAGCTTTTTAGGCTTCAAGGTTGAGGGAGGCAGGCTAAAAAGAGAAGTACCTGAGAATTAAAAATCCGAGACAAAGGAAATAAGTTCCGACAAAAAATAGCAAACCCGAAAGTCAAACCTGGAGGTAACGACGGGGACACCGTCAAGATCGATTACTTCCTAGGAGGTGGAAATTTTCTTGTGTTTCCGTCCTGCGAAGTTGGCACGCAATACGTCCAACTCGGCATCGGTTGCAAGGTCCGACTTAGGAAGATCGAAGATCTGTCAAAAAAGACAAAGTCCGGGTTAATACAAATTATTCGAGAAAGAAAATAACGTGAAACCCAAAATGTAAAAGACATACCTTTGGAGCCGGGTTAGTCGCCGTGTACATCGGCCGACTTTCTTCATATTGATCGCCTGCTGCGACCAACTGATTCACGCGCTTTCGCAGATCCTTCGCCGTCAAGGATTTGTCCGTCGTCCGCATGGCGTCCCGTATAGTCGCATAAGAGCCGGGGACCGTGGTCAGCCAAAGGCTGGATTCGCCTCTCTAACCAGCATAGAACTGTATCCATGCCAGTCAGAGGTGGATCGGAAGTGACGAGTTTGGCGATGCGCGGCTTGATTTTGAGAAGATCCGGCGGCAGGGTTTGCACTGCTTCAGTCGCCCAATTTTCCTGGGGAGTGGCGGCAGTGTTGGCAAAAGGTGAAATTCCCGTTGTTTTTCCGGGAAATGGGACGTCTGGATGATAAAAGAAAGAACCCGTCTAGAATTTGACGGATTCCGAAGTTTTTATTTTGGGGAACCAATCTTCCCTGAATCTATGCAGGGTGAAATAAATGGTTCCGCAAGTTGTGAGTGCGCCCTCTGAGGGGTTTTGCTTAACCCCAAAACAGTACGTCCAGAAGTCTAACCTAGGGGCTATTCCTAAATAACCTTCAAAAAGGGCCTGGAACCCGGCTAAGTATAGAATGGAGTTGGGTGGCAAGTTGTGAGGCTGGATATGGTAGTGGTTGAGTACCTGGAGGAAGAAGGCATATGGCGGAAATCCCATACCTCGTAAGATATGAGAAGTAAGGAGAGCTCGCTCTCCGGCCTTAGGTGAAGGCTCAGATTCTTCTTCCTCGTACCGCCATTTTCCTTTCTCTGTCAACCCCTCCTTCTCCATTGTCGGAAGAAGGGAGGGAGGAATGCTGCTCCGGCTCCAATTGCCAGAAGATTCGCCCTCGTCCTCGGCTCCGGCGGCGGCCGCGGCGAGCTCCTCTCCGACGAGAGTGATTTTTTCGTCCGCCGTTTCAGGAGCGAGAGGCGGAGGTGGTGCAGAGGAAGACCCGGCCAGGATATCGGCCGCGAGATGCAGGTCCTCGCAAGCCTGACCGCCGGAAGTTTTCTCCGGCGTGTCGACGGTGGCGCGGATCGACGAATCCACCAATGGGTCCATTGTGTTGATGATGTCGTGGATTTCCGAAGCGACGGAGTGTTCCTGGGACGCGCGTGGCGAGTCCATTTTTCGGCGGCGCGACGAGGTTCTCGAGCTCCCGACGAGAAGTACGGGAATGGTGCTGCGCGGGCACGGGCTCTGCTCTGTTTTTCTCTCACTGGACAGTGGCTCGGGGGCTATGGCGCTTGAGCTGGAGGTGAGAGGAGAGCGGAAGGTTTGCCGGAGGGGATGAAGTGGGCTATTTATAGCCGGAAATCCTTTGCGATGCGCGCTAACGGCACTTTTGACTGTTGGATGATCAACGCGTGTCACTCGCCGGAAAATCCGGGAAATGAATTGACAGGTGATAATGGCTATCTCCTCGTTTCCCGTGAGAATCTGTCAGAGATACGTTTCAGGGTTTCCCACTCGAAACCCAAACGTCCCCGACGTCAGCATGATTTTATCGCTGACGTAGGAGGTTCCTTCTCCACGAAGTCTCGTGGAAGAAAAAGCCGGATTTCCCGAAATCCGAGTTTTACGTTACAACATGATTTGAAGGAAAAGAAGAATCAAGACAAAAAGCTGACATTTCTCGGAAAGAATGCGAACTTGATGGAAGACGGCGAATTCGAGTCTTGATCCTTCTTGGGTGCTACTGTCGGATATATACCAATTAGGGGTATATCAGATGGTGTCCTAAAGTGCCGGATTACCAGGGTGGCCTGAATGGTAATGGATTATGATCCATTAGGCGGCCCAGTAAGCTGATGCACAGAAGCCGGATTCTAGAAGAACACGGACCACGGCCCGCGTGGTACGGCTTGGAGTAGAAGGTGGATTCTTGACTTCCAAGTTAGGACTTACCGTAGTCTTCTAGGTTTCCTTTTCTGTAAGCCCTAATCCTGCTATTATATAAAGCCGGACAGGAGAGAAGAGCAAGATAGACAATAAGCTAGAAGCTAACTCGCCGAGAGGTTGATCCTTGTCGAGTAGCTAAACCCAACTCACATTGTACTTTGTATACTTCAGGCTTCAGCCCTGATTTAGTGAGATTGCAGGAGTAGGAACGCCGCCTAGTTATGACGTACCAAACCTGGGTAAACCCCTGGTGTCTTTGTTCGTCATACGACCACGTTCCCCACAATCTCTATCGGTAGTCTCATGGCACCCCCGTCTATGAATTCTACTACGATGTCTCGACATGCAGTGCACCGTGCAATAGAACCAGGCAACAAGACCAGGACAATACTCATGCTTGATCTATAGAAGTGGTCCAACATTCATATTGACCAAAAACTCATGAACATGGCGAAGTTCTCCACTCTTCTATTGATTATAGAAGGCCATATCATCTGGAGATTGCTTACAGGAAGGAGGAGTGTGAATGGAATAGAAATCTTCACACGCCTTGAGCTGAAGGTTGGTCCAGAAACGGGGATCCTCACAAGTGGACTTAGGAAAGCGGTAAGAATTCTTATTCTTGACATGCTTCCATTGACTCACATAGTACTTCTTCATATCTCCCTCAGGCGGATGCTGAACCATACCATCATCATGACTAGTTGTAGGGCGGCCACTTGGACCGCGACCCCGCTGAGGACGAGAACCCCCAGTGTAGTCCCTACGAGTGACAGTGGACTTTCTCTTGCGAACGGCACCACCACAAGAGCCTTCACCTGTGAATAGATGACATAGATAGATAGCATGGGGGAGTTCATATGCCAAATGGAGAACAAATTCCCCAAGTTGGACGAAGTGCAAGTTTTGTGGATTTCTGGGACCAGTCGGATTCAATCAGAAATTTTTGGATTTATTCCGTGTCGGATTATTCCGGCTGCCCGGAATGGTTCCGACATTTCTAGAATGATTCTAGAAACTTTGATCTGAATCTAAACTACCACGAAATCTTGACTACTTGTCTAAAAATCTTCACCAAACTTAGAGAATACGAGGGATAGATCCTAGGTGGTGATTGATGGAGACTAAAGTGCAGGAAAACATGGATTTTAACAAGGAGAATATAGATCTAGGCCTAAGATTGTAAGTGGAAAGGTTAGATCTCTAGAAACATGGAGTTAACCAGTAGATGGATTAGCCTAGGTGAGATAGATGAATAGAACTCAAAATCTAGTTGAATCGTAGGTCAAGATTACAGCTAGATAGAAATCCATCCAACAAAAACAAGATAAAAGGAGACCAATCCAAAATACCTTAGATGGATTGATTCCTTGACAAGGAGAGGATCCAAAATCCCTTCCCTGGGCAAGGGGACGACTTGGGGCAATTTTTTGGTGGCTAGGGCCGGGGAGGAGAGGAAGATGAGAAGAGAAGAACCCCTCCTGACCATGCAACTAACTTTTATAGGCGGATCTTGTCATTCCCGGAATGCTCTGGAGCGAATCCGGATGGCCCGAAATGATTTCGGAAGTTCCGAATGTATTCCGACTGAGTCAAAAAAACCTGGAAATTTCCGGATTCATTCAGGCCTACTCGGAATAGTTCTAAGAGTTCCGGATTTGATCCGTAACAGGCCAGAAATGACAGAGAGGAACAACTAAGGAATAGTGTGACTTGTGTGGAGTAAGTCATATGCATTTAGATGAAGAGACAAGACAGAGGCAACAAAGACACACGATGGGAAAGAGTTTCCTAGCCATACTCCTTGGAGAGAACAACATTAAAGAGGCAAATAGCAACAAGGAGTAGTGTTCGGAAAAACCAAAACTTCAAAGACACAAAAAGAAACAACTAAGAACCACATCTTCAAGAGAAGAGGTTGGTGGCCTAAGGCACCATGTAAGAGATCATGGTATGTCACCGTGAAGATATATCTTGGGTGCATTGCCAATTCTCGACATTGAAGCTCACAATTCAACATTAGAAATAGAGATATAATAATGAATTTTTGCTTTGGGCATAATGGGGTGAGGGAGAACCTAATGTGTTAGGATAACACTCCCCATATGCCCATGCCTACACCTAAACCCAAACACATAGTCAACTATAGGGGGGTGTGTGCAAGATCCTCAAGTCAAACTTCTTGAATCTATGATATTTAGCTCATTCCTCGAATACATGAATCTTGAATCATCGAGAGGCTTCATGAAGATGTCCGCCAGATTATCCTTGGTTGGGACATAGGCTAGCTCATACGTCATAAACGTATACTTAATTTATGATGTTCCCTGGTGTTTTCTTATTGTTTCCCACATGTTTGCTATACACTTTATGTCATTTTTATCGATTTCCCGGACTAACCTATTGACAAGATGCCACAGAGTCAGTTCCCTGTTTTCTGCTGTTTTTAGTTTCAGAAAAGTTGTTTTGGAAATATTCTCGGAATTGGAAAATTCGAAGCCCGAAAGTCTTAGAAATCCCGGAGGTTCCACGGAGTCCCGAAGAGACCCGGAGGGGGGCCTCAGAGGGCTCACACCATAGGGTGGCGCGGCCTCCCTTAGCCGCTCCAGGGGATGGTGTGGGGCCCCTGAGCCTCCACCACCTCTGCCATTTCACCTATATAATCCCAGAGAAGTAAACCCTAAGGAGATCCCACTTTTACCCGAGAAACACCCGAGGCCGCCATCACCGTCGTCCCGAGATCGGGAGTGTTCTGGAGCTCTCCCGGGCACCCTGCCGGAGGGGGAAATCATCACCGGAGGGGTCTACACCACCATGCCCTCCTCCGAAGTCATGCGTGAGTAGTTCATCCCTGGACTACGGGTCCATAGAAGTAGCTAGATGGTTGTTCTCTCCACTTTGTACCTCATGTTTAGATCTTGTGAGCTGCCTAACATGATCAAGATCATCTTTATGTAATGCTACATGTTGTGTTTGCTAGGATATGATGAATGTTGAATGATATGTCTCCTGATTATCAATCTATCATGTTATCTTCATGGATATGTTATTTATGATCTTGCATGCTCTCCGTTGTTAGTAGATGCTCTGGCCAAGTAGATGCTAGTAACTCCAAGAGGGAGTATTTATGGTCGATAGTGGGTTCATGCCTCCTTTTCATCCGTGCTCGAGTGACAGAAACGTGACGGATGGAGGATGTGATGTTGCCATTAGGGAGAAAATAACAATGCTTTGTCTAAGGATGATGTTATTGTTTACATTACACACTTTTCTTACTGCGATTATCTGTTGCTTGAAACTTAATACCCAACGTTTGTTCGGATGATATTTGGAGGGTGGATTCTTATTCATAGATGCAGTTGGATAATGGTCTATGTATTTTGTTGTAATGCACGCATGAATAAAATAGTAATGTTTATGTCTTGCATATGCACTACGGTGTAGCCTTCATTTGTGTCAATTGCCCAGTTGTAATTTGTTCACCACACATGTTATTTATCTTTCTCGGAGAGACACCACTAGTGAACTGTGGACCCTAGTCCTTTTTCCTCATACTGATAAACACCTACTGCCTTCATACTACTCTCATACTATTCCTACTTTTTTCCACACCATATGTTTAACCTCTTTGTGTTCAGCAAAACCGGTGAGATTGACAACCTCACTTCTTCGTTGGGGCAAAGTGATTTGATTGTGTTGTGCAGGTTCCACGTTGCTTCTGAACCGGTAGTGCGCCCTGCCATCTCAGCTGCTTCACCTTCTGAAGTTACTCCTTCCTCCTACTGGTCGATTCAACCTTGGTTTCTTTTCTGAGGGAAACTTGCTGCGGCACTCTTCATACCTTCCTCTTGGG
The DNA here is from genome assembly GCA_028641055.1 of Alopecurus myosuroides. Classification (NCBI taxonomy): domain Eukaryota; kingdom Viridiplantae; phylum Streptophyta; class Magnoliopsida; order Poales; family Poaceae; genus Alopecurus; species Alopecurus myosuroides. The sequence continues at coordinate 42,937,041 of CM054059.1, read as the reverse complement.
GTCTCCCAACGAATGTGTGTCTACACGCATCAAGCACTTTTCTGGCGCCGTTGTCGGGGGGGGGGGGAAGAGAATTTCTGCAAGGGGAGTCTCTCACTTCCCATGTCTTTACTTTGTTTTTGTTTTGCTTAGTTTATTTTATTTTTTCTTGTTTGCTTCTCTTTATCAAAAACACAAAAAAATTAGTTCTTATACTAGCTGTTGTTTTATTCCTATTTTTAGTCTTGTTAAAATAACTACTCATGAGAACACTAAGTTGTGTGACTTTACTAGCACCAACAACAATGATTTTATTAGCACACATATTTCTCCACCTGCTCCTAATGCTAATTTTTATGAGATTAAACCTGCCCTATTCAACCCTGTTATGAGAGAGCAATTTTCTGGTGTTAGTACTGATGATGCTGCTGCCCATCTTAATAATTTTGTTGAACCATGTGAGATGCAAAAATATAAAGATGTTGATGGAGATATTATTAAACTGAAATTTTTTCCTTTCTCATCGAGAGGAAGAGCTAAAGAATGGTTGTTGTGTTTACCTAGAAATAGTATTGATTCTTGGACTAAGTGTAAAGATGCTTTCATTAGAAAATAGTATACTCCTGCTAAGATTATATCTTTAAGAAGTAGAATTATGAATTTCAAGCAACTTGATAATGACAATGTTGCTAAATCTTGGGAAAGAATGAAATCTTTAGTAAAGAATTGTCCCACTTATGGACTGGCTACTTGGATGACCATCCAAACCTTTTATGCAGGTCTGAATTTTTCTTCAAGAAACCTTCTGGATTCAGCTGCTGGAGGAACCTTTATGTCCATGACCTTGGGGTTAGCAACAAATCTTCTTTATGATATGATGGTAAATTATTCTGAGTGGCACACTGAGAGAGCTACAACTGGTAAGAAGGTAAATTCTGTTGAAGAAACCTCCTCTTTGAATGAAAGACTAGATGTTATCATGTCTATGCTTGTGAATGGCCATGCTCCTATTGATCCAAATAATGTTCCTTTAGCCTCTTTGGTTGCTCAAGAAGATCATGTTGATGTGAACTTCATTAAAAATAATAATTTCAACACCAATGCTTATAGGAATAATTTTGGTAGCAACAATCATAGGCCATATCCTCCTAATAATAGCAATGCTTATGGTAATTCTTATGGTAACTCCTATAACAGCAACAAAAGTGTACCCTATGATCTTGAGAACATGCTTAAGAATTTTATTAGTACACAAACTGCTTTTAATAAATTTGTTAAGGAAAAATTTGGCAAAATTGATGTTCTTGCTTATAAATTTGGTAGCCTTGCTCTTGATGTTGATTTTCTGAAACCAAAGGTTATGCGTCATGATGTTAAAGAAAGTAAAACTTTGAATGCTATCCAAATTCGAATTGATGACAATGTTAGAATGTTAGCTGAATTGCATGCTAGATGGGAAAGAGAAGATGGAATAGTAGAAAGAATAATATAGCTAATGTTTGCACCATTACCACCACTAGTAAAACTCAAGCCTCTCATGATTAAAAACCTTCTACTATCAATGGTAAAGTAGTTGGTGTTGGAAAGACTCCCACTTCTGCTAGTTAAATTGCAAAGCTGCCTAAAACTGCTAAAAATGTTCCTGATAAAAGTGCTGAAATTTATAGAAACATGGGAGACAATGGTCCCATTATCTTTGATAAAAATATCTTGACTTTGATGATTGAAACATAACTGAAGTGATAAAGTTCTGACAAAAGCTATCTAGTTGTCCTAATGCTAGTGCTATGAATATGGCTTTCACAAAACATATTACAAATGCTCTCATGCAAATTAGAGAGGATGAATTAAGATGTGAAGCCTCTATCCCTAGGAAGCTAGATGATGGTTGGGAGCCTATTATTAAAATGAAATTTAATGATTTTGATTGCAATCCTCTATGTGATCTTGGTGCTAGTATCTCTGTTATGCCCAAGAAACTCTATGATATTCTTGATTTGCCACCACTGGAACCTTGTTATTTGGATATTCGTCTTATTGATAATGTTAGAAAGAAACCTTTGGGGAGAGTTGATGATGTTCTTATCATGGTTAATAATACTCTTGTCCCCGTTGATTTTGTAGTCTTGAATATTGAATGCAATGCTTCTTTTCTAATTGTTTTGGGAAGACCTTTTCTTAAAACTGTTGGTTCTGTTATTGATATGAAAGAGGGGAATATTAAATTTCAGTTCCCACTCAAGAAAGGTATGGAACAATTTCCTAGAAAGAGAATGAAGTTTCCTTTTGATTCTGTTATTCGAACAAATTACAATTTGGATGCTTCTTCACTTGAAAATACTTGATTCCACTTTTCTGGGCCTAGCTAAAAGGCGTTAAAGAAAAGCACTTCTTGGGAGATAACCCATGGTTTTATTTTTATTTGTTTTTCTCTGTTTTCTTTGAGTCAAGGGGTTGTATACTTCTGTACAAAATTCTTTGTATCTTTCTTTTCATGTTTTAGTAGTGCCAAGTAAGGTTTCTGACGAGAGTTGGAGTTGGTTTTCGGATTTCTACGCAGGAAACAGATTTCTGCTGTCCACCGTAAAAAATCGTATAAAATCCTGGAAGCTCAGAATGATCTGAAATTGTTTGTGCTTATTCCTCAGCTAATTCTTCAACATTTTTGTTCTTTAAATTTTTCTATATGAGCAACGTAAGTGCCTCAAAAAAATTCGTATTTACAGACTGTTCTAGTTTTGACAGATTTTGCCATTTTTCTTGCATTTGCTCTTTTGCGATGTAAAGTGGATTTCTTTGCTTCACGAAACATCAGTGGCTGTAGCTAATATTTAGAAGTATCAATAGCACTTGTGCCATACAGAACCAATGGATTTTTATTTGTTGCACTAACCCTCTAATGCGAATTACTGTTTGAGTATGGTGTGAAGTAAGTTTTCAAGTGTCAAGAGAAGAGGTGATATATGTGATCAAGAAGAGTGCAAGGTCAAAGCTTGGGGATGCCCCCGTGGTTCATCCAAGCATATTTTTATAAGACTCAAGCATCTAAGCTTGGGGATGCCCCGTGGTTCATCCAAGCATATCTTTAGAAGACTCAAGCATCTAAGCTTGGGGATGCCCAAGGCACCCCCTTCTTCATCAACTATCTATCAGGTCACTTCTCGTGAAACTATATTTTTATTCGGTCACATCATGTGAAGTTTACTTGGAGCGTATGTTTGTTTTTCTTTGTTTTTATTTTGTTTTCCTTTATTTTATTTTGTTTTCCTTGCTGCAATAATATCATTGGACCTAGAATCCTTGTTTGGGAGAGGGACACGCTCTGTTTTTTTTGTTTGAATACTTGCTATGCTAGTATTCTTAGTTTTTCTTCTAGGTGCTGCAAAAATTCCTGTTTCGCTCTTGTTTTCATTGCATCTATTATTCATAGCTGTTAGTTTTAGTAGTGTTATGTGAGTCCTCTCATGTTTGCTTGATGTAGCATGTAGAATTTTTTTATTAAAGCATGATTTGTATGGTGCTTGTTGGGAAAAGAAACTGCTGCTTGGAGTAGAATTTTTAACGGTGCAAGTAGAAGCTTGTATAGAATGTGGCTAAAACTTTTTCATATCATGCTAGATGTTATTTTAGTTTTAAAGCCTTGTCGTTATTGATTAGCATCATTAGCCTCAAATAGCTGAGAGTGTTTAATGTGCCATTGAAAGAATCATGAGTTGTTCTTGCCATATTGAAGCATATATTTTTGTTGTTCTCCTTTGGATGTTTTATTTGGTTGACTTGGCGCATGCTCACACCATGCTTATGACTATGAAACAGTCACGAATAGCCTCTATGATCATTTAGTTTTTGAACTTGTGGTACAACTTATGCTTTGATTAATGATGTTTATGTCGCTATGCATGATTATGGCTCTTATGCTCTCTTGATTTGTCGCTCCCAGTCTTTTGCTAGCCTCAGCCTATACTGAGTATGAGCTCTACTCGTGCATCCAACTCCCTAAAACCAAAAGTTTTCCCATTGTGTCCACCATACCTACCTACATGTGGTAATTAATCGCCACTCCAAAGTAAATTGCTCATGTGTTACCTTTAAAACTTTCAAAATTATTCCTGTTTTGTGCTCCTGTTTTAGCTCATGAGGACGCAAATAGAGAATCTTTATCTCACTTGTTGATTGGAATTTCACACCCTGGACTAGTGTCTTCATCCGCTTATCCAATGATAGAAGAGCTGGCAGCGGGGTGCCCAGCCCCAAATTAATAACACAAATTCTCTTCACTATTTTCCCCCTGATTTATCAGTCAAAGCATAATTGTGTAAACAAAAGAGAAACATGGATGATCTTCTACACCAGATGCGTCCTTCTATGGGGCCGCTCTTGTGAAGTCTATTGTCTTGTGACGTACTGTATTTTCTGTTTACCATTCGTTGACATAAGCATACACCTCTCTTAAAAAAGTTTTCATACCTCTGTTTAATAAAATAAAAGCTCTAGCACATGAGTGATCCATGCATTTGTCCTAGAAACATTATTAATTGATTCATGCTGTGTTATTGCTTGTTCTCTAATTATTTGTTCTAGTCCTCCTCATGAACTTTGAAGGTGTCCTGGCATTTATTTTTTGCCCCACTATTAAGGACTAGCGAAATATCACTTTCACATGCTTTCTCTATACTTGAAATAAACGTATATCTTTCTTTGCAATGTTATTCATGATCTTTTATTTGAGTTACTTCTCATGATGCAAAGTGATTGCTATGCTTTATTATTAAAGTTTTATTTATCATGCTTGTGTTGAAGTTCTATGATCTCAACTTACTTATGCTTTTACATTATTGATGATCAAGTTTATGTTGGTAGCATGTCACCTCAGAAACTATTGTGTTTTTATCGTATACCTACTCGAGGACGAGTAGGAGCTAAGCTTGGGGATGTTGATACGTCATAAACGTATCCTTAATTTCTGATGTTCCATGTTGTTTTCTTATTGTTTCCCACATGTTTGTTATAAACTTTATGTCATTTTTATCGATTTTAAGGACTAACCTATTGACAAGATGCCACAGAGCCAGTTCCTTGTTTTCTGCTGTTTTTAGTTTCAGAAAAGTTGATCTGGAAATATGATTCGAAGCCCGGAAGTCTTAGAAATCACGGAGGTTCCATGGAGTCCCGAAGAGACCCGGAGGGGGGCCTCAGGAAGCCCACACTTGGCCGCGGCCCCCCTTGGCCGCGCCAGGGGGTGGTGTGGGGCCCCTGAGCCTCCACCGCCTTTTCCCTTTCGCCTATATAATCCCCCCGAGACGTAAAACCTAAAGAGATCCCACTTTTACCCGAGAAACACCCAAGGCCGCCGTCACCGTCATCCCGAGATCGGGAGGGTTCTGGAGCTCTCCCCGGCACCCTGCCGGAGGGAGAAATCATCACCGGAGGGGTCTACACCACCATGCCCTCCTCCGAAGTGATGCGTGAGTAGTTCATCCCTGGACTACGGGTCCATAGCAGTAGCTAGATGGTTGATCTCTCCACTTCGTACCTCATGTTTAGGTCTTGTGAGCTGCCTAACATGATCAAGATCATCTTTATGTAATGCTACATGTTGTGTTTGCTGGGATCTGATGAATGTTGAATGTTATGTCTTCTGATTATCCATCTATCATGTTATCTTCATGCATATGTTATTTATGATCTTGCATGCTCTCCGTTGTTAGTAGATGCTCTAGCCAAGTAGATGCTAGTAACTCCAAGAGGGAGTATTTATGCTCGATAGTGGGTTCATGCCTCCTTTTCATCTATGCTCGAGTGACAGAAACGTGACGGATGGAGGATGTGCTGCTGTCATTGGGGAGAACAACAACAATGCTTTGTCTAAGGATGATGTTATTGTTTACATTACACACTTTGCTTACTGCGATTATCTGTTGCTTGCAAGTTAATACCCAACGTTTGTTTGGATGATATTCGGAGGGTGTATTTTTATTCATAGATGCAGTTGGATAACGGTCTATGTATTTTGTTGTAATGCCCGCATGAATCACATAGTAATCTTTATGTCTTGCATATGCACTGCGGCGCAGCCTTCATTTCTGTCAATTGCCTAGCTGTAATTTGTTCACCACACATGTTATTTATCTTTCTCGGAGAGACACCACTAGTGAAGTGTGGACCCCGGTCCTTTTTCCTCATACTGATAAACACCTACTGCTTTCATACTGCTCTCATATTGTTCCTACTTTTTTCCACACCATACGTTTAACCTCTTTGTGTTCAGCAAAACCGGTGAGATTGACAACCTCACTGCTTCGTTGGGGCAAAGTGATTTGATTATGTTGTGCAGGTTCCACGTTGCTTCTGAAACGGTAGTGCGCCCTGCCATCTCAGCTGCTTCACCTTCTGAAGTTACTCCTTCCTCCTACTGGTCGATTCAACCTTGGTTTCTATTCTGAGGGAAAATTGTTGCTGCACTCTTCATACCTTCCTATTGGGGTTTCCCAACGAACGTGTGTCTACCCGCATCACTAGCTCAATATCAACTCTTGCCACATGATCCCGGATGAAATGATGACGAATCTCAATATGCTTCGTCCTTGTATGTTGCACAGGGTTGTAGGCGATCTTGATGGCACTCTCATTATCACACAAGAGAGGCACTTTATCTAGGTGAACATCATACTCTTTGAGGGTTTGCCTCATCCAAAGCAATTGGGTGCAAGCACTAGAGGCCTCCACATACTAGTAGGCTTCAACGATGGAGAGATATATACAATTTTGCTTCTTGGAAGACCAACTCACCAAAGACCTACCAAGGATTTGGCATGCCCCCGGAAGTACCTATCAGCTTGATCACCGGCCCAATCCGAGTCTATGTACCCCTTGAGAGCAAATTGTGTCCCCTTTGGGTACCAAAAACCAAATATTTGAGGTATGAACCAAATACCAAAAGATCCTATGGACCACCACCAAGTGACTTTCCTTAGGATCCACTTGATGCCTTGCACACACACACCTACACTAAACACAATATCGGGCCCAGATGCACAAAGGTAAATCAAATAACAAATCATAGAACAATATAACTTTTTGTCCATATCTTTACCATCCGGATTGCGCTTGAGGTGGAATTTGACTTGCATTGGAGAGATCTTCTGTTTATCACCTTGGAAGTTAAACCTATTGAGAATGTCTTGGGTATACTTGGCTTGAGAAATGAAACTCCCACGAGCCAATTGCTTGATCTCAAAGCCAAGGAAGAATTTAAGCTCTCCCATCATAGACATCTCAAACTTGTCAGTCATAAGCTTTGAGAACTCATTATTGAAAGTTTGGTTAGTTGATTCATAGATAATATCATCCACGTAGAGTTGACATATGAAAATCTCTCCTTCTACCCTCTTTGTGAAAAGGGTGGGATCGATTTGCCCCACTTCAATCCCACGGTCTTGCAACAACTCTCTAAGGTGCTCATACCACACACGTGGAGCTTGTTTAAGTCCATAGAGTGCCTTAGAGAGCTTGTAGACATGGTTAGGGAAGTTTGGGTTCTCGAAATCCGGAGGTTTCTTAACATATACCTCCTCTTTCAATGGACCATTAAGAAATACACACTTGACATCAATTTGTTGCAATTTAAATTTATTTGGAATTTTTCGAGAAACTTTATTTTACATGTATTTCCAGAATTTTAATATTTAATAAAAACAATGAAAACAAAAGTGAAAAGGTGGAAAACAAAACCAAAACCAGAACTACAGAGGTTCTATGACACTCAATGGAAAAATATCCAAAGAAAACAAAGGTGGAAGTGGTGAAAACAAAAGTATGGATGGTGAAAACATGCATAACCTCAGTAATCAGGGTGAAAACATCAGGAAAACATGCATACGGATGGTGGAAAACATGATTGTAATCAAGTAGCAATGTGATAACAGAAGTAAACATGGTGAAAACATAATGGGGAAGGTGAAAACATTGCTCACTTCATTTAAAATCATTTTGTTAACAAGGGTGATCAAGTTGCTACCGAAAGAATTTTATATGAAACAAAACTTTGTTTCTCACTAAATACTCATGTTACCTCAACCCTGATAGACATAGTCCCAATCATAGTAAAAAATGAGGCAGAGAGCCACCTGGGAGACCCCAGAGGGACCCACCAGTCAGGTACACCATAGGGTGGCGCGGCCAGCCCCTTGGTGGCGCCAGCACATGGTGTGGGCCCCCTGGCCCTCCACTAACTCTCTCCAATGCCAAAGTCTTCTCTCTCACCTCCCAAACTGAAAAAATTTCATGGAACCCGTTTTTTTGCTGTTCTTCCTCTGGATTTTTTATCTCCTTCTTCAGCCCATTATTTGCGTTGAGATTTCGTGTGTTTGATCTCCGGTATGTGACTCCTCCGATGATCCAAGTAGAATTTTGTTTAGTGAAGTATTTCTTGAGTATTTTGGTACTATAGGTGACAGCTTATGTGAGTTTGCATGCTTGATTTGAGTAGAAATAATGTATTTTTGATGTATGTAGCTCTCATATAAGTCCCTATGGTAGTTTCCACCTTATAGTTGCTTGAAATTAATTTTTGTGATGATTGTTGAAAAATTTCAGATATGGATAGTTATAATTTTGGAGAGATATTTAGGAGTGATGATCCTAGAAGGACAAGGCCCTCATGCTCATCCACTTCAGTGAGGCCATCGTACAATGAAGACGTTATTGCACCGACTATTGACGATGCAGGAGATGATGGTATGGTTAACCCATCTAGCCTTCCTTGCAGTACATTTCTAAGAAGTGCAGGTTTATTGGATGACTTTCGTATGCTTATTGAAAGAGTTGGTCTAACCAACTTTATGCAGGATGAAAGCCCTCAGTATGCCACTCTCACAAAAACTTTTGTTAAGAGCTTTAAATTTCAGAACACACATTTTGGTCCAACTCTTTCCTTCAAGTTATATAGTAGTCCTGTTTCTTTGTGCATGGTAGAATTTTGTGCTATTATAGGTATCAACGCCACCAGGACAACGAGAAGGATTCAAGATAGACCAGCAGACCTCCAGGGCTCTACCGAGAGATCACCAACGATCACGGTCGCTCATCCCAGCGTGGGAAGATAAGGAACATTCAACTTCCTGCTCTTAGATACTTTACTTATTATCTTGCTACTAGTATCCTTGGTAGGGAGAACACTAGAAACATTTATACTTACCACCTTGCTTTCATTGATGATGCACTGAATCGTAGCATGAAATATAACCTTGGTGCACTCGTTGCACGCCGCCTTGCTGCTTTCGGGCCTAATTTTGGGGGCATTATTACTACACGTGTAGCAGTGCTTTAAATGTTTCCATTGACCCTAATGATGAAATAATTGCTCCATGTAGGCTTAACCTTTCTGCCATGAAATCCCATCAGTTTGTCACTACTAACTCTGTTGCTGATCGTTTAATATATAGAGTTTTATATATAGATGGAGAGGAGCGAAAAGTTACTTTGACGCAGCCTGTTTTGTTTAAGATTGACAGGTCACCATGGTCTCTCTCTAAGGAGCAGGTAGACGAGTATCTGAGCACCACGGAGTTTCACAGGCAGCAGGAGAGGCGAGATGCGCCTCCCGAGGACCACAACACGTAGTACATCGGCGCATCCTCGAGCACATATCAGGAGGAGGGTTCCTCCTCAGCATACTACAGGGGCGCCACCTCATGGTCCCCTTGGTGACTGATCTCCACTTAGGCCAAAAGTCTAAGCTTGGGGGGAGGTATACCGACATCACGCTCATTTATATATCATATTTCTATCGGTTCTTTGTATATCCATGTTTTCTTTTCTTTCGTTTGTTTTCGTTTCTTTTTGTTTCTTTTGCTTGTTTTCGTTTCTTTCATTTCTTTTGTTTTTATTGTTTTGTTTGCGCTTTCCAAAACACAAAAGACCAAAAATATTTATGTTGTTTCTCTCTATTTGTTTCTTTAGTTGGTTTGCTTTATCCTTTAAGTTGCAGTTTAATATTCAAAAACCCAAAAATATTTTGCTTTGTTTGCTTGTTCTCTTTTTGTTCTTGTTTTAATTGAAAAACCCAAAAATATTTGTTGTTCTTCTTTGGTTTTGTAAAGTTTGCTGTAGAGTTCAACAGTCGTATGGGACTCCATTGGAGCTTGGTTTTCATTATATATTATTCGAGCCACAAGTGAAGAGCAATAATGACAATGTATGAAAATTCAAGTTGTGGTGAGAGGCTGGTATGAACTCTATTTGCTTTCATTTTTGTACTTATATACATCTATGTGAGCATGCTTAGTTTGTTTGTATAAGATATATGTGACTTAATGGCTGCCTAATAGTTCGTGCTCTCTCATGTTTTGTTCCAATTTATTAATGATAAATGACCCGTTGTATAAATATTTGTTTGCATTGTTCTATTCGTAGAAGGGTATGACATTGTGGTAGCCTCCTCTGACTATTTCATTTGAATCGACTTGGCACATGCTCGCGCATCCTATTATGAATATTACAATCTTGCAAATAGTTATGCTTCACGTTGTTTATTATTAATGTGTTGTTATCTCTTCATGGTTTGCATAGACATTAAGTGACAGTATCTTGCATGTATCTTATCATGAGCATAATTAAGAATTTGATCATATAGTGAGTATATTTACATCATATGCAACAAATGTGTTCGTAAAAGTCTTTTAGCACACTCAGTTGTCACTGAATTGCTTGAGGACAAGCAATAATCTAAGCTTGGGGGAGTTGATACGTCGAAAACGTATTTCCTTTTCCGAACACTTTTCTTATTGTTTTCCTCTAAACCTGTGTGTTTTGAATGTAACTAACACGGACTAACGCTGTTTTCAGCAGAATTACCTTGGTGTCTCGTTTTTGTGCAAAAAATTCAACTTTCGGGAAATTGCCCAGAAAAGACCTCATTGGCCCCCGGGAGCCAGAAGGAGACCCAGAGAGGGGCCAGGAGGTGACCAAACCACCCCCGGCGCCCCCGTAGGCCGCGCCACCTGGTGGTGTGGGCCACTCCCACGCCCCTCGGTCTTCCCTTTCGACTACAAATAGCCTTCAACCCTAAAACACGAGGGGGTTCAAGAGTTTTCTAGAAGGAAGTGCGTAGCTCCGCCGCCATCGCGAATCATTTTTCGGGGTTCAGAAACTCCGTTATGGCACCTTGCCGGGACGGGGAATTGGAGGAGACCATCTCCATCGTCATCACCAACGCCTCTCCCTCGACCATCCATGTTTCCCCCATCCATGTGTGAGTAATTCCCCCGCTAAAGGCTGAAGGGGGTGGTAGGGATTGGATGAGATTGTTCATGTAATAATGTCGTGATTGTTAGGGCATAGTGCCTAGTATCCTCTATTAGTGCTATTGACATTGTTGCAACTTGTTATGCTTAATGCTTGCCACTTTGGGCCCGAGTGCCATGATATCATATCTAAACATGTTATTGAATCACGATGATAATTATTGTTTCTGGATCATACCTGCAAGTTGCTTACACATATCGTTGTCCGGAACCCGAGGCCCCAAAGTGACAGAAATTGGGACAACTGAAGTGACAGAAAAGGGGATGGCTATGATGTGAGGATCACGTGTGTTCACGGAGTGGTAATTCTTTGCACCGGTGTTCTATTAAAAGGAACACCTTAATTACCAGTAGTTCCCTTGAGGCCCCGCTGAAAACGGGCTGGTAGGACAAAAGATGTTGTGCAAGTTCTCATTGCGAGCACGTACGACTATTTACGGAACACATGCCTATGGTTTCTTAGTGCTTGGATGCTTTATCTTATTTATCTGCAATGCCCATGTCTTGATTATTATATGAACTATCTTATCCATGCAACACCCGTTCATGTATCCCTATGCCTACAGTATTTAATCCCGTTGTTTACTTCAAACACTGCAGCTGTTGTTTTCATCTCACTGCTGCTACTATTTCACTACTGCTGCTACTATAAAACTGTTACTACTGATAAACCACTGCGAACAAAAGTACTTTCAGGTGCAGGTGAATTGACAACTCACTTGTTAAGGCTCACAAATATTCTTTGGCTCCCCTTGTGTCGAATCAATAAATTTGGGTTTTACTTCCCTCCAAGACTGTTGCGATCCCCTATACTTGTGGGTCATCAGGATTCTTTTGAGAATAGGTGGTAATACAATAGGGCTTTTGCAAATAGTTCATTATGAAATACTGCAAAGGATATGAGCAAGTGATGAACTTGCCTAAGATCGAAAATAACAATAATAATCCATGTCTTTGGGTTCGAGGGTTGCGTAGAGAAATCCCGAGATCTGAAAGATAGCAAAGTAGTCCCGGTAAGGACTACTGAAAACACTGGCAATATTATACATGCATAGTAATGATATGCATCACGAAATGCCCTCGAAAATACCCCAGTTTACAAGAGTAAGCTATATTTGATACGATAACTTAATCACACAAGTTTTAGGTGAGTTGTTTCATTACTTGTGGTGATGTTGTTATTTCTTCTTTTAGACATACATGTGTTTCACTTTTAATTATCAAATCAATCGTTATCATGTTTAAGTAGAAGTGTTCTCACATGATTAGGTAATAAGACAATAACACATGGAAATCAACTATTGAGAAGATAACAGACACATTTTATTTTATGTTCAAAAGTGTAGAGCTAATGACACAGGGTTTAATTGAAAATGAAGAACTAATACAACTAACTCTATCATCACATAAATTTCTAATGACTAGTGACGATAGGTTTAGTAGGTGTGAAAACATCAGGGTTTTATTAATAAGAAAACTATTGTGGTAGTTATTTCTGGTTATAATGGAATATTATAGAATTCCATTATACCTTTAGAAACAAGTTTATAAGTTAAACAAAAATGTTTTATGATTTACATATTTGAATCGGAAATGCTTTTCTTTTTAGTTTGATATAACATTTGAAGTTTTCTAAAAGGTAGCTCTAGTCTATGGCCAAATGAATGAACCACCGGGAGCTCGTATGAGAGTTGGTTTAACTGCCCTAACTATGGCAGAATATTTCCGAGATGTTAATAAACAAGATGTACTTTTATTCATCGATAATATCTTTCGTTTTGTTCAAGCAGGATCGGAAGTATCCGCTTTATTAGGGAGAATGCCCTCTGCAGTGGGTTATCAACCTACTCTTAGTACAGAAATGGGTTCTTTGCAAGAAAGAATTGCTTCTACTAAAAAGGGATCTATAACTTCGATTCAAGCTGTTTATGTACCCGCAGACGATTTGACCGACCCTGCTCCTGCCACAACATTTGCACATTTGGATGCTACTACTGTACTTTCCAGAGGATTAGCTTCTAAGGGTATTTGAATAAGTTATTAATTTGTTAATTTTAAATGAATTAAATGACTAGGAGAAAATATTGCACACATGAAAACTTGTTAGATGACTTTGAAAACATCATAGATGAGTTGCATTTTTCATTTTTAGCAAATTGGTATATAACTTGTATTTTTCTGAATTTTTGAATTATTTATTATTTTTCTCAATTTTAAATGATGTAATTTAATTAAAGAAAATGTTTAATTTTAACTTTATCAAGCATTTTTGAAAAAGTTGATAAATAGATAGGTTTTATTTTTACGAAGACTAACATATTTTATTTACATTTTTCGAATAAGTAAATTAAAAGATATTGATTGATTAAGTTTAATTGATTTTCTGTTTATTTAAATGATAGGTGGGATCCACTTGTCAATTCTACTTTGAAATAAAAAAATAATGAAAAATAAAATAGAAATACATCCATGACGTCATGCTGATGTCATGACTGCATCATCACAGAGGGAATCGTCTCTCTTGAAATCCAATCGCTCGATTTGTCCTGAGTTGGTTCGATCCGCTGCTTCCACTAGGTAGAGGGGGTCGCGGTGCATCTGTGGGTGGCGGAGTTTGGACCAAATGGTCGCCGGAGTTGAGCCGGCGTCCATCGGCGGCTGTGGATGTGTACGGACTACGACGGCGACACGAATGGAAGCGTAATCGAGGGTACAGAGGGCATGGTGAGGCTCACCGAGACGTCAGGTGCAGATTAGGACCAACGACGAGGCCTAAGGTGGTCCACAGCGACGGTGGGCGGCGGAGATATGCGGCGGCCGACGGTGAGGAAAAGGTGGTCGATCCACGCGCCTATGCCATCCCTGCTTCCGTGAGTTGTTGAGGAGGTGAAGTGAAGGACGACAAACCTCGTGGTCGCCTCAATTTGAGAGGAGGAGATCGGACACGACGGCGCGGCGGCGATGACCATGGGTTAGGGTTTTGGTTTTGAGTTCGGTTACAGAGACACACACACAGAGAGAGAGAGCGAGATGTGAGAGGAGAGGAAGTGAAGAGAAGCTTGGCCTCTCCTGGCCCTTATCCGCGTGAAAGAGCGACCGAGAGGAGGTGGTAGTGGCGGCAGCGCCACAGCAATGTTCTCCTCTGCTAGAAGGCAGAGGAAGAAGAAAAAGAAAAGATTATTCGATTTACAATAACCCCCTAGAGTTTCTAAAATATATAGAAAGGTCCTTCTAGGCTTAAAGAAGAAACCTTTGTTTTTAGGGCCTATTCGTGAACATAAAAATTATTAAGAATCATATTTGGAAACCTTATCAAATTTTACACCTCACCATGTTTTATTTTAGGGAAATTGAAGAAGATTTATATTTTTACACTAGGGTGCTTAATTATGTGATTTTTGTTGTTTTCTCTCAATTAATTTATTAAATGGCTTTAAAGTTATTTTAGGGATGATTATCCTAAGCACACACAACCAACATATGGGTACTAAAGTGATGTGTTTGAAATTGGACAATTTTGGTACAAGACTTTTAAGAGAATAATTTGGTAACTCTACTTAGTAGTGTTTTTATGTATTATGGAAAATTCACCAACTATGAAGTATCACTCCAAGTCATACCAAATGATTTTGATTAGTGCAAAGACTTGTTTTCTTTTATGTGGCTTTGTTAATTTCCTAATTGAAACTCTTAGTAAGTTTGGTTGACATTTTGATTAAGTGAGTGTAAGCCATGTTTGTTGTTTTTAGTACTTGATCAACTGTGAAACATGAGTGGCTCAGGTTCACATTGATACCCAATATCAAGAGACTATATGTTTGTTTTCCAACCTTGTTTACAAGTATGGATATTATCCAATGTTGTTTTCAGAACATGTAATCATTTACATATTGGTGTATAGATGAATTCTTGTTTTTATCCATTTGTCTTATGTATGAGAAGGACCTGGAAAACAAAGTAGTTAAGCTTGTTTCCACCTACCTCAACATATTATAAGACATTTGAATGCAATGGCTTGTTTTTATTTCTTACTTGATATTTGTTTCCATTAAAGTGATTATTATGTGTTCCTCATCTCTAATGAGCTTGACAAGGCACAGAGGTTCTAAGCTCTCTAATATTTCCTAACGATTCACTGGATAATTTCTTATGCTCCCTTACTGGGGCAGTGTTGCTTCATGTGGTCTTCTTTTTCCTGCAATATCCTTGTCTCTAGTTGCCACTTGTCTTCAGGTACAGCCTTTGTCACTTGCAAGTAAGATCATCTATTGGATTCGAACTTCAATTGTCACACCTTTGTGGTGAATACATCCAATTACTCCAAGCAAAGATTTTACTTAGATGATTGTAAAAGAATGTGAGTTTATTTTATGACTTCCAGTTGCCATATGCATACAATAAGAATTTGTTAACAAGTAGGCCAGACTTGCCTCTGAATTACTAATCATATACAATTGGCTGAGATGTACTAGGTTATTCAACCTTGTGTTTGTTTTTGTATGACACTCAATTGTTGGAGTATACGAAAGTGATTTGTTAAAAAGGTCTTGAAGCTTGTTACCAAACTACTTCTATAAAACACTAACATTAGAGTATCACACTATTTCTGGAGGAATTGATAATATCATATTAAGATATAAGAGTTTCCAAATACTCTTATGATATATTGGAATAACACTTCTAGAACAATCTGAAGAATCCTTCTTCAGATCTTCTTGTCTAAGTTCCTCCTTTCTTGTGGGTTGCTTCTCTTGGAGAATTACTTAGAGAGGATTGGGAAACAAGATATAATGGTCTAGCCAAAATAACAAGATCTGGATTAAGAGTTTATTCATGATTTTATTATGCTTCCATATACTTCTTATTTTTTTCCCATAATATATGTACTTATATCATATAGGACTTTTTTTACTTAGTTATCAATTCAATTCCTCTAATAGAGGTTATAACTTGTTGTTATTCATTAGTTGTATCTAGAGATACTTTAATTGTTGAATTTGAATAGAAGTGTGAAATGCTTATGGAATGATGACTTAATAGTAAGTTGATCAAATGGTTCACTGATGTGTTGAGATTTCATATGCTCACTTGTATAATATGAATGAGACAACGAGCATAAGAAGGTTATTGGGGTTTAGTGACTTATTTCATAGTTGTTAGTTGTTTTCTGAGGTGTCATGATTTTACTTTATATTCTTCTTTTGTAATCTTTGTCATGCATAATATAGACTTAGAGATTTGGGAAGATCATATGTAATGATGAAGTTTTAACAATAGTTTAGGAAGATCTATTTCTTCTTTTAGATACTTCTTTTATGGTTGATGAGATATGTACGTCTTCTATAAATATGTTAATAACAATTATTATGCCATTTCCCACTTGTGAGGTTTGAGTTAATACTTGTTTGTATCACTTGTATTCTATGGCACCTAGGGCATTCACTTGTACAAGTTTACTTAATAATTGTGAGATGATTTATAAGGTTGTTATATGGATTGGTAACTTAGGGAGTTGTTGTTTTATAGAAGGTAACATTTCTGTTGATGACATGGTTCAATTGTGCATTATTCATTTGTGAAAGTATGATCATCAGTTGTGTAATTTGTATACTCACCCTCTTTGAGTGCTAGATACCTAGTGAATTATTCCAAGTCACTTATAGACTTGTGGTTAAGGTTGTTGAGAGTTTGTGCTTGGTCATAACCAATTATGGTTTGTGTAATCAGATGATTTGGTTTACAAGATACATCTTATAAAGATCACTCTAAATGTACTCTTGATCAGATGATCTAAACCTATTTCATCCTATCAAGTGAAACATTGGTCACTTTACTTCGTTTAAACTTTCACGCCAAAATTTCTCGTATTTTTAGATGCATGCTGTGCAAATGCACATATAATATTTAGATCCTTATAACCTCCCAAACACTGGGATGTTACAGTATCTCCCCCTTATAAAGAACTACCGTAGACCGTTGATTCTTCACAACTGTTTTCTTCTGTTGACCTTGGCGTGTGTAGCCTCTTGTCTTGATTGTTCACCTTCCACTGTCTTGCATGATGATCTAATATTATGCCTGTTATGATGACAATCTGTTTTTTCACTATACCTTCCTAATGGTCTCACGAAGAACACGTGGTATTTCCACCATATAGTAGATACCAAGTTTCATTCTCCAATGAATAGGTATGGTTTCCTACCTCTCACATCTTTCCGAAGAACAATTGGTACATCCACCAAGTGATGAATAAGCAATAATTTTTTTTAGGTACCCTGGATATTGTCTATGGTTAGGACTCCATTTAGTTTAATCTAATGGTCTGAAGAGAAAGACTGCTCAAAAGAACTTGTACAACATAGTGTACATTGACTTAGACTGATCTAATTAGTAAAAATATCTTCGAGTTTTCTCGAGTTTTAACTTTTTCCTACAAGTGACTTTAACCTGTTCCACTGGTGACTTCCTATGGTCCTTCTATATCTTGGGGTTTTAACTTCTATGGGGTGACTCTATAAGTTAACTTACCGATCTTCTTCATATTTCCTTCTCGGATATAACTACTCATGTGATTTTCTTCCCTTCACTTGTGGTAGATCTCCACGTGTTGATGAAGTATAGTTCCAACTCCAAACAAGATGTGAAATGTGGTCCATTCCCACCAGTGGCTTCATTGACTTCTGCCTTCTTGACTTCCTGGTCTTCCAAAGCCTTTGTGGTGGCTTCAAACTGCTCAGATTTCAGACCGCGCTCATACTAATCCTATACCCTCTAGACCAGTAACATCAAGAAACAAGTCAGTGTTTGCACATGCATTTGCACATCAAGTTCCAACTTAATGCATTGATCTAGTCAATCAAAGATCCAAATAATATGCAATAAATCCCAAATGCATTTATATAACACTCATGCAATCAAAAGCCTGTGAAATATTAGTACTTTGAGTAAAACATCTCAAGTACCATGGCTCTTAAATGCTATACACTACAAGCAGGTATATAGTACCTTGTAATCCTAGTCTACACAACCACTCTTTGCCTAGGTAATTTCTCCAATTGCATGCCTTACTGTAAGGGAATAAACCAAGACAAAATGATCCTATAGTAGTAGTTGTCTAACTTGGTTCCATATAGGACTATGTACCATGTCAATTGAATTAGTTCATCTTGATTATGATAAGCTTCTCATGGCATATGTTGGTCCTTCATGTTGTTGATCACATCGTAGGAGTAGTAATGTAGCTTCCATCAATGCTTATGCCTTCTCCTAATTCTATACTATACTATCGTGATTCACCTCTAGACTTGATAACTAAGGATATAGTATATACCCCATACTTACCATGGTCTAATGACTCTTTATGATTATCAAACATCCCTAATTGTTGACTCCTATACTTATTATATACCTTGTTCTACTCCATCCTATACATTCATAGAATGGGGTAATCACCACTGTGACTTTTTCATCTTTGACTATGCTAGAACTCTTTTTCCCATAAACACGATATATGGTAGACTTTAACTAATCATACCTAGGTAAGAAGAAAATAGATAAGTAGATTTACTCAAGTTGAGTAAGAACATTCTATACAAGTATGACTGCATCATTCTTAAGTGAATGGTCATCATAGTTGTAGGAAATGTGGTTTAGATAAGATGGCTTCGTACAGTCTTTACCAACCTACAGATCAACTAAAAGGTTTTAAACCTAAGGTTGCTTTGCTCTGATACCAGCTGCGGTGACCCAGCACACCACTGCATGGCTAGTGCGCAAGTCGATGACATAATACTCAAAGAAGGACTTATCCGTGAATATTACATCCCTCAGAGTGGTACAACAGAAACATAGCAGGTCCAAGCAAAGCTATAGGATATAAACTTCATTACAAAATCTTGAGAATCTCCTTGAATAATCAAAGAAGATCTCATGCAAATGAAACATCAGAATAAGCAATTCGAAGCTCCAAGCTGGAGAAGAACTCTAGCTCGGAACTTAATCCACTACGGCTGATGTCAGCCCTAATTTATGGCTTGTAAACAACTAATTCCAAGAATGGTCTCCACCTACACCTTGATAGCTTCTCCTCCACCGGCGTTGTTTATGATGATGCTTCACCGGATAAATAATATATGACTCCACCTAGCTTCCTTAGAAAGCTATGGCTTCAAGGTGACGACTTCCACCAGGCTTCAACTCTAAGCAGAGGGTCAAACGGGAACGAATGAGTAACGAGCGTTACTCAACAAGTTCATGATATACGGTGGATAGTTTGATGCACTAACTATAGCTTTAGACTCGAAAGAGTCATAAGCTAATGCAAGGTTTTTCAAAATCTTTCTTCAAGAGGTTGTTTTAATTTGGAAGACTATGCCCGCCAGATCTTCACAGGATTAGAACTTCATGGAGTTGCCTTTCCTGCGGCATTCGCGGCTCCTTCCCGGAACAGGGGGTAACATGCCACATCCTTTTACACTCTGCAGAGGTGCGTTACTTTACCCATGGGCGATCAAGACCATGTTGCACAACCAGGTGTACATTCCTATCCACTCCCACTCAGGTGTGGGGCCCGGTTGTTGATCCAAGCCAAATCATGCTTCTCCGCACAACGCATGCCCACCCATTTCTGCCAGCAGGTTGAACCCCTGATTCTACCCCTCACGATAGAGATCTAGACGCCCCTGGCAGACACTCATAGACCCGAGAGTCCGTGGGAATTAAGGGATCCCACCCATGTGCATGTAGTCTCGCAAGACCTATAGCGAAAGGCTCTGGCAGCCCGTTGACATGCGAACGAGAGAAGATCACAGCTGACTTACTCGCCCCATACAAGACCCATGGTTAACGCGGTATTTAAGGCGCAAGAATCCTGACGGCATTTTTTGTTAATTCCTAGGTAATACTTTCACATACAGATGGAACCTTCCTTTGACCTATTCATCTTACCATGGTTCCATCCGCCCACCAAACAGAACACTACCACTCAGGTAGTCATTCAAGTAGTCATATTATTATAAAAATAGGATCATGCATTCTTTTGAGAATAGGTGGTAATACGATAGGGTTTTTGCAAAGTTCGTTATGAAATACTGCAAAGGATATGAGAAAGTGATGAACTTGCCTGGGATCGAAAATAACAATAATAATCCATGTCTTCGGGTTCGAGGGTCGCGTAGAGAAATCTCGAGATCTGAAAGATAGGAAATTAGTCCCGGTAAGGACTACTGAAAAAACTGGCAAGATGATACATGCATAGTAATGATATGCATCGCGAAATACCCTGGGAAATACCCCAATTTACAATAGTAAGCTACGTTTGATACGATAACTTAATCACACAAGTTTTAGGTGAGTTGTTTCATTACTTGTGGTGATGTTGTTATTTCTTCTTTTAGACTTACATGTGTTTCACTTTTAATTATCAAATCAATCATTATCATGTTTAAGTAGAAGTGTTATCACATGATTAGTAATAATACAATAACACATGGAAATTAACTGTTGAGAAGATAACAGACACATTTTATTTTATATTCAAAAGTGTAGAGCTAATGACACAGGGTTTGATTGAAAATGAGGAACTAATAAAACTAACTCTATCATCACATCACTTGCTAATTACTAGTGATGATAGGTTTAGTAGGTGTTAAAACATGACGATTTTATTAATAAGGAAACAATATTGTGGTAGTTATTTCTGGTTATAATGAAATATTATAGAATTCCATTATACCTTTAGAAACAAGTTTATAAGTTAAACAAAATGTTTTATGTTTTACATATTTGAATTGGAAATGCTTTTCTCTTTAGTTTGATATAACATTTGAAGTTTTCTGAAAAGATTTGAATAAGTTATTAATGTGTTAATTTTAAATGAATTAAATGACTAGGAGAAAATATTGCACACATGAAAACTTGTTTAAATGACTTTGAAAACATCATATATGAGTTTCATTTGTCATTTTGAGCAAATTGGTATACAACTTGTATTTTCTGAATTTTTGAATTATTTATTAATTTTCTCAATTTTAAATGATTTAATTTAATTAAAGAAAATGTTTAATTTTAAACTTTATGAAACATTTTTTTAAAAGTTGATGATAGGTTTTATTTTTCTAAAGACTAACATTATTTATTTATATTTTTCGGATAAGTAAATTAAAAGATATTGATTTATTAAGTTTAATTGATTTTCTGTTTATTTAAATTGATAGGTGGGACCCACCCGTCAGTTCTAATTTTAAATCAAAAAATAAAGAAAAATAAAAAAGAAATACGTCCATGACGTCATCTTGACGTCATGACTGCATCATCATAGAGGGAATCGTCTCTGTTGAAATCCAATCGCTCGATTTGTCCTGAATTAGTTCGATCCGCTACTTCCACTAGGTAGAGGGGGTCGCGGCGCATCTGTGGTTGGCGGAGTTTGGACCAAATGGTCGTCGGAGTTGAGCCGGCATCCATCGGCGGCGGCGGATGTGTACGGACTACGACGGCGGCACGAATGGAAGCGTAATAGAGGGTATAGAGGGCATGGCGAGGCTCACCGAGACGTCAAGTGCAGGTTAGGACCAACGACGAGGCCTAAAGTGGTCCAGAGTGGCGGTGGACGGCGGAGATAGGCGGCGGCCGACGGTGAGGAAAAGGTGGTCGATCCACGCGCCTAGGTCATCCCGGCTTCCGTGAGTTGTTGAGGAGGTAAAGTGAAGGACGACAAACCTTGTGGTCGCCTCAATTTGAGAGGAGGAGACCGGAGACGACGACGCGGCGGTGATGACCGTGGGTTAGGGTTTCGGTTTTGAGTTTGGTTACAGAGACACAGAGAGAGAGCGAGATGTGAGAGGAGAGGAAGTGAAGAGTAGCTTGGCCTCTCCTGGCCCTTATCCGCTCGGAAGAGCGGCCCAGAGGAGGAGGCAGTGGCGGCAGCGCCACGACAACGTTCTCCTCTGCCTTCTGGCAGAGGAAGAAGAAAAAGGAAAGAATACTCGATTTACAATAACCCCCTAGAGTTTCTAAAATTTATAGAAAAGTCCTTCTTGGCTAAAAACTTAGAAGAAACCTTTGTTTTCAGGGCCTATTTTTGAACATAAAAATTATTAAAAATCATATTTGGAAACCTTATCAAAATTTACACCTCACCATGTTTTATTTTAGGGAAACTGAAGAAGATTTATATTTTTACACTAGGGTGCTTAATTATGTGATTTTTGTTGTTTTCTCTCAATTAATTTATTAAATGGCTTTAAAGTTATTTTAGGCATGATTGTCCTCAGCACACACAACCAACATATGGGTACTAAAGTGATGTGTTTGAAATTGGACAATTTTGGTACAAGCCTTTTAAGAGAATAATTTGGTAACTCTACTTAGTAGTGTTTTTATGTTTTATGGAAAATTCACCAACTATGAAGTATCACTCCAAGTCATACCAAATGATTTTGATTAGTGCAAAGACTTGTTTTCTTTTATGTGGCTTTGTTATTTTCCTAATTGAAACTCTTTATTAAGTTTGGTTGAAGTTTTGATTAAGTGTGTGTAAGCCATGTTTGTTGTTTTTAGTACTTGATCAACTGTAAAACATGAGTGGCTCAGGTTCACATTGATACCCAGTTTGTTTTCCAACCTTGTTTACAAGTATGGATATTATCCAATGTTGTTTTTAGAACATGTAATCATTTACATATTGGTGTATAGATGAATTATTGTTATTACCCATCTGTCTTATGTATGAGAAGGACCTGGAAAACAAAGTAGTTAAGCTTGTTTCCACCTACCTCAATATCCTTGTCTCTAGTTGCCACCTGTCTTCAGGTACTGCCTTTGTCACTTGCAAGTAAGATCATCTATTGGATTCCAACTTCAAATGTCTCACCTATGTGGAGAATACATCCAATTACTCCAAGCAAAGATTTTACTTAGATGATTGTAAAAGAATGTGAGTTTATTTTATGACTTCCAATTGCCATATGCATACAAGAAGAATTTGTTATCAAGTGGGCCAGACTTGCCTCCAAATTACTAATCATATACAATTGGCTCAGATGTACTAGGTTATTCAACCTTCTGTTTGTTTTTGTATGACACTCAATTGTTGGAGTATACGAAAGTGATTTCTTAAAAAGGTCTCAAAGCTTGTTACCAAACTACTTCTATAACACACTAACATTGGAGTATCACACTATTTTTTTGGAGAAATTGATAATATTAGATTAAGATATAAGAGTTTCCAAATACTCTTAGGATAGATTGGAATAACACTTCTAGAACAATCTGAAGAATCCTTCTTCAGATCTTCTTGTCTAAGTTCCTCCTTTCTTGTGGGTTGCTTCTCTTGCAGAATGACTTAGAGAGGATTGGGAAACAAGATATAATGGTCTAACCAAAATAACAAGATCTAGATTAAGAGTTAGTTCATACTTTTATTATCCTTCCATATACTTCTTATTTTGTTTCCCATAATATATGTACTTATATCATATAGGATTTGTTTTACTTAGTTATCAATTCAATTCCTCTAATAGAGGTTATAACTTGTTGTTACATTAGCTGTATCTAGAGATACTTTAGTTGTTGAATTTGAATAGAAGTGTGAAATGCTTATGGAATGATGACTTAATAGTAAGTTGATCAAATGGGTCATTGATGTGTTGAGATTTTGTATGCTCAGTTGTATAAGATGAATGAGACAATGAGCATAAGAAGGTTATTGGGGTTTATTGACTTATGTCATAGTTGTTAGTTGTTTTCTCAGGTGTCATGATTTTACTTTATATTCTTCTTTTGTAATCTTTGTCATGCATAATGCAGACTTAGAGATTTGGGAAGATCATATGTAATAATGAAGGTTTAACAATAGTTTAGGAAGATCTATTTCTTCTTTTAGGTACTTCTTTTATGGTTGATGAGATATGTACATATTCTTTAAATATGTTAATAACAATTATTATGTCATTTCCCACTTGTGGGGTTTGAGTTAATACTTGTTTGTATCACTTGTATTCTATGGCACCTAGGGCATTCACTTGTAAAGGTTTACTTAATAGTTGTGAGAAGATTTAGAAAGATGTTATCTGAATGGATTGGTAACTTAGGGAGTTGTTGTTTTATAGAAGGTAACATTTCTGTTGATGACATGGTTCAATTGTGCATTACTCATTTGTGAAAGTATGATCATCAGTTGTGTAATTTGGATACTCACCCTCTTTGAGTGCTAGATACCTAGTGAATTATTCCAAGTCACTTATAGACTTGTGGTTAAGGTTGTTGAGAGTTTGTGCTTGGTCATAACCAATTATGGTTTGTGTAATCAGATGATTTGGTTTACAAGATACATCTTATAAAGATCACTGCAAATGTACTCTTTATCAGATGATCTAAACCTATTTCATCATGTTAAGTGAAACATTGGTCACTTTACTTCGTTTAAACTTTTGGGCCAAAATTTCTCGTAATTTTAGATGCATGCTATGCAAATGCACATATAATATTTAGATCCTTATAACCTCCCACACACTAGGACGTTACATCCTGGAATCACCCGGAATGAGTCCGGATCCTAACAGAGGTTTTTGCGGCCATTCCGGAATCATTCCGTAATTTCCGAAATGAATCGGGATGCCAACAGAAACCTCTCCTACCAGGGAAAAAACAGGTCGCAGTATTTTTCTCCTTCACCAAAACTTTTACACTGCTTTGTGCTGGTAATAAACATTCAACACACGGTTAGATATCATTTATGTTGTTAACAAACACACTAAACTCAAGGGATTACAAAATGCTCTTTCAACGACCTCTCCCCAATGGATGCCCAACAAGGGACATGGCGATGGCCTCGGACGGCAGCCGTGGCAGCGGTGGTTCAACGTGGCAACGGTGAGAGCAGCACGGGGACAATGGTGGGTGTAGCTCGAGGTGTTGTCCATGGTTAGGGTTCTTGGCCCAGATATGGGCCCTCTGGGCCCGACCTAGGTTCTTTGGGCCTAGGTCGGTGCATACCTCCGGGAGACATTCTGTAGGAACAACGCGGCGGGGGGGGGTGGTGGGGCTAGTTGGTCTGATCTGGGCCTGACCGGCCGTGCTGCTGCGTCAGGCCAGCGACCGCCTTGGGTGGTGGAGGACGGCAAATCTCCTCCTATCGGTTTCCTATGTCGCCCATGCTGGCCTAGTTCTATCGTCAGCCTCATCTTAACGCCACATTGACCATGCGACTTGTTGGTCTCTCGGCTTGTGGTCGCGGACGCCGGAGCGGCGGCTCTGGAAGATGGTCTGCACTGGCGTCTCTATGGCGAGCGACGTGGCAGTGGTGATGGTCTCTATCCTTGGTTGTGTGGATGGCGAGGAGCAAAAAGTGGGGGTCCCTGGTGTTGTGGTGTTTCGGCATTAGCAGCTCCCATATCGTGTTCTGGAGGTCTGACTCGAGGGGCAGTGGATAGTCAAGTTTGCCGGACGTGGTGCGAAGGTTTTTTCGGGCGAAAGCTCGGCACTTTGGTGCCAATGGCGGCCATGCCTGCGGGTATGGTTACCCTCATGGGGGCTTTGTTGTGGGTAGCTTCGACACACTAGGGCTCTAGGGGAAAACCTTGACCGTTGGTCTCGACGATGGCGACGTGCCACGTCGTAACCCTCTTGGGGGCGTCGTTGTGGAGCTCCGATGTCTTTTGATCGTGCATTTGTGCTTTTAGTGGCAAGTTTGGCGCTTCTTACTTCTCTTTTCTTATCTTTGATATGCTTTGTAAGAGATTCCCCTCATCACTTTGTATCGGTTCGGCCGCTTGTGCTTTATTTATAAAGCGGGATGAAACCTTTTTTTCCTCTAGCTAGGCTAACAAATAGACGAGACTAATGGAATACATTAATATCATCGAGCGTACTAGGAATATAAAAAAGTAGTGTCAAATCCACAAATCCTAGGATGCAACGGCCTCGAGCACAATTGTTATATCACCACCTTTGGCGCAATACTACCAGTGCCATGCCTTGGGGCAGTTGTTCTAAGTCCAATGCATAGAATCAAGAATTGCTAGCATGCATGGCCAATCTCGTCTCTCATTTGATGCCACCAATCAGACCATTTCTTTTTCATTGGGTGCTCGAAGGTAAACATGACCAAAGAGACGGATTATCACTTTGATGAACATGCGCATAGATACGAATGTAGTATGCTTGCCAATGTGAATATACTCATTGGCATAGTCACCCAGAACACCAATGCAATCACCCTCATCTATGCGAAGATTTTTTGATATGGGCTTAACACAGTTAACCCCGCGGCATTCCTCCGACGGTTAAAATAGAGACAATTCGCCTCGGAAGATTGTACTATGTTCAGAAAGAGGGATCGTCACATTCAATACCTTGTACAGAAGATGTGAGGCGGATAGGTAGACACCTCCGCAAAATGGTCCTACATCAGCAACTCTGTGTCGTATAAGCATTTTCGTGGAATGCAAAGGCGGCCGACAATGGATCATTGCCGCTTCTTTCTCTTCCTGTCCTCGAACTCCTTAACGGCGAGATCCACCATCACCATTTTCTTCCGATGGTTCGCGAGTACCGTCTCTACATCCGAATCTCCGGACGAGGACGAGTCTTCGAGAAAAACTGCTTGCACGGGTTCAAATCCATCTAAAATGCAAAACGGAAACCCTAGTAAGCTACGAATCTATGCGAACAATCGAATAATCGCGCGGAAAATCACTCACTGATGGATCCAGGGCGGTGGCAAGTTGGTGGCAGCTTCTTGTCGACTGATGTCGCCGGTTTATGGTTCGAACCGAGAGCGCCGGGCTTGGGGGGGGGGGGGGGGGACGACGTGATGGGGAAGGGGAGGGAACTACTGCCGCGGCTCTGAATTTTCCCTCCCGCAAACTGTTTTCCCCTATATAGGGCACGACCGAGTCAGCAACGGAAACACTGTCTTCTCGGTTTTCAGCAGTTCCTAAATTTTTTTTACAGGTTGGGATCCTATGCATGTTTCGATCAACGCATTATTTCCGTCCAAAAACTAAAAACAACGGTTATTTATCAGTTCCGCGCTTTTTACGAGTTCCGCTAGAGTTGCTAGGTTGGGGTATGTGAGTCTAATGCCATGTTTGGACGCGGAAGACACACTGCATTGACATATCATGCATCCATCTTACGAGTAATGGTAACGGGTAG
Organism: Alopecurus myosuroides; assembly: GCA_028641055.1. Classification (NCBI taxonomy): domain Eukaryota; kingdom Viridiplantae; phylum Streptophyta; class Magnoliopsida; order Poales; family Poaceae; genus Alopecurus; species Alopecurus myosuroides. The sequence continues at coordinate 42,909,601 of CM054059.1, read as the reverse complement.
TGCGTGAGTGATCTCCGTGCTGGCAAGCAATGTCCTGTACGCGGCAGTCGCTCGCTAGCGGAAGAGATTGGTTTGGGCGGGGGTGAGTCACGCGGTCAGGGTCGGGAACCGGGATTTGAGGGCAAGTGTAGAAATGGTGACATAACAGTTGATTTGAGAGTTGATTTGAGGGCTCATATTTCGCAAATCCGAACGGAAAATCAGAAATTCCACCGATTTACTGTGTGTTACGCTGGGTCCTTTTTTGGCCCATAAAACCGCGTTTTTTGCGATATCCGTATTTAAGGGTGCACGAGATAACAAGTCTGTTAGAGATGCTCTAACTATAACGATGAGTTGGGCGTGAGTGATCACTGTGGCTGGCAACGTAGGCAGCAGTCGGCAGAGTCGCTAGCGGTAGACGTTGGTTGGTTCGGCCGGGGGTCACGCGGTGGTAGTCGGGAGATCGGGGTGCAGCTCCTCATCGTGTGTGCGTGCGGTGGGCGAGAGCGGGGCAGAGCAGGTGAGGGGAGGCGTAGGCACTCGATCGGCTCGGCTGGCTGGCGGCTGGCCCGCTAGAAGGTGATGCAAGCCGTCCTGGCGGGCCGTTGAGAAGCGGCATGGCTTTTCGTGTGACCGCCGCACGGCAGTCAGCGCGAGCCGTGCACCCAGCCTGGACGTGGGGCTGCGGTGCGGTGGCGCGCGCGGTGACGCCGGCACGAGCGTGCGGGGAAGGAGAGGAATCCGTCGCCCTGTGGTCAGTACGTACGAGGTGGTTGGGTTCCGCCGCGGCTCCAAGCTCGTGCTCGGGTATCCCATGCACATCACCGTACCTGCCCGCCCGTGGAATCCTGTGAGGATCGATCGAGCCGAGCCACCTCCCTTTGCATCACCAGCCACTGGCACGTTTTTCTTTGGTTGAGAAATCAGCAACGCATGCGTGTCCAGTGCTGGGCTGCGGCCCATCATAGAGGGCATTCCGCCAGTTCTCTACGGCCGTACTATACCCTCTGGCCCAGCTACTCATCTTTTAATAAAACCAATCATCACTGAAAACATAAAACTACTACAGGCCCAATCGTCCTATAGAAAAGAAGCAACTCCCCCTCAAAAAAGAAAAATAACCCCAACTTTGTCGCCATCTTACTCTGTTCTCCTCGCCTCTAGCAGTCTCTCCACCACTTTGACGACAGAACAAACTGTGGGCCCAGCATCAAAGTATGGTTTTAGTTTTGTTTGTTGTGATTGAACATTGATCGTCTGTCATCAACAGTGACTACTTGACGACGAAACGACACAACAAAAAATAATTAGGCCCCGCTTGGATAGCCAGTATTTGAGGCTGAAACGGGTGTGTTTTACGGAACCTACAAGGTAGGCCCCGCTTGGATAGCCAATATTTGAGGCTAAAAAGGGTGTGTTTTACGGAACCTACAAGGTTACGGAGCAAGCCCACTATTGGTTACGGAACCTACAAGGTTACAGGTGTGTTTGACAAAGAGAAACCATCTATAAATTGCAATCTTTTCGAGGATACCATGGACGTGCTTGGTCACGTATTGAGCCGCTCGCCGGCGACGATCACCGAGACTTGGCACGCCCTGTACCACGTTTGTTCTGATGCACGTGCAGGGAGATTCAGGGGAGAGATACGATGGGACGGCAGGGAGAGGATCTCGCTGTGCCGGGGCGATGGAGTGGAGATTGATTGTTCGCTTGCGCCGGCGATCGCCGGAATTTCTTACGGCGCAACGGTGAGATTTCCTCGCTTCGTGGCGGTGGTCGGGCCACGTAGTGGCTACGTTCCACATGTGCGCTCGTGTACTAGTACATCCCACCGTGCACCGCTCTTAGTGCGGGTGTGCGGTGCGGTGCGTCTCAGCCCGCGCCACGCGTCGACGCCGACAGCGACGGGGCAGGTGAGGGTCCACTGGCCAGGCCACCTCGCGCACCTCTTCTAGGGGGAGACGGAGAAGACGGTGAGATAACTCACATCCAGGCCCTCGATTCAGATCGGCTGAGACCAAACCCTAGGCGTGCTTGCGGCATCATCTTCGTCAAATCCAGCCAAAATCCCCGCCCTACTACACCATCCACCGCAAATCCGGAGATCTGGACGGGCGTTCTCTCTGGAGACCACCGCTCCTTCGCGCAGGTAGTGAGGGAACCCATGGATCGCAGATTCGGAAGAGGGGCTGGTGGTGGCGCTGGTGGTAGAGGATATGGGGGGCCAAGGCGTTCACCTCCGCGGAACTCCTATCGACCAGGTCCATATGGAGGCAGATCTAGGATGCGAGATGATGCAGCTCGCAGAGATGGTGAGCGAGTCCGGGATGAGGAGCGTCGTAGGGAAGAAGACCACCGTCGTGAAGAAGACAGGAGGCGTGAAGAGGATAGGCGCAGATCCGAGGAGCGCCAAAGAGAAGAGAGTGAAGCACGGCGTAGGGATGATTTGAGGAAGCCGGAGGAAGAACAGAGGCGGGCAGCAAGGACCCGTGAAGCAGAGAGGCTAGCCAGGGAGAGGGCCCTTGGAGAACAACGACGACAAGAGGCTGCCTTGGTTGGAGGCAGAGATCGTTGGAACCATCGTCAAGAGATGACGGGGGTTGGATCTTCCTCTGAATCCACAGCGGCGACGGCATCTGCATCTTCGATTCCACAAGGTGAGACCCTTCCATATCCTATTGCAGGGGGTAGACGTGATCTAGTTCTCAATCCTCTTGTGGTTAGTCCCTCGGTACAATCGAACACTGTTGCCAATAATCCTCTTCTGAATGCGGGCACGGTGGCAGTTGTTTCTCAAGTTCAAAACATCAATCAATCAAGGTCCTCTGTACCTGTGATTGGGGGTGATGTGGTGGGAAATAATACTGATAATGTGTTGAATGATGAACTTGGAGAAGTAAACGGGGGGAGGTGCAGCTGTTGTGGTGGAGCTCATGGGCTTGCCGTGTGCCAAGTAAGGGATCCGTGGGAATATTCTGCTCCCTTCTTTGGCTGTTCAGATTTTGATCAGGGTTTTTTTCGATTCCTGCGGTAGAAACTGATGTGAGACCTCAGGAAGTCCTACACCATGCTATGTTAAAAGTTATTTCTGGAGAAGCTAGTGGTAGGGAGCTAGAGCATGAGTTTCAAGTCTTGGCTGAATCCATGCAGATCAATTGGCGTTTCTATGCAAAGGTAGTGCCAGAAACAGAGTTTCAGATGAGATTTCCTAATGCTAAGAGCCTTGAAGAACTGTCTCATTTTGGGAGGTTTTTCATGAAAACCAAACCCGATGTTCTGCTTGAAATCAAGAAGTGGACTGGTGATGTGGCTCCCATTGCTGTTGTTGGGGGGTTACCCCCGAATAGGGTAAAGACAGGTGGTAAAGGCCGCTTACAGAAGAGAGGTTTGGCCGAGTAGCCGACTACCGGGTACTCGCTACCCGGTCGACTGCTACCCGGTCTCACCTCAAGATGATCAGAAGGAGATATCAATCAGTTTCTACCATGTCGAGTAGAAGGTTTGGCCCGAGTACAATTGGCGGGAACCTTTGGCGGGAAACTACTCGGGCAGGAAGTCAAAGGAGCCGTTCTGACACAGGATCCCGCGTATCCTGGGTCCGTACTTGGCAGCATTCGAACTACTGTTCACGTGGGGACGGTCTGTCTGACAGTGACAGCATGGAAGCAGTCGGTGGCAGGATAAGGGGGACCTACTCTGTGACTAGGTACAGTGATACCAGTCTGTCCCCTAGTTTTGCCCAACGACTTTACAGAAGCAGCCAAGACCAACGACCAAAGCTGTCAGCGGGTACTCGGAGAAAGGACAGTGTGGACACTATGTCGACACTTGTCTAGGATTTGGACGTATCCGGCTGGGCACCATGTATATAAGGTGCCCCGCCGCCTCCTGCGAGAGGTAGAGGAATGCTCATATGCTCCCATAGTGCCTCACTAGAAACCCTAGAAACCCTAAGTCCTTGACCTAGCTCTACTCGGAGAGGGGCAAGGGGCTACTCGGTAGCGTTACCATTTGTACTGTGGCTACTCGGTGAGACACCGTAATACATAGGGAAAGGCAGGAGTAGGGGTTTTACCTCCTCACGAGGGCCCTGAACCTGGGTACATCGTGTTGTTTGTGTTGTGTGGATCTTACCTCACGCGACTACTCGTCGCGTGATCCCTCCCCGGACACCTCCAGCGTCCATCGTCCCCACATCTTTAGCCATCCCATGGCATCTGCCGTGACACCACCACGACAGTTGGCGCCCACCGTGGGGCAACCAGCGGCGCTGGCTGGAGTTTCTGTTCGGACGGGATCTTCATCTGCAGAGCGCGTAGTTTGTGGCCTTGTCCACAGATTCGGCTCCTTCGACTTCGTCACCGACAACGCCGGCTGTTTCGGCGGCAAGGCCATGCCGGAGGGCGGCTCGGTGATCTCCTTCGGCTCGCATCTCGTCTACGTCGCCACCATCGCCAACGACGCCTACCCCGAGCTGGTGCACGACGCGGAGGATCCTCCCGCGGTTGTTGCTGCTCGCGGAAGGCCTGCATGCAGTTCTGCGTGCTGCGCTGAGGTGATGGTGACGGGCGTGGCGGCCAGCGTTGGCGCAGCTGCTACTGGCGCTGCGGCCGTCGTCGAGGAGGTTGACGACCCGCCCGCGGGTGGCAGGACTCACCGGCCCTACGAGAAGGAGAGCAACCTGCCGCCTTCCACGTCTACGGTCATCCCCGCGTCTGCAGCGCGAACCGGCATGCCCACTCCCACCGACGTCGAGCTCCTAGCCGTAAGGGAGCAGCTCGAGCGGCAACGCCAGGAGCTGCTCGCCGAGCAGGCGGAGTTGGAGAAGATCAGGCTTGAGCTGAGTCTAGACCAGCTCGAGTACAACAAGGCTCACGGCTTCACGCCGGTTGCCAGGAGGCCTAGCAGGGTAGGCGCTACCCGGCGCAACCTGGGCGCCGAGATGGCCACTGTTGCGGAGGAGCCCGCGCAGTCCGCCACCGCGAACACCTTCACAAGGCCAAGGTACAGCACGCCCGCCAAGACGCTGCGGGCTGCGGAGGCTGTGGCTGCCGAGTTGCCGCGCCTAGAGGGAGAGGCGCGTCGCAGGCAGCAGGAAAGGCTTGGCGAGTTGGTACTGGAGGCCGCCAGGCAGAACGAGGAGTTCCGGAAGGCCAACCCGGGAGCTGGAGCTTCGCAGGTGGTTCACTCGCACGCGGCAAGATCTAACGATCAAGCCTCATCTCCGCATCCTAGCCGCGAGAAGAGCCGCAGCGGGCGTACGGGAAGAGACAGGCAAATGCAGGTGTATGACCCGGCTGCTGCCGCGAAACAGGTTGCTGTGCCGCAGCAGCCCGGGCAGGAACACAACGCTGCAAGAGCAGGCTCTCAAGCCCATCAAGCTCAAAGCCGTGTCCGAGAAGCAGCACGCCCGGGTACTTCTCGGCAACCCGCAGCTCCGCCTACTCGGCAGAGGCAGCAGCCGCGCCCGGTGGCACCAGTCGCCAGCCCGGTGGAGCAGCCTGCTGCTATGCAGGTGGATAGGTATGATGATGGCTACTCGGCTATGGAGATGGCTGGTTATGACATCCATGACCGCGTGGGTGAGCGCGTGTTGGCGCCTGGAGATGCAAGGCACCAGCTGGACCGTATCAGCTTGTCGGCGCGGCTTGAGAGCACGGGTCCTCCTGGCCCCGAGTGCTTTGGCCCGCGCATCATGAACGAGCCGTCCGTGAAGGGCTTCCAGCTCGCGAGAGGCACCAAGAGCTACAATGGTAGCACCAAGCCTGAAGATTGGCTCAACGACTACGTCACCGCGGTCCATATCGCGAACGGCAACAGGAGATGGGCGGTGCGCTATGTGCCGCAGATGCTAGAGGGTCCAGCTCGCACTTGGCTCAACAACCTGCCCAAGAACAGCATTAACTGCTGGCTGGACTTCTCGGATGCCTTCATCAGCAACTTCACCAGCACCTACAAGAGGCCGAATAGGCCACAGCAGTTGTCGGCTTGCCGGCAGCGAGAAGACGAGACGGACCGCGAGTACCTTACTCGGTGGAGCACCTTGAGGAACACCTGTGAGGGTGTGAATGAAGCGCAGGCCATCACTTGGTTTGCGCAGGGTTGCCGACATGGCAGCATGCTGTGGCAGAGATTGCAGAGGGAAATGCCCAACACCCTGGCCGAGACCATCAAGATTGCGGATCAGTACGCACTCGGTGACCCTACTCAGCCACTGATGGATTCCTCTGAGCCGAGAAGAAACTTCAACAGCAACAAGCGCAACGAGTTCCGCAACAAGCGCCGAGTAGATACTCGGTATGATCCCGAGGAGGTGAATGCAGTGAATGTTGGAGGCGGTGGTGGCCAAAGGCAGAAACCTGCTGGAGCCTACGGGCAGAACCAGAACCAGGGCCAAGGCAACAAGAAACCGTTCCGCACTGCGCAGCCGAGTAGCGGGAACTCCGAGCAGCCGAAGAAGTTTGTCTTCGATGACATGAAGGATGGTCCATGCAGCTTCCACACTCATCACCCCTCAAGGCCTGCGAACCACACTACTCGGCAATGCGAATGGTGGGATGTGATCAAGAGTGATGGCTTGCCTCCTCCACCTCCTCTGCCAGCCGCGAATGCCACTGTTCAGCCTACTCGGGCACCCGCAGCTCGGCCGCCAGTCTATCCGAGAAGAGAGAACGTGAACCAGGTGGCTTTAGGAGCCAACCAGAACTTCAACAACGAGAGGTACCGCAACAACAACAACAACTACAACCGCAACAACAACAACAGAGGCAACAACAACTATCAGGGCAACAACAATGGCAACAACGGCAACAATGGGGGCAATGGCCCTAACCAGTACCAAGAGCACCATGAGAGCTATATGATCTTCACTTCCGAGGCAGTCGACAAGCAGTCACAGCATAGGCGGGCCATGGAGGTCAATGCAGTGATTCCGGCTGTCCCTCACTACATGTACTGGTGCGACCAGGAGATCAGGTGGACTCGGGCGGATCACCCCAAGGTGATGCCCAATCCGGGTGCCTATGCCTTGGTGCTGGATCCCACCTTCTTGGGCCCCGAGAAGAACGTGAGGTTCAGCAAGGTGCTGATCGACAACGGCAGCAGCATCAACATTGTGTACAAGGACACACTCGAGAAGCTTGGCCTGGCCGAGAACATGATGCTGCCCAGCAAGACCACTTTCCATGGCATTGTACCCGGGATCTCATGCAACCCGATTGGCCGAGTGTGGATTGATGTGCTATTCGGTACTCGGGAGAACTGCCGCACAGAGCGCCTGCAGTTTGAGGTGGTGGATCATCAGAGTCCCTATCACGCTCTACTCGGCAGGCCTGCTCTGAGCAAGTTCATGGCCTCTACCCATGTAGCTTACCTGAAGATGAAGATCCCCGGGCCCAATGGCATCATCACCATCTCGGGAGATTACAAGAAGTCCATGGAGTGTGCCTCTGCTAGCTCTCAGCTGGCGGAATCGATGGTGATTGCTGCCGAGAAGAAAAAGATGTACGAGGTGGTGGCCATGGCTCAGTCCGCACAAGCTGGCGCACAAGGCGTGCCGAGTACTCAGCATGGTACTGCTTTCCAAGCTGCCAAGGAGACCAAGACAGTCCAGGTTGACCCCGAGTTCCCGGAGCGCGTGGCCATCATTGGTGCCGGGCTGGCCGAGAAATAGGAAAGCGCGCTCATCCACTTCCTCCGTGAGAATCGGGACGTGTTCGCCTGGACCAATGAAGATCTACCAGGAGTCCCGAGGGAGTTGGTTGAGCACTCTTTGCATGTGCGTCCTGACGCAAAGCCCGTGAAGCAGGCCTTGCGCCGTTTCGGGGACGAGAGAAGGAAGGCCATCGGTGATCAAATCACCAAGCTGCTGATCAGTAACTTCATCATGGAGGTGCTGCACCCGGACTGGTTAGCCAACCCGGTCATGGTCGAGAAGAAAAAGGAAGATCCCAAGGCTGCCACTGCATGGCGCATGTGCGTCGACTACACCGACTTGAACAAGGCATGCCCCAAGGATCCTTTCCCGCTACCTCGCATCGACCAGGTGATCGATTCCACTGCCGGCTGTGAACTGTTGTCTTTCATAGATGCCTACTCTGGTTTCCACCAGATTGCACTCAATCCTGCTGATCAAATAAAGACTGCTTTCATTACCCCGTACGGGGCTTATTGCTATCGTGTCATGTGTTTTGGCCTGAGGAATGCGGGTGCAACCTATCAGAGATGCATGCAGAAATGCTTGCACGACCAACTCGGCAAGAATGTGCAGGTGTACGTAGATGACATTGTCATCAAAACGAATAAAACACATACTCTGCTTGCCGACTTGGAGGAAACCTTTGCTAACCTACGCAGGTACAAAATGAAACTGAATCCGAGTAAGTGCACCTTTGGTGTACCAGCTGGAAAGCTACTCGGTTTCCTGGTTTCTAGTCGGGGCATTGAAGCCAATCCGTCTAAGATAAAAGCTATTGAAAGCATGTCTTTGCCGAGATCATTGAAGGATGTGCAGAAGTTCACGGGTTGTCTGGCATCACTGAGCCGTTTTCTGGGCCGAATGGGCGAGAAGGCTCTGCCTCTGTACCAGCTGATGAAGAAGAGCGACAAGTTTGTCTGGACTCCGCAAGCGGATGTAGCATTCAATGAGCTGAAAGCAATGTTGGCTAGCGCTCCTGTCTTGGCTAGTCCGCTACCCAAGGAGCCTATGCTGCTATACATTGCCGCGACTAACCGAGTAGTCAGCGTGGTGATAGTGGTGGAGCGAGAAGAAGAAGGCAAGAGTGTGCAGCGCCCTGTGTACTATTTGAGCGAGGTGTTGTCGAGCTCCAAGCAGAACTACCCGCATTACCAGAAAATGACCTATGGTGTGTACCTGGGCGCCAGGAAGCTGAAGCATTATTTCCAGGAGCATCCCATCACTGTCGTGAGCTCAGCTCCCATCTCGGACATCATGGGTAACAAGGAGGCGAGTGGCAGAGTAGCCAAGTGGGCGATCGAGCTAGCCGCGTACGCTCCCGCGTATACGAGAAGAGAAGCAATCAAGTCTCAGGTACTGGCGGAATTTCTTGTCGACTGGGCCGAGATGCAGTATGAACCTCCTGCTCCAGTTTCCAACTATTGGAAGATGCACTTTGATGGCTCAAAGGTGAAAGAAGGCCTTGGTGCTGGCGTTGTGCTTACATCACCCAAGCGGGATCAGCTCAAGTATGTGTTGCAGATCCATTTCAAGGCATCCAACAATGTAGCCGAGTACGAGGCAGTTGTGCATGGTTTGCGAGTAGCAAAGGAGGTTGGCGTGCAGCGCATTATCTGTTATGGCGACTCAGATCTGGTGGTGCAGCAAGTCTCGGGTACCTGGGATGCCTTGGATGCCAACATGGCGTCGTATCGCTTCCTGGTGCAGTCAATGACTGGGTTTTTCGAAGGCTGTGAGTTCCAGCACATTCACCGAGCAGAAAATGAAGCAGCAGATGAGCTGTCCAAGTTGGGATCTTCTCGGCAGTCCATCCCGGCAGGGATTGCCTTGGAGCATTTGAGGAAGCCATCCATCAAGCCTTCCCCCAACTCGGAATCCATCTTTGTCCCTTCTCTGCCAAGTGAGGAATCTGACCCAATGGAGATTGACTGGGAGAGTGCTGCAGGGAACCCGGGGACTGCCGTCCTATACTCGGGGACTGCCGCTCTCTACTCGGGGACTGCCGCTCCCTACTCGGGGACTGCAATTCCCTACTCGGGGACTGCCGTTCCTTACCCGGGGACTGCCATTCCTTACTCGGGGACTGCCGCCCTCAACCCTGAAGCTGTTGCATTCATTGAAGAAGTTCTCGCCAATCGATCTGGGCTGCAGAGAAGCGCTCCTACTCCTCCTGTGCAACCACCAGAGCCTGTCCCAATGGAAATGGACGAACCAGTGTTTCCCGTGCGGGAGACACCGAGTTGGGCAATGCCCATATTATCCTTTCTAAGGGACGGCACTTTACCTGAAGATGAGGTGACTGCGAGGCAGATTCAGAGAAGATCCAAGGGCTACGCCTTAGTCCGAGATGTGCTGCATAAGAGAAGTGCCACTGGTGTGCTGCAACGCTGTGTAAGCCCAGAGGAAGGAGAAGAAATCCTGGTGGAGATACATCAAGGAGAGTGTGGGCATCACGCCTCTTCTCGGGCTTTAGTCATGATGAGGGAATAGTAACCCGGTGTGCCAGCTCCCGGGTGTGACCCGGCCCAAACGACGGATGGACCGAATCCGGCTAAGGACGAAGAAACTCCTGGAAGGCCCAGGGCTTGTAAGGATCGTAACCCGGGTTGTGGGTTACGGTAAGAAAAGTTAGGGTTCGTATGTAGAGTTCGAGTAGGACTCGAGGAGCGTTTGGTAGGGCAAGCCCGGAGGGGTATGAGTACTATATAAACCAACCCCTGGGCTTCGCCTAAGAGAGATCCAAGTCATAGTTGTAACACCTGTTATCGAGTATCCAGTATAATCATATCGAGAGCCGGCGAGTTGTTTTCCGGTTCTTAGATTGCTTTCGCCATGTTCTCTTTCGAGCTAAACCCTCTCCCAAATACCTGTGTCGACTTGCCCCAAGATCAGTTACCTCAGGTAACATCTGCCGTGATTATCCCACGACAGTTGGCGCCCACCGTGGGGCCTGCGTCCAAAGGTGTTTACATCACGGGAGAAGCTCGGAAGAGCATGGAGAACTTCGTCGTCGGCGAGATCTACTCCAATGGCGAAGGAGAAAGAATAGTGGACGGTTCCGGGTGGGAGTTGGACCCGGATCGCTGCGAATCTGGATCCGAGGTGTCAATCGGCCAAATCAGTATCTTCATCGGCATGGTACGTACACTCAATTCGAAAGGACAATATCATGTGCATGTTACAGGAACTTCCAGCAGGGACAAAAAGGCGTTAAAACAAACAGCGAATCTATCCTCCTCGGCCACTCCGGAACACTTGAGGTGGGCAGAGCAAGAGGTAACGTGGAGCAGGAGAGATCATCCAGAAGGAGTAGAGCGCCCCGGAACTTTGGCGTTAGTGGTTTCGCCACAGGTCAATGGTTATGAATTGAAAAAGGTATTGATGGACGGAGGGAGCAGCATCAACATCCTATATTGGGAAACCTTCTTGCGCATGAACCTCAAGGAGTCTCAGCTACAAAAAAGTTCGACGGTGTTCCATGGGATCGTGCCGGGTCATTCGGCACGCCCCGAGGGGAAAATTGCTTTGGAAGTAGTCTTTGGAGAATCGGTAGATAACTATCGGGTGGAGTGGCTTACGTTTGAAGTGGTCAAGCTGCATAGCCCCTACCACGCTCTGTTCGGAAGACCGGCTTACGCTAAATTCATGGCTAGGCCGTGCTACGTATATTTGCAGTTAAAAATTCCAGGCCCCAAGCGGACCATCACTATCCATGGAAACCGAGATATAGCAGCAGAGTGTGATGAGGGAGATTCGGTGATGGCCGAGCAAGCCGGCAGAAAGGAAGAGCTTAAATATTACCGGTCTCAGGTGGACCCGGAAGATGGCACGGCATTGAGAAGACCAGATTCTGAAGACGAAAGAGTGAAATTTAAGGCGGCTCAAGACACCAAGAAAGTAGATTTTGTGGAAGGAGACCCCACCAAGCAGTTCACTATAGGGTCCAATTTGGAAGACGCACAAGAAAAGGCCCTAGTGGAATTCATACGCTCAAATGCGGATGTGTTCGCCTGGACACCCAGCGACATGCCGGGTATCCCTACCGAGTTGGCAGAGCACAGTTTGCATGTGGATCCCAGGGCCAGGCCTGTGAAGCAAGGTTTGAGAAAAATGAACGAGGAAAGGAGAAGAGCTATAGGCGAGGAAATCGCACGACTATTAACCGCAGGCTTTATCATGGAAGTATTTCACCCGGACTGGTTAGCGAATCCGGTTCTAGTGATGAAAAAGACAAATGAATGGAGGATGTGCATTGATTTCACGAGCCTCAACAAGCATTGCCCAAAGGATCCGTTCGCGCTGCCAAGGATAGACCAGATCATAGACGCGGTAGCCGGAAGCGACTTGCTATGTTTCTTGGACGCATATTCGGGGTACCACCAGATTAAACTCAAAAGGGAGGATTGGGAGAAAACCTCGTTTATAACCCCTTTTGGGGCCTTTTGCTACAAAACCATGACGTTTGGGTTGAAAAATGCGGGCGCAACTTATCAGCGGTGTATTCAGAAGTGCTTTGAGGATCAAATTGGGCGTAACGTGCACGCATATGTGGATGATGTGGTTATCAAGACCCGGAAGGCAGAGACATTTATTGATGATTTAAAAGAAACGTTTAAAAACTTGAGGAGGTATCAGATGAAGCTTAACCCAACGAAGTGTGTATTCGGAGTCCCGGCCGGGAAGTTACTTGGCTTTATAGTCTCCGAGAGAGGAATTGAGGCAAACCCGGATAAAATCAAGGCCATACAGAATTTGAAGAAACCGGAAAATTTGAAGCACGTTCAAAAACTCACGGGGTGCGTGGCAGCCCTGAGCAGGTTCATATCCAGGCTTGGAGAAAAGGCAATACCCCTGTACCGGCTTTTGCGGAAATCAGATAAGTTCGTATGGGATCAGGAGGCAGATGAGGCGTTAGAAGCACTAAAGAAACAGTTATCTGAAGCACCAGTACTAGCGGCTCCGGGTCCTAAAGAGCCTATGTTATTATACGTGGCAGCCGGCCCCCGAGCCGTCAGTGCAGTGGTTGTCGTGGAACGCAAAGAAGATGGGAAAGGTTACCCGGTCCAGAGGCCGGTTTACTATGTCAGTGAAGTGTTATCGGAAACGAAGCAGCGTTACCCGCATTGGCAAAAATTGGTGTTTGGGGTCTTTATGGCCAGCCGGAAGTTGAAGCCATATTTCCAAGAACATCCCATAACAGTGGTTAGTTCAATACCAATGTCGGATATCATCAGGAACTCGGATGCAACGGGCAGAATAGCCAAATGGGCAATAGAGATGGGAGATTATCATATAAGCTACGAGCCCAGATCGGCGATCAAGTCCCAGGCCTTGGCTGATTTCGTCAACGACTGGACGCACACTGGAATGGTTACCGCAGTTCCAAGTTCCGAGTCATGGACCATGCACTTCGATGGATCAAAGCAGTACGAGGGGTCAGGAGCCGGAGTGGTGCTGACATCGCCCAAGGGAGACAAACTAAGTTATGTGCTACAGATTCATTTTGATTGCTCAAACAACGTGGCCGAGTATGAGGCTCTGTTACATGGCTTGAAGGTAGCCAAGGAGATGAACATTAGAAGGATACGATGCTTTGGGGACTCGGATCTCGTGGTGCAGCAGGTGTCAGGAACCTGGGACAGGAAGGACGCCACTATGGCAGCGTATCGCAGGGAGGTTGATAGGGTTGCCGGGTCTTTCTCCGGGTATGAAGTGGAGCACATAGACAGAAGAAAGAACGAGGCGGCGGACGCACTCGCTAGACTCGGCTCGCGCAGGGAGCCGGTTCCACCTAATGTTTTCGTGGACGAGCTATGGCGGCCGTCAGTTAAATCCGAGTCTGAAGAAGAATTAGCAAATCGAGACCCGGACGTGGAGCTCGTGGCTACGATACACGGCGTCCCCGAATGGACGGAGCCATATCTGGCATACTTGTCACGAGGCGAACTACCAGAACAGGAGGTACTAGCAAGACAAATCGTGAGGCGGGCAAAAGGATACGCCATTATCAATGGAGAGTTGTACAAGAGAAGTGCGGCAGGAGTCTTTTTACGCTGTGTGACACCAGAGGAAGGCCGACAGATTCTTAAGGAGATCCATGAAGGTGATTGCGGGCATCATGCGTCCACACGGTCTCTTGTGGCCAAGGCCTATCGACATGGGTTCTTCTGGCTCACAGCTCTAGCAGACGCGGAACGGATAGTGGCAAGGTGCGACGGATGTCAAAGGTACGCTCGCCAAACTCATGTGCCGGCTATGGAGTTACGGACCATTCCATTAACTTGGCCATTCGCTGTTTGGGGTATGGACATGGTTGGCCCCTTCCATATGTCCCCTTGCAAGAAGACGCACCTTTTAGTTGCTGTTGATAAGTTTACCAAATGGGTGGAGGTTATGCCGGTCACCAATTGCGAAGCGGCCACAGCAGTCAAATTCCTGAAAAGAATTATATACCGGTTCGGGTACCCCCACAGCATAATTACCGACAATGGAACCAACATGTCCCTTGGAGAGATGGAAAAATTTTGTGGCAACAATGGAATCAGGCTTGATGTAGCATCAGTAGCACATCCGCAAGCCAACGGGCAAGTGGAGAGGGCGAACCAAGAACTACTTCGTGGATTGAAGCCAAGACTGAGGGTCCCCTGTGTCAGGGCCGCTGGGGCATGGGTTGAAGAACTTCCTTCCGTGGTCTGGGGTATTAACACTACACCCAACCGATCCACCCAGATGACACCCTTCTTCATGGTCTACGGCGCAGAAGCGGTATTGCCAAGCGACATCATTCATGATTCACCAAGAGTGACAGCTTATGTGGAAGTAGAGAACGAGGAAACCCGGCAAAACGCCGTGGATATGTTAGAAGAACAAAGGGAGCAAGCCTTGGAAAGATCAGCCATATATCAGCAAGACTTGCGAAGATATCACAGCCGGCGGGTGAAAAGCCGGGTCTTTCAGGAGGGAGACTTGGTCTTGCGCTTGGCTCAGACAAACGAGGGAAGGCACAAACTATCGCCACCATGGGAAGGACCCTTCATCGTAAGCCGGAGCCTGCATAATGGGTCATATTATTTGATAGATGCAAGAGAAGAATCGACCACACTCAACGATACTGCTCACACAACTGCACCTATGCAGGAAAGAGATAGACCGTGGAACGTGGCTCAACTACGTCCGTACTATACTTAGCAGAAAAAGATGTAACAGGCAGCAGGTTTCAGACGCACTCTTTTCCTGTCCAGGGCACCCTTGGGGACTGGATGGGTTTTTAATGAGGCGGCTTGCTGGCCTAATTCTTTCATATCAAATAAAAAGGGGTTATCAAGAAAAGAAGCAAGTGTTATTTATACAATGTGAATATTCAGGTCTTGAGGGCTGGTTGCTCATACAAGCACAGCTGTAAACTCAAAAAAGACCCGGCCTTGATGCCAATGAGTTATAGGGGCCGTCACTCGAAAAAACGAGTGCGGCTACAATCTTATAACCGGACAAAGAAGTCCAAATTTCTCGGCTATTCTTACTTAAGCTCGATGTGACTCGCAACGAAGTGGCATGATTCGTTCGCTTACGATTAATGTCGGTCATGAGACCCAAACGGGACTCGCTTGACCCCGTTTTCGTATTGATGTAACAACATGGTATCCACGCGAAAGCCGGCTTATAGTACAAGGTAGTCGAAAGGGTCATCTAAACCACAAGTTATGCAGAGTATAAGGCCGATAGCCGGAAACTCAACGATTATCAAGCATAACTTCAAGCCTCATAAAAAACTGTCCTGAAGTCTTGGGCATTCAGTGACAGGCGAGTCGTTGAAAGAAAACAATCATGCATCCTAGACGCGGAAACCCGGACGGGGGACTTGTGAGCTCTAAGGAAGAAACAGCATCATCCAGCCGATAAAATTAAAACGAGCCGCGCATCCGGGTATTAGGAGCTTAGGGATTCAGGTGTAAAACCGATCCCTAGACGACAACACCTGGAGGACGGGTCTTGCTCAGGAAAGTATAAAAAAAAAACAGTATAAGGTATCGAGAATAAAGCAAGCGGATATCAAGAACAAACAAATGCAAAGACATATTCATCAAAAGCGCAGAGAGGCGCAAAGTGCATCGGGAGTTTAAATAAAGTGTTACAAAAACCATAAAGTATCAAAAGAGCACAGGCGCTCTGCTCAAACGAATAGTAAAGCTGTTTTAATGATGCCTTGCCGGCTGACGTATGTGGAACGATAGGCATTACTTCAAGCTGCAGGATCCATCTTGGCTTTGCCCTTGTCGCCACCTGTAGTTGCGGCGCCACTCGGGTCAGCAGCAGTCCCGGGTTGTGCAGCAGAAGTTGCAGGAGCAGAGTCGGCCCCGGTCTTCCTAGCGGCCTCTTCCTTCACCTTGATCGCCTGCTCCTTCCAACGGGCAAGCATATCGAATGGCTGGGGGCGGTTCGCCTTGATAACCTTGTCATTAGCATCATAAGCAGGGAGAATCTCGTCAATTTCTAAGCTGTCAGCAATGACGCTTGCCGGGTGGCGGACTTCTTTCTGAATAGCCTCGAAGTCCTTTGGCAAAAACTTGGACCCATCCAAGTTGAACTCCGGAAATCCACTCATAAGTTTGGCAAGTTGTAGCTTGGGGGCGTATGCTTTAGCCAGTGCGAGCCCCCGGGTTACCCCAAATCGGCAGGAGGACCGTTTCCAGTGCCAAATCCACTCGGGGATCGTGGAGCAGAATTCCAGTAATCTCTTCATGTTATCTGGCTTGACATCCGGCAGCCGCAGCTCATCAAGTATCCAGCTAACTCCGCCGCAAAGTTGGCGAAGTGTATTCTTGATGGTTTTAAGCTTGGCAGCATCATCTTCTTCGGGGGCAGCATCACGTGGGCCTGCTAAGAAAGGCAAAAGGAGCAAAGATAGTAGGCAAGCAAGCGCAAGTGTTCAAATCAAAGCAATCCGAGTCATAAAAAGGTGAAATTCAAAAATCTTACCAGTCGCGGTACGGTGAACATCAGCAATTTGAGCAGAAAGAGTTGTAAGTTTTTCCTTAGCTCTGTGAGCTCTCTTCCTGTACTTTTTCGTCATCTTTTGGCACCTGCGAGCCTCAGTCTCAGCAGCTTCACGAAGGGCCGTTTCTTTTCCAATACGCTTGGTGGACTTGGCCAGCTTCTTCTCCAACTGTGAAACATAGTCCTGTAAAGAAGCATGAGGAGGGATCAGCCAGAATCATTATGCAAAGTTCCAAGCAAGTTACCTAGTAATTTACTCGGAACTTGGGGACTAGGCATGGAGACAATTGATGATTAGTCGGGGTTACCTCGTGCTTGGTTATTAAGGCATCTAGTATGTTTTCTTCGTCGCCCTTCAAGGTATGAAGGGCATCTAGCATTTGAGCAAAGGTCATGTCTTCAGGGCGAAGTTGAGAAGGGCCGGAGGATTGGCCCTCTTGTGGCGGAGTTGTTCCGGGTTTGGGGGTCGAAACCCGGATTGTTTGAACGTCCGGGATAGGAGAGCCCGACTTGGTCTCCACAACGATGTCTTCGTCCACTTCTTCAGAGGGCTGGGGTGATGCAGTCTTTGGTGGGACTGGGTCCTTAAAAGGATCTTCTCCATTTCCATCCTCGGCCTCGTCCTCAACCTCAACGTCCATGTCATCACTTGGCTTCTCTTCTCCCTGCTCTTCTGATTCAGGGATATCCGGGTCACTCAGCGTAACTGTGGCACTGAAGAAAAGAAGGGAGACATTGATCAATGGAATATACGGAAAAAAGAAAGGTAACCAGTATGAGAAAATATAAAGTAAAGGTAGTTTACCCGGTGTTCACGGCATAATCCGGGGGAAGCTCGCCGCTGGAGGCGGATGACGTTGGCAAGAGCACTGGCTGTGGCACGCGAAGTTGCCCGGCAAGTGGATGATTGGGAGACGGATGACGTTGAGGAGATTGGGAAGGTTGAGCTGGAGGGGTACTGGCTCGATGAGTGGGTGAAGTGGAGATACCCGGGTTAAGGGGATCATCCCCCGGAGAATTCCGGGTCACCCTACGTTTAGTCGGGAGAGGGTCCTTCAAGAAGGATGAATGTGATAATCGCTCGTTAAGTTCATGCATAGCAGCAAAGGAGTAAGGCGCACGAGACATAGAAGAGAAGGGAACCTTTTCAACTACCCCTCTAGCCTTCCTCTTGTTTCCGACTGGGGGCTCCTGATCAGACTCGGTGGCTTCCGGGTCATTTTCTTCTTCCTCCTCTTCATCCCCCGACCCTGAAAGCCGAGTAAGTATCAGATAAGAAAAATAACACAGACGAAAGGCAGGTGTAAAGGGTATGGGAGAGTACCCTCATCATCATCAACGGACTCGGTTTCCTCTTCAGGGTCTTGAGAAGGAGGGGGGTTTTCAACTTTCCAGAAGGGATTGTCATCCTGTGAACAAATAAACACAAGTGGTGGTCAGAGACTATAACGGACGAAAGTACTGAAATGAGAAAAAGGAGTCAGGTCTTACCGCTGGGGCGGGGTTTTCCCGGGTAAACGGGGGTAACCCGGTAGTGTTCTTTATAACATCTAGTCTCTCCGTCAGGAAGCCCTTGATGGTTTTGTTGGTATTGCCGGCAGGGAAGTTCTTGGTGGAGTAGCGGAGGGAATCTGTGACGTGACCCGAATATTCGTGTAACAGCTTCGGGCGAATCGAGTTGGGCTGAACCCGGAAGTCTACCCAAGTCTTTATTAGATTGAGCCCAAGAAGGCCGTGGGTTGAGAGAGCCGCTAACTTGGCCAGAAGGGGCTGAATCGCTTCCCTATCAAGATCAGATGCAAAGGCACTGAAAGACTCGGAGGGCTCGAGAGGGCTCTCCGAATAACCCGGTAGTTTCCTCTCACCATCCGGAGAAGTGTCGTGGCAATAAAAGAAGGATAATTGCCAGTTTTTGGCGTTGGAGTTCAGGTTGAGAGGTGGCATCAATGAGTGTTTGCGACGCTGGAGGGATACCCCGCCGCAGGTAAGAAGTGTTCCGTTACCACTCTCATGGCATGGTTCGCATTGGAATAATTCGGTAAAAAGAATAAGGTTTGGTGGAGTGCATAAGTACGACTCGGACAAAACTATGAAGTGGGTGATGTTCAGCATAGAGCTAGGCCCTATGTCGAACACCCGGAGACCATAGTGGCTCAAGACTTCCCGGAAAAAAGAGTGACCCGGAGGACGGAATCCCCGGGTCACATGCTCGGTAAAACAAATTACCTCATTCCCGATAGGAGTGGGGCGGGTCTCATCGCCAGGAGCCCTCCAGTGTATTTCCTTTTGAGAAGGAAGGATTCCTAACTCGGCCATCCCATCTAGCTTGGCCTTTGTCGTTGAAGATCGACCCCAGTTGGCAGAAGTGGTTTGAGAGGCCTTTGCAGAAGCCGGGTGTCTTCCTTGCCTTTTAGGAGCCATGGAGTTGACCTGCAAGGGACAGGAAATGTATGAGGTTCGGAACATCAAATCATTCGAGTTTGGAGACATCAGGGCGCTGAAGGCTAAAGTGAAACCCGGATAATGCACTACGATGTTAAGTGCGGAAGATTTTCCGGGTGTCAGACGAGGTTGAGTAAACTGTTAATAACTTACGCGTTGGGGTGAATTGGGTGAACATGGATGGTTGCCCATACCTTTATTATGGAGGGACTAGCTGGAAAAAGAGGATTTTCCGGGTGTTAATGCGACAGGCGGAAAGAACAAGGTGGAATGGATCTAGATCGAAAAGCTCGCAAGCAATCTTATGCAAAGTTGGATGGCCAATAAATGCGCGGGGATGAGCTGCGACTACGCATCAGGTGATTAAAGGAATTAAGGTCTACCGAAGCGGTTCAATTTGGTGATATCAGAAAATTAGTTTACGGGTTGACCCAGATCCAATCTTGGTCAGATTGAAAAGGCTGCGAGTTTCAATTGAATGGTTGAAGAAAGGCGTACCAAAGGAGTTGAGGTCCGAAGCGAGGGTGGTGCGTGGCGCGGCTTGAGTGTCGCGTCACGGCCCTCGATGAGGAAGCGCGGGTGTGACAACGGTGTTTGATGGCGGCGTTGGGAAGCTCGGGGGCGATTGCGGCCGGAGGTGGCCTTATCTTTCGCAGCGTGCGCGAGCCTGGTGGCAGGGACTGCGAGGAAGCAAGGAGAGAAAGGATGTTAAGGCGAAGTGAAGGGCCTAGGGTTACTTTCGGTTAATATTTATAAGGAAGGTGGTGAGCCCGCCTGCGGCTGGAAAGCCGGAAGTTGCGGAGCAGTGATTATCCGCACAGATTTGGTGTTACGGGTGTTTGGAACGAGGTGGAATATTCCGTTGACAGGGGGAACGCGATTCGTTCCGAGATATCAGGGATCCTTATCGAGAATAGGACCTTAATATCTTAGGATTCAAACTTGGAAAGGTCCGTTGAGCATTTGAGGAAGGATCGAGCTGTCGAATGACCGCTACGGAGCTGGGCCTAGTCATCTGTTAAAGTAACTTGGCCCGGTTCACGTAAGCTTGGGCGTTTCATATCTTCTTAGGGAATAGCGAGCACTTCAAGGATGAATCTGTGAAGCCCGCGCTATCCTGGGGACTACTGATGAGGGAATAGTAACCCGGTGTGCCAGCTCCCGGGTGTGACCCGGCCCAAACGACGGATGGACCGAATCCGGCTAAGGACGAAGAAACTCCTGGAAGGCCCAGGGCTTGTAAGGATCGTAACCCGGGTTGTGGGTTACGGTAAGAAAAGTTAGGGTTCGTATGTAGAGTTCGAGTAGGACTCGAGGAGCGTTTGGTAGGGCAAGCCCGGAGGGGTATGAGTACTATATAAACCAACCCCTGGGCTTCGCCTAAGAGAGATCCAAGTCATAGTTGTAACACCTGTTATCGAGTATCCAGTATAATCATATCGAGAGCCGGCGAGTTGTTTTCCGGTTCTTAGATTGCTTTCGCCATGTTCTCTTTCGAGCTAAACCCTCTCCCAAATACCTGTGTCGACTTGCCCCAAGATCAGTTACCTCAGGTAACATCTGCCGTGATTATCCCACGACAAGTCAAGAAAGCTTTTCGGCATGGCTTCTACTGGCTCACTGCATTGCAGCAAGCTGAGGACATTGTGAGGAAGTGCGCCGGCTGCCAGATGTTCGCAAGTAAGATTCACGTGCCAGCATCCGAGTTGAAAACAATTCCTATCACATGGCCGTTTGCTGTTTGGTGCTTGGATATGGTTGGTCCTTTCAAGCCGGCTAAGGGCAATATGACACATATCTTGGTCATGGTGGACAAGTTCACCAAGTGGATCGAGGTGAAGCCTATTCGGAAGTGCGATGGAGTCACAGCTGTGAAGTTTGTGAAAGATGTGATCATGAGATATGGCTACCCGCACAGTATCATCACCGACAACGGCACCAACTTTGCAGAGGGGGCAATGGTGCGATTTTGCAGAGATAAGCATATCCGACTAGACGTTGCGTCAGTCGCGCACCCTGCCTCCAATGGGCAAGTTGAAAGAGCAAACGGGATGGTACTGGCAGGCATCAAGCCGAGGCTGATTGAGCCACTGCTGAAAACACCTGGGTGTTGGCTAGAAGAGTTGCCAGCGGTGTTGTGGAGTCTAAGGACTACCCCTAACCGGTCAACCGGCTACACGCCATTCTTCTTGGTATACGGGGCTGAGGCCGTGTTGCCAATAGACTTAGAGCATGACTCCCCCCGAGTAGCCCTCTACACTGAGGTGGAGGCGAGAGAAGCTCGAGAAGACGACGTTGACCTGCTTGAAGAAGCAAGAGAGCTGACTCTGTCACGTTCGGCTATCTACCAGCAAAACCTGCGGCGCTATCATAGCCGAAAGGTGAACCCAAGGGTTTTCCGAGAAGGAGACATGGTCCTTAGGCTTGTGCAGCGCACAGCCGGGATGCACAAGCTGTCTCCTCCATGGGAAGGGCCTTTCATTGTCAGCAAAGCGCTGCACAATGACGCGTACTATCTTGTAGATGTGCGCCCATCGCAGGCGAACAGGGCAGATAAAGCTGGAGAGGAAACCAAGCGTCCCTGGAATATAGCTCTACTTCGTCGTTTTCATTCGTAAGCAAAGATGTGTATGTACCCTTTCATCCGAGTTGAAATTCTACTCTGCAATCTAAAATTGTTCTCGGGGACTGCCCTCGTCCAAAATTGCTCTAAGTGTTTTTACTCGGCTCGTTCCTTTGTCTATTCGGTTGCTTCACTTCAGAACTCAAAAGTGCATTGAGTACTGTGTTTAAACCTATATGCCAACTCTTCGACTTTGCTGCTGTCCGAAACCCGGCTTCATGGCAAGCAAGAGAACAAGCAAAAGGTCAATGAGCACACGAAAATCACTAAGGAAGAAAAAGTGCAGGAACCGAGTAGATTGTCGGTTACTTTTTGTTCCTCGTTTTCGTCTTCTCGGTTAAGTGGTGGGCTGTGTTATCATGATTGTTTTCTAGCGGCTAAGTATTTGCAGCCTTGTTCTTTGATTCTTGTGACTCGAATACCAAACAAGCGACAAGTCGCAGGTAGAGCAGAGATGAAAAGACAGGGTGAATAAGAAAAGCTACTCGGGGACTCGCATGGGAACACAGCTCGGCATTGAGCCACTGTCGTTCAAATTGATTAATGTCAACGTAAACTGAGTGGGCATAAAAACTGGGTAGCAAGCGAAAACAAATATTGTTTGATACATATGCTCCCGGCATCCCGGGGATCTGATAAATGTTCAAGTTAAAAAAAAAAAGTTGCAGGTGGCCTCAGGTTGAGGAGGCAAGGTTCTCGGCGCTGGCATGGGCAGTTGTTTCCTCGACGACTGTCTTGGTAGCAGTTTCTTCGGCGGTGGTTTTCTCGGCAGCTTCTTCGTTGTTGGTGGCGTCCGTTTCCGTCTGCACGGCGGCGGACTCCTCCATCTCAACATCATCCTGGGTGGCCGTCTGCTCGGATGTAGCTGTGGCCACCGAGATGGGGCCTGGAGCCGAAGAGGAGCCAGCGGTGTGGCTAGGAGGTGGCACCGTGTCGTCAAGAGCAGCACCCGAGGAGGTGCCGAAGTTGAGTGGCTCGCTGTCGATGTGGGCATGCTCCTCCTCATCGCTACCCGAGACGGCGGCGCTCTTCCCCTTCCCGGCCTTGCTCCTGGGAGATGCGAAGTATTCGTCCATGTCCTCCTCGTCGTCCTCGTCGTCCTCCACATCGGCTTCCTCCTCGTCTTCATAATCAGTGTCCGGCTCGGGGGGGCCGTCGATGTAGACCTCCGTCTCGGCACACTCGGCAACTTCATAAGCGATCTGCTTGCGCAAGGCCACGCTAGCGGCATCATTCTCCCACTTGGAGTTATTACGCTTCCCGCGGATGCGCTGCATGTCAAGGTTCTCATACCAAGACGCCATGCAGAGAAGCATCACATCTGCACCGGCACGGGCTGCAGAGGCTCGCCACTTCTTCAGCTCGGCCTTCGCTTCCTCCAGCTTGTGGGCGAGATCCCGCATCTTTCTTGGCTGGGGGTCATGAGGCCAGAACAACCTGTGGAGCTCAAAGCCCACGTGCACCAAGTCGGTTCCAACACCGACTAGCTGATCGAAGAAGCTTTTGAGCACCAGCAAGACGTCCTCGATCTCGGAACTGGTATCTGCCGCCTCGTCCTTCGAAAGGCGAAGTGCTCGGTTTGTGGCCAGAATAGGCGCAGATGTGGAATCAAGAGCAGGCCAGATATCTGAAATAGCAAATGGCAACTTCAAAAACCAAGAAGAGAGAGACCGAGAAGAAAAGATGCAGGGAAGAAGAAAACTTACCGATCAATTGGCGGTGCAGCTGCTGCAGCTTGGATTTCCAGGACTCCTCGTTGCCAATGTGTTTGTCTTGGATTCCGCGAAGAGTGGTCATCTGAGCGAAGAGATCGGCATTGGTTTTCTTCAGAGTCTCGCACTCAGACTCGAGGGCCTTCTCCTTGGCTCGGAAGGTGGTCTCGGCCTTGGCCTTCTCGGAGATCGCCCTGTCTCTCTCTGCGCCGATGGTAACGGCATCCTGGAGTGCTTGCTGAAGTCGGAGCTGCAGGGATTCCATCTCGGTGGTGTGGTCCTTCACCAGGGCTACGGCCTGGTCAGACAGCTGTTTCTCCACCTCCGCTGGCTTGATGCAATCCTGGTGCGCCTCAGCAAATGATTTATGATCTTCTGCGGAAAGATAGATAAGGTCAGCAGATATGCAGAGAAGAAACAAATTCGAGACAGCACCGAGTAAACAGCAAACTCACCTTCAAGTTTCTTTATGGTGGCCTCGGCGTTCGCCACGAAAGCGCGGCACTTCTCGTGCTCGTCGACTAGGGCCTTCAGGTTAGCTGCAGAGAAGGGAAGGTTAGCGCCAAAGAAAGCAGGAGCGGGCGTAAAAATAAAACGCAGAAACCGCATAGCTAAAAGGCCTACCCTGCACTTCAGCCAGCTGCTGGCTGCTCTCATTGGCGTTTTTGCTTGCGGCCTCGGCATCTGCCTTCTCTTTCTCCAGTGCGGCGATGCGTCTCCTGGCGATGGAGTGGTTCCAGAGTAGGATGCGGTACAAGTTGGTCCGCTTGAGAACGCTATCCTGAAAACCGAGAAGAAAATGAGTTAGGCAAAGCAGAGAAGATTCGGCCCGAGTAGGAGGCTACTCGGAGAGTATCCACCTACTCGACCCAAATCTCGGGGACTGGGAGTGATGGTGAGAAAGAAGAAAGGCGAGTAGAAGAGAAGAAAGTTATACTCGGAAAAGGCAAAAAGACTTACTGCGTAGCTCTGTTCGATATCTTCGGCGTTCTTGCGGTGCAAGAACATCTTGGCTGCGAGGGTGGCGGTGTCGGTGGAGACGAACATGGGCTGGTGTCCCAGGTCGATCTTGTTCCACTCCACGCGGTAGTGGTCGACGGGGCCAAGGGTCAAGCCGTGCCACTTCTCCTCTCCGAGAACCCCGCTGTCCCACTTAGCGCTGATATAGCCGACAGTATCCAGTACCTGCTCAAGACCCTTGGAGGTTATTGGCTTGTCTTGGGGTCCCCGAGAAGCAATATTGACGGGTTTATTCTGGGCTGGATCGAAGGGAGGAGTATTCCTGGCTACTGCCTTCCTCCCCTTCTGAATAGCTACAGCTTTATCTTGGGGAGGGAAGCCGATGCGGTGTTGGTGGCTAACCTCAATCATATATTCCGGGTAGCAGGGCTGGCCAGCAGCGCGAGCGCCCGCAGAGAGTGCAGCAGGAATCGGGCCGGAGTCGCGGATCACGAGTGCTCCGCCTGCGGATGCGCCTTGCTCCCTGGCCCTTTTCTTCGTCTGCTCCTTCTCGATCTTCTGCTTCTCGGGATCCTCGGGTTTCTTCCCCTCTGTCTTGGCTTTTGCCTTCTCGGCGACTGCTTCCTCGGCAGCTCGCCTCTCGGCTTTCTTCTGTTCAGCCCTGGCCTTCTTCTGCTCGGCCTTGGCTCTCTCAGCAGTTTCTTTCTCGGCTTTGGCCTTCTCGGCGGCTTCCTCCTTGGCCTTGGCCTCCTCGGCAGCCACCTTGTCGGCAGTCACCTTCTCAGAAGGGCCCTTCTCGGAGCAGTAATCCCTCAGAGCATCAAGGGCCCGTTGCCTGGTTACTCGCCCAGGAGGGCTGGATGTGTTCTTACTCTGTGGTGACAAGGAAGATGTCGGCGGTGTAGGGTCTTGCGCAGTTGGTGGCGCTACGGACCCATCGTCCAGTGCAGTCACTAGCTGGGCGCTACTCGGAGCGCCGCCCGGCAACGGATAAGCATCCGTGACGGTGGCGTCCGCAGCGGTGTTGTCTCCTACTTGCTGCTCGGCAGCAAGATTGTCTCGTGCACCAGCCTCTGTGCTGGTTTGCTCTTGTTCTACTTCAGGCCGCTCGGGGGCGGCAGTGTCTTGCAAATCCTGGTCTCGGACCTCCTCGGCATTGCTAGCCGGAGGAGAAGGTGGTCTTTCGAGGTGGACGGCAGCGTCCTGAGCTGCCGCTTCTGATCCTGCTCCCTGAGCGGAAGTGATCGGTGCTTTGGCGGCAGCAGCGTGGGCAGTGTTGTCCTCCTCGTCGTCATCGACATTGATCAGAGGAATTGGAGTTTCCTTGGCTTGGCCGGATGCACAAGCGGCGTTCACGTCCAGGGGAGCTCTGCGGAAAGAGGAGAAGGGAATCAGGAATTGGAAGAAAATGGGGAAAATGGCACTGCGCGAGAAGAAAGACGACCGGGAAGGAGGCTTACGCGGTAGTGGAAGAGAGCTGTTTCCTCTTTCTCTTCGTGGTGAGCTTGGTGAGTTTCTTCTTCTCGGAGGTCTCTCCCTCCTCGGCGGGCTTCTTCTTCTTCTTGGCAGGAGGCGCTTGTGCTTCGCCGCCTGTCCGTTTGCGAGTTTCGGGAGGGGCAACCGACAGAGGCTTGACGACAAGGGGCGCATCACCATCGTTCTCGTCCTCATCCTGGTCGTCCTTCTCCGCAGCGGCCTCATCTGAGAAATTCAAAGGAAAGAAGAAGTGAATCAGAAATAGCAATACAAGGAGTTGATGCTTCCCGGAAACAAGCAAGATGAGGATGCTATTACCGTCGGAGCCATCGTCCGCCCAAGTGTTAAGGACGTCGCGCTTCTCGGGAACGGGACTGCTCTGCTCCGCGTCATCAGAGGGGGGTACATCATCCTCCTCGCGATCCTTGGACCAGTTGTCCTCGAAGACCTCGCTGCTTTCAGTGAGCTGGCGAGTAAGAGTCTGAAAGGCAGAGAAGGATCACAAGTTAGCCGAGTACCAGAATAGAACTCTACTCGGGTAGGCGTGCACCCACAAGGCACACTAAGCCTAGGCCTTTTTCTAAAAATTCCTACTCGACGAGGCGTGCAGGCACAAAGCACACTAAGCCTAAGGCGATTTAGCTAAGTGTCCTACTCGGTGCACAAGGCGATTGCCAGTCGAGGCGAAAGGAGAAGCTATCTACTCGGAAGGCACAGATGAAAACAGAGTAAGGGAGACGTACCCGCAAGATTGGAGTCCTACGGCTGAACGGGAGGAACCCGTACCGCCACTTCTCGTTGAGGCTGGTCTTCAGGATGTTCCTGGCAAGCCTGGGAACGTCAGCATCGTCGATCTCGACGGTGGTGGTCCTGGTGCAATCGCGAGGCCCTCCCATGTAACACATGAGGTGGCATCGCTCCTGCAGAGGAAGCACCCGGCGTTTGATCCAGCACGCTACTGGGTCGTCATTCCTGAGGCCATGCGTCTTCAGCCAGGCGAGTTGCGTCTCTATCTCGGTGGCGTTCTCGTCGTTGACGGGCTTCTCCTTCCAATTCGACCCGAGTGGAGCACGCTTGCTCCAAGGGGGCAGGTTGATCCGATCGTCGACGGGGCCTCCATCAGCGGCGGCAACGTTCCTCACGTAGAAGAACGTTTGCTGCCACATTCGGCAGGAATCCAGCCCCTGGATGCGGGGGTGGTTCGTCCCGTTGCGCTGCACCATCATGGCGCAGCCGACGTCGGTGGCGCGGGCAACGCCCGCGCTGTCCTTCTTCCCGACGGATTGTTGGCGGAGATGGAAGTAGTGGAGCCACGTCTCCACGGTGGGCCTGATGCCGAGGAAGGCCTCGCACACCACGACGTGGTATGCGAGGAAAACGACTGCATTGGGCGGCAGATGGTGCATCTGCAGCCCGAAGTGATTCAGGAACTTACGCATGAAGTCCGATGCTGGCAGCCCGAATCCGCGCTCGAAGTGGGACATGAACACCACGCGCTCTCCGTCCCTGGGCTTGGGCACGACCTCGTCGTCGGGTGCCCGGCACTCCACGCCGGGGGGAACCCTTCTCTCGTTCACGAGCCAGGCGAGGTTGGCTTGGGTGATGGAAGAACCGGCCCAGCAGGACTTGGCCATGGTCGCGAGTAGAAGAATCGGAAATCAGACGGGGTTGGTGGTGGAGCGAGTCCGCGGCGGCGCAGAGGCTAGTGCGGCGGCGGAGCGCTCGATGGCGGAGAAGAACGGGAGGAAGAAGAGGAAATGAGCAGGGAAGGGGAAAAGGAAGTTACCGCGGGGGTATTTATACCTCCTCGGCGAGATTACCGTTACCGCTACGGGAGTGGGATCGATTGTGGCGTGTGGTGGGTCCTGTGGCCGGCTAGAAACGCACACACGCGAGAACCGCGCGCGTAACGGCCGCATTGGATCCCACTACAAGATCGTGGCCAGTAAATGCGCGTGATGGGACATGACGGCCGGTGGGCCCACGGCGTGAAAACTGGACACGTGGCGTCGTGTCCTGGGCAACCAAACGACAAGGTCGTGGATGCTTGACACGTAGGCAGTGCCTGCGTGAAGGGCTGGATGTTGCTCTGCGCTGCAGAGGCTCAGTTTGCGAAATTTCGCTAAGTCTTTTTACTCGGATACAGAGTAGAAAGCAAGTGCTACTCGGAAAGAGGAGACTCAAGATACTTTCCGGATAGCTACTCGGAGGCACTACTCGGCATCTTGAGGTTCGATGGCTGGGATGCAAAGGCTGGTTTTAAGCTGGCAGAGCCTAGTGAACAAGTTCGCAAGACTCAACCAGCTTCGGGGACTGCTGTTGGGGGGTTACCCCCGAATAGGGTAAAGACAGGTGGTAAAGGCCGCTTACAGAAGAGAGGTTTGGCCGAGTAGCCGACTACCGGGTACTCGCTACCCGGTCGACTGCTACCCGGTCTCACCTCAAGATGATCAGAAGGAGATATCAATCAGTTTCTACCATGTCGAGTAGAAGGTTTGGCCCGAGTACAATTGGCGGGAACCTTTGGCGGGAAACTACTCGGGCAGGAAGTCAAAGGAGCCGTTCTGACACAGGATCCCGCGTATCCTGGGTCCGTACTTGGCAGCATTCGAACTACTGTTCACGTGGGGACGGTCTGTCTGACAGTGACAGCATGGAAGCAGTCGGTGGCAGGATAAGGGGGACCTACTCTGTGACTAGGTACAGTGATACCAGTCTGTCCCCTAGTTTTGCCCAACGACTTTACAGAAGCAGCCAAGACCAACGACCAAAGCTGTCAGCGGGTACTCGGAGAAAGGACAGTGTGGACACTATGTCGACACTTGTCTAGGATTTGGACGTATCCGGCTGGGCACCATGTATATAAGGTGCCCCGCCGCCTCCTGCGAGAGGTAGAGGAATGCTCATATGCTCCCATAGTGCCTCACTAGAAACCCTAGAAACCCTAAGTCCTTGACCTAGCTCTACTCGGAGAGGGGCAAGGGGCTACTCGGTAGCGTTACCATTTGTACTGTGGCTACTCGGTGAGACACCGTAATACATAGGGAAAGGCAGGAGTAGGGGTTTTACCTCCTCACGAGGGCCCTGAACCTGGGTACATCGTGTTGTTTGTGTTGTGTGGATCTTACCTCACGCGGCTACTCGTCGCGTGATCCCTCCCCGGACACCTCCAGCGTCCATCGTCCCCACATCTTTAGCCATCCCATGGCATCTGCCGTGACACCACCACGACAGCTGTTCTAGAAGAAGCCTGGTACAGAGTCAAAGGCATTCCCATGAAAATTAGGCAGAGATCAACTATTTTTATGTTGCAGGTCTTGCTGGAAAGCCCTTGACCCTTGACAAGAGTACCATCAGAAACTACAGCTATGTCAGGGTCAAACTAGGTTGTAGAGATGTGTCTCTTGTGCCTAACACTAGAGAAGCTAAGATTAGAGGAGCTTTCTATGAAATTCAATATACCAGGGAGCTCTTTGAACCATATGTTGATCCCAAGCTAGTGTATAATCAGGCTACCTTGGATGTGTCAGTTGAGGGGACTTTACCTCAAAATGATGAAAGAAATGGATCCAATCCAACTGATACTGCTGATCATGATCCTTGGACTGCTGCTGGTGGAGGTAGTGAACAGAACTGCAGTAACAATACTAGAGGAGGAGGGGTTCAGGATGGCAACCAAACTGACAACTATTTTTCTGGGAACAAAGGAAAAGAAGTGGCACACTCAGTTTTTGAAACAGGGCAATCTTCCAACTCTAGTAGTATGTCCTTTGGCACAAGGCTAAATCGGGTGTTTTATGGCAATTTGTCAAACATGGGGGTGCTCAGCCCAATAATGTGCAGAATTTTCAGGGTGTCAATACCATCAGTGAGGTACAGAACCAGATAGCACAAGCTTTTGCTCCTCCTGTCTTGGAGCCTGCAAATCAAGTGATGATGCCCCTGAGGTGAATCAAAATGTTGAAGGGGGTGATGCTGTTATGCTGGACAATCCTAATCAGGAAATTGACCCAGCCTTCAAGATCTCTATTCACAGACTAGTTAAGTCAGGGAGTGACAAGGTGGAAGGAATTAAGGAAAAATACAAGCATATCCTGGAACCTATTGTTGAACAAGAGGGTCTAGAAGGGCAGGCTAGTGATGATGAGGTATTAGTGGAAGATGCTTCCTCTTCCTCTAGTGAGGATCAAAACTCTGACATGGACACTGATGTCCCTTATCTTCCTACAGAAGTTGTTGTCTTTGCTCTGCCTGCTTTGGGAGCTCCTTATGGGCGTGCTGAGGTTATTCCTCTTGATGGCTCTCAACCTGAGGTGGTTCTAACTCAAGAACTGGAGAATACTAGAGAAGAAGACCAACCTGTTGCAGTTGCTGAAACTGAATCTTCTATTCTAGCACCTCAACCTATAAGGTGCAGTTCTAGGCTACAGGAAAGGCAAGGAGTTCAGGGGAGAATTGAGGACAGAGCTAGAGCTCAAGCTAGTGCAAGAGACCTGGAAGGTACTAATCTTACTACGAGTAATTCTTTTGCTTGTCTTGATGATGATAACATAATGCATAGGGCTCTGGAACTTGGTATTAATCCTTATAGCTTTAACCTTGATAAGATTAACTGCATTAGAGATATGGAAATTGCTAGACATATTATTGGTGCAAAACAGTTGGAACTATCTACAGCAAATCAAGAGGCAGGTGGTAGAGTGCTTCTGTTGGGTTAGGAAGACGATAGAGACAAACAAGATGGTTTTATTCCTGTTTTATCCAGGAGTGCTAAAAAAAGGTTGAGAATTGCAAGTTTATCCCCTTCTGGAGGCACACAGTCAAAATCAAGTGTTGCCTCAGGGAAAGTCCAGAATAACCACCCTATATATGGTATTTTGACTGGTCCCAGGTCCAGAAAAAAGAATCCTAAGTATATATGATAGGATCAAGCTGAAATTGCAGGAGTGTGAGCAAGAAAGGTATGGGAGACTTTCTTCAGGATTTTTTAAGATCCAATGCAGTAG
Source organism: Alopecurus myosuroides (assembly GCA_028641055.1). Classification (NCBI taxonomy): domain Eukaryota; kingdom Viridiplantae; phylum Streptophyta; class Magnoliopsida; order Poales; family Poaceae; genus Alopecurus; species Alopecurus myosuroides. The sequence continues at coordinate 42,878,707 of CM054059.1, read as the reverse complement.
ATTTGATTGGCCTTCAGGAGACTAGAAGAAAAAAAATACTCTTCTGCCTTTTTCAGAAAAAATGATCCTATGAATCAATTTTCTTGGAATTGGCTTCCCTCTGTTGGAAAATCAGGAGAGATTTTGGGTGGCATGAGAACTGACAAGTTCACTCTTAAATCAGTATCTATGGGCAGGTTTCATGTTAAGACAATGGTTTTTGACATTAAGCTTCAGTTGGAGTGGTGTTGGGTCAATGTTTATGGTGCTGCTCATGAAGAGGATAAAGGGGACTTCCTTGCTGAGTTGGCAAATGTTTGTGCAAATCAGCAGCTAACTTTGTTGACTGGAGGAGATTTTAATCTCCTCAGAAAAACTAGTGACAAGAACAAACCAATCAGATCAATGAGGTGGGGTGATATGTTTAATAGCCTAATTCACACTCATGAATTGGAGTGTGGGTGAGCCACAGACGCAAGGTCTAGGCGTATTCCCGTTTGTCGGTAATATTTTGCGAACTCTCCAATAGGGAAATTTGTCCCGTTGTCGGTAATTATATTGTGTGGAACTCCATATCTCATGACTACGTCAATGATGAAATTCCTGACGGTCACACCATCATGTTTTTTTATGCGTTTTGCCTCCACCCACTTGATATACTTATCTATTGCAACGAGTAGTTGTGTGAGTCCACCTCTTGCAGTTTTGAAGGGTCCCATCCTATCTAGCCCCCAGACCGCACATGGCCATGTGATAGGGATAGTTTTTAGTGTTTGGGCTGGCATATTCTGAAGGGAATATGCCCGAGAGGCAATAATAAAATGGTTATTATCTTATTCCTTGTTTATGATGAATATTTATTTCTCATGCTAGAATTGTATTAACCGGAAACGTTGATACATCTAAACTACTTATAAAAGAGCAAACATGGTTGGATACATTAAATCTCACACGTTTAATAGCCTACAACCAACGATCCAGATCGTTCCTATGTCGAGTTGAGTTGAGCTACTCACGTACCGTTCCTGGTTCCATTAGGTACGGCTTCAGCATAGGAGTACAACTCTTTTACGTTCTATTGCATCGCGTTTGCATCGGCTTCTATTGGCTTCCGAGTAAAACGGGGAAAAAGAAGCACGTACATAACAGGGTCCATCACGTTACTGCATCGGCTTCTATTGCATCCGACTATACAAGGAAAAAAAGAAGAGGACCCCGGTCTATACTGCTGGATTAGGCTAAACAACAGCTGATTGCATGAGAGTATTTAAATAGTCCAATGAGTATTTAAATGGTGGGCCCCAGGGGAATTAGGCCCAAGGAGCCGATCGCTGAAAACTCCTTGCACAGCTCCTGTTGGAAATATGAGCAATTTACCACTTAATTTAATTAATAGAAACAGTAGGTAAAGCAAAACTATAATTGCAATAGTCAAACTAGTCATTTGAATTTTCAGAGAGTAGACAAAAAGCATGCATAGTTTAATCATCTGAATTTCTAGAGAGTAGGCAAAAGGCATGCAAAGTCTAGAATCTGAGGAAAATAAATCTACTCCAAATGCTAGAACTAGAAACTCTAGTAGGATCTGAAACATGAGAATGAACAGAGAAGACATGAGCACATACTGGACATGAGCTGGTGCAGCAGCGGGAACATTGTTGACGTTGTCGCCCATATCGTCGAAGAGATCGTCGACTTCCGGGAAGAAGTCGTCGTTCGGGAAGATGTCGTTATCGTTCGTGATGAAGAAGCCAGTAGTAGCGCAGAGCGCTCCCCAAAAACCTTATCGCCCTTCTCCCGTACAGGACTCGAAGTAGCGCAGTTTCGGAGGCCTACTGTCCTGACCGGCGGTGCACGCCGCAGGCCAGGATGGGGAAGACTTGAGCGGTGGCGCAAGGCTCTGGAAACGAGAAGGCAGTGTATCTGTTGTGCGTATGTCTGGAGAGGAGCGACCTCTGGTTTTATAGGCACAGAGCAGGAGCCGAACAGGCCACGCGAGAAGATGAAACGAAGAGTCGAGAAGGCAAACAGGCAGCAGCCGAAGCTGAGCAGCCTCCGTAATCAAAACCCACTTAGCAAAACGTTTCGGATTCTTGCGCCTATTCATATTCTAATTCATGCGTGTGGCAAAATAAAGAGAGAGAGAGGCTCTCGGCTCTCGGCTCGAGGCATTCCCGCAACCCGCGGCGCGCGCGCGTCGTGACGAGGCGAGGCGGGCGGTGGAGGAGGAGCGCGCGTGTAGTCATCTCTTTCTCATGCTCATACAACATGTGGAAAGGCCTCCCTTATAAACAAGTAAAACTTTCACTCAACTAGCAATGTGGGACTAAACATTTGTCCCACCTCTTGCCATACACGAATGGGACAAGTGGGCCTCTAGGATTTATTAGGAATTTCTGGAATATTAAATGGGCTGGTCCATTTTGGCCAAAATTCCAACAATCCCCCACCAGATCCCAGAGGCACACGAAATTTTCCTTTGGTTCCAAAACATTGTTTTATATACCGATGCTTCAGTGGAGACTGTGAAGTTGAACTTCCACCTAGAACTCTATGTTACACTAGTAAGCAACTTGGACAGTGGACTGCGCCTTGAACTGCAAGTTTTCTGCGAATCTAGTTTCACACAAAGCCTTGACCGATACTAGGCTGCCGCAGGACTTCCCCGCGGGTGGAGCTTATGCGTCATACTCCTTGACCTTTCATGAGTTTATTAGAGAGCACCCAACTCTCATGGACTGCGACGTTTGACAGTCAGACTCACATAGGTGTTTTCTTCAAAAGATGTTCTGCAGGACAACATCTCTGCTTAAATAAGCCACTTAGAACACATTAAGATAAACATCAACATGCCTTGCAGAGTAGGAGAGTATTGCATCTTCATGGAGTGGTATAAAAAGTAGGGATACTCTCCTCTCAGTTGATCAACAGCTTGTCTCCTGATTCTAATTCACGGGATCTCCGATCACATAGAGTGGGTTCCACAGTGAACAACTTATATTGTGGGTCTCATACCCATCTCCTTCGATGCATTATCTATCACGTTACGCGATAGACCCTTTGTGAAGGGGTCTGCCAAGTTTTTAGATGTATGGATATAATCCAATGCAATAACTCCGGAGTTTATCATTTTTCTGACAGATTTTAGTCTCCTCTTCACATGGCTTGATGATTTCATATTGTCCTTAGAACTGTTTACTTTGATGATCACAGTTTGATTATCACAGTTCATCGGGATAGCGGGTATAGGTTTTTCAACCACAGGTAAGTCCATCAAGAGCTGTCTCAGCCACTCTGCTTCAACAGTGGCTGTGTCCAATGTTGTGAAATCTGCTTCCATAGTTGACCTCGTTAAGATGGTCTGCTTGCAAGACTTCCAAGAAACAGCGCCACCACCAAGTGTAAATACATATCCACTCGTGGCCTTTATCTCATCAGCGTCAGATATCCAATTTGAATCACTATAACCCTCAAGTACCCTTGGGTACCCAGAATAGTGAATCCCATAGCTCACAGTGCCTTTCAAATAGCGCATGATTCTCTCAAGAGCGCGCCAATGATCATCGCCCGGATTAGAAACAAATCGGCTAAGTTTGCTCACAGCATACGCGATGTTAGGCCTCGTAGCGCTAGTTAAATACATAAGCGAGCCAATAATCTGAGAGTATCTAAGTTGATCCTTTGCAATTCTTCTGTTTTTACGAAGTAGCACACTGGGATCATATGGAGTTGGTGAAGGCTTGCAATCGCTATACCCAAAACGACTCAAGATCTTCTCCACATAGTGAGATTGAAGCAGTGTTATCCCACCATTGTCATCTCTCAGTAACTTGATGTTAAGGATAACATCAGCCACTCCTAGATCTTTCATCTCAAAACAGTGAGATAGGAAACTCTTGACCTCTTCAATCACTTTGAGGTTAGTTCCAAAGATTAGTATGTCATCAACATACAAACAAAGAATGACTCCTTCGCCCCCACCATGGCGATAGTACACACATTTGTCAGCTTCATTTACAGCAAAACCTGCTGCAGTCAAAGTTCTTTCGAATTTCTCATGCCACTGCTTAGGCGCTTGTTTAAGGCCATATAAAGATTTCAGCAATTTGCACACCTTTCCTTCCTGACCATTTACCACGAATCCATCTGGCTGGTTCATGTAAATTTCCTCTTCCAACTCTCCATTTAGGAAAGCGGTCTTAACATCCATTTGATGAACGAGAAGACCATGTGAAGCAGCCAGCAAAAGTAGTACTCGAATGGTGGTCAGGCGTGCTACAGGTGAGTAAGTATCAAAGAAATCTTCACCTTCCTTTTGAGTATAACCCTTGGCCACAAGCCGTGTCTTGTACTTCTCAATAGTACCATCAGGCCTAAGCTTCTTCTTGAACACCCACTTGCATCCTACAGGTTTGCACCCATAAGGACGATCAGTGATTTCCCAAGTTCCATTAGCCAAAATGGAATCCATCTCACTACGGACGGCTTCCTTCCAATAGTCAGCATCTGGAGATGCATAGGCCTCTGAAATAGAACTGGGAGTATCATCCACGTGGTATACAATGAAATCATTACCAAAGGACTTTGCAGTCCTCTGTCTCTTGCTTCTTTTGGGAGTTTCACTGTTGTCCTTCATAGGATTTTCAACGTGTTCAATCGAAATGGTAGGTTCAGGAAATGGAACTAATTCTTGACTTGATGAATTAGGAATCTCCTGATGTGATGAGGTAGACATATCCTTCATAGGAAAAATGTCCTCAAAGAAAGTCGCATAATTTGACTCCATAATTGTACCAACACGCATGTCAGACACATCGGATTTTATGACCAAGAATCTATAGCCAATGCTATGAAAAGCATATCCCAGAAAAACACAATCCACAGTGTTTGGTCCAACCTTGCGCTTCTTAGGGAATGGAATATTGACTAACGCCAAACAACCCCAAGGTCGTAGGTAAGAGAGTTTTAATCTTTTCTTCTCCCATTCCTCAAATGGAGTTATCTCTTTGTCTTTTGTAGGAACTCGGTTTAGGACATGACACGCGGTCATAATAGCCTCCCCCACCATGCCTTGGAAAGACCCGATGTATCTAACATGGCGTCAACCAAATCAGTTAGAGTACGGTTCTTTCTTTCAACCACCCCATTTGACTGAGGTGAATAGGGAGGCGTCCTCTCATGAATTATACCATGTTCCGCACAAAAGGAATCAAACTCGTTGGAAAAATAATCTCCACCCCTATCATACCTTAGCCTCTTAATCTTTCGATCAAGTTGGTTTTCTACTTCAGCTTTATAGATTTTGAAGAAACTCAAAGCTTCATCTTTTTGATTTCAGAAGATACACATGACAATATCTGGTGGAGTCATCAATTAACGTCGTGAAATATTTCTTTCCACCTTTTGTTAACACACCATTCATTTCACAGAGATCAGAATGTATGAGCTCTAGTGGTGCCAGATTTCTCGCCTCTGCAGTTTTATGGGACTTGCGAGGTTGCTTAGCTTGCACACACACTCGGCACTTAGAACCCTTAATAGGTGTGAAGTGGGGAATTAAGCTCAATTTGGATAGTCGTATCATGCAGCTAAAACTGATGTGACAAAGACGTGAATGCCATAAATTTGATTCATTGTTGCAAACAAGATTTACAATGTTATTACAGACATCAGTCAAAGATAAGCGAAAAAAACTACCACATTCATATCCTTTACCAACAAAGGTTCCAAACTTGGACACTACAAATTTATTCGACTCAAAGACAAGTTTGTAGCCATCTCTACACAGAAGAGAACTGCTAACAAGATTCTTATTTATAGAGGGCACATAATTCACGTTCTTCAGTCGTACAGTCTTCCCCGAAGAGTACTTCAGATGGACCGTACCAACACCGCGAACAGAAGCATGTGAGCCGTTGCCCATCAGCACGGAAGAAGTTCCTGCTGCCTGATAAGAAGAGAACATGGAAATATCAGAACATACATATACATTGGCGCCCGTATCAATCCACCAATCAGGAGAATGACATACTGAAAGAACAGTAGGAAATATACCGTACCCTGCGTCCTTCATCTCAGTATCACCAATGACAACATTGACGGTCTTGCCGCCTTTCCCATGTTGACGCTTGTCAAAGCGATTCGAGCAGTTGGGAGCCCAGTGTTCAGGATCACCGCAAACATGGCAGACTCCTTTCTTCTTCTCATACTTCTTCTTGAAGTTGGTAGAATGTGATGTCTTGTTCTTCACATCAAACTTTCCTTTACCCTCGAACTTGTTCTTGTTTCTGAACTTGTGGGTTTGGAAGTTTCTCTTCTGTACCAAGTTGGCACTAGAACTTCCATCAGCACCTCGAGCATGTGTGTTCTTTGCTCTTGCCTTTTCTTCGACATCAAGAGTCCCAATGAGATTCGAGAAAGAAAACTCCTGTCTCTTGTGCTTCAGGGACGTAGCAAAGCTCCTCCATGAGGCAGTAAGTTTGGCAATGATGCCTCCGGCAATAAACTTGTCTGGTAACACACAAGTGAAGTGCTCAAGTTCTTTGGCGAGTGACTGAATCTCATGAGCTTGCTCAACCACGGAGCGCTCATCAGTCATTCTGTAGTCATAGAATTGCTCCATGACATACAGTTCAGTGCCAGCATCTGAGGTACCAAATTTTGCCTCAAGTGCATCCCACATATCCTTACCATTGTCAAATCACGCATAAGCATCAACAATGTTATCTCCAAGAACACTGATCAGAGCAAGCTTAAAGAGGGTATTCATTTTCTCATAGTTTGCCTCCTGTTGAGGGTCGAGATCACCCGTAGGCTTTCCAAGAGTGGCGTGATAGCAGTTCATGGATTAAAACTAGAGAACTGCTCTCACGCGCCATCTCTTATAATTGGCGCCCTCAAACACAGGTGGCCTCATAGACGCAGCAAAGCCAGTTGGGGTAAATTGCCTATAATAAGGTTTTTGGATTGTTGGAAATATGAGCAATTTACCACTTAATTTAATTAATAGAAACAGTAGGTAAAGCAAAACTACAATTGCAATAGTCAAACTAGTCATTTGAATTTTCAGAGAGTAGACAAAAAGCATGCATAGTTTAATCATCTAAATTTCTAGAGAGTAGGCAAAAGGCATGCAAAGTCTAGAATCTGAGGAAAATAAATCTACTCCGAATGTTAGAACTAGAAACTCTAGTAGGATCTGAAACATGAGAATGAACAGAGAAGATATGAGCACATACTGGACAGGAGCTGGTGCAGCAGCGGGGCCATTGTTGACGTTGTCGCCCATATCGTCGAAGAGGTCGTCGACTTCCGGGAAGAAGTCGTCGTTCGGGAAGATGTCGTTGTCGTCCGTGATGAAGAAGCCAGTAGTCGCGCAGAGCGCTCCCCAAAAACCTTATCGCCCTTCTCCCGTACAGGTCGAAGTAGCGCAGTTTCGGAGGCCTACTGTCCCGACTGGCGGTGCACGCCGCAGGCCAGGATAGGGAAGACTTGAGCGGTGGCGCAAGGCTCTGAAAACGAGAAGGCAGTGTACCTGTTGTGCGTATGTCTGGAGAGAAGCGACCTCTGGTTTTATAGGCACAGAGCAGGAGCCGAACAGGCCACGTGAGAAGATGAAACGAAGAGTCGGGAAGGCAAACAGGCAGCAGCCGCAAAACGTTTCAAATTCTTGCGCCTGTTCATATTCTAATTCATGTGTGTGGCAAAATACGTGCGTCGTGACGAGGCGAGGCGGGCGGCGGAGTAGGAGCGCGCGTGTAGTCATCTCTTTCTAATGCTTATACAACAAGTGGAAATGTCTCCCTTATAAACAAGTAAAACTTCCACTCAACTAGCAATGTGGGACTAAACATTTGTCCCACCTCTTGCCATACACGAATGGGCCAAGTGGGCCTCTAGGATTTATTAGGAATTTCTGGAATATTAAATGGGCTGGTCCATTTTAGCGAAAATTCCAACAGCTCCCACAATTGTTTAGACTCGAAAAAAAAAATTGGTTGCATGATTACACAAGGATACAAACTCAGAATAAACGGTGGAATATGAGTACTCGACTAGGGAGAGTACTAATCGGACTAAGCTCGAAACAGTTCGGATAATAAATACTAGCTTTCGTTGATTAAACTTCTAACCAGAGACAACTTTCTAAGGCTAGAAGCCAGCATCGGCAATTACAAAGAAACACGACGACCAATCAGGTATGCTTCAAAATTCAACTTTTCATTTGACAAGGCATCATCCTAAGAAAAGCCCAGAGAATCCAACCTAAAGCAAAGAGTATAGAAAATAGCTAATTAATTCTGACACACATGACATCAATGACAAACGCACAAGGTTATTGCATTATTCATAAAAGAATCTAAACTCAGCATTATCCATGACAAATTTCCACATCTTATCCATTGCAAAAAAAAAAAACAGCTAGCGCAGCAGAATACTAAACATACACGGTAGTCTCAAGTCAGCACTCTAGGAAAAAAATTGGACGTCTGATCCATTGCTAAAGAAAAAAATAGAGACAGGTAGCAAAGAAAAATACTAAACTTGCACCGTATTGAACTTTATCTCTACCAGCTTTGTGAGCTGAAATGCTCCAGGACTCTGACTTGACTGAAAATTGGACAGACATAATATCAACCAAAATTGTACAAATAGGCCACCGCTATGGCAGGAGTCGGGGACTTGGTGAAAAGGCAGCCATTAGGCCCCTTCTGCACAAGCTCTGTGAAATCTTGGTCTGCGGTGCATAGGAGAAAATTAGAAAGCCATTTTTACAATTATGCAACTACGAGAGTGCCTAAACAGATATAATGGATTCAATTACAATTGCAAATTAAAAACTCCACAGAGATAACATGCACAGCAATGAACCGTAAACTACATCACATAAGAAAATGGAAGAATATGAAAGAAAAAGAATACCTGTAATAGGAGAGAGGGAAAAGTGGTGGCTCGACCTGGATTCATCGGTGCCTACCATGGACGGAGGCAGGCGACAGAGGTAGGAGGTGGACGGAGCAAGAACTTGGCTGCGGGAGCTGGCTGGCGCGGCGGTAGAGGAACGCACGAAGGCGGCGACAGGGGGAGCCGCGCGAGGTGCTCGCGGGCATGGAGGACGACAGGCATGAGCTAGGCTAGCCGTCCATGGATACATCGAGACGGGAAGTAGGGAGGAGGGAGCCGGGTAGTGGGCATGGGAGCAGGGGATTAACCAAGCGGAGTGGCCAAAAAGGGGATCGAAGAGCACAATGGAGAGAGAGAAATGGTAAGTTTGGTTCCATGTTGGATGTCGGAAGTTTTTCTTTTGGAAATTCCCCACTGGTAGGAGAAGATAAAAGAAGTATAAACAAATAAGACCGATGCGATTCTTTCTCTCGCGTTTCCCGTGCGTGCACAAGGACCCTGTGTGGTTGCATCCGTCCAGCTGAGATCAGCTAGCACAATTTCTTTGCTTGCACAAGTATAGATCGCCTTTTTAAAAAACATTTATAGTGTTCAGCTAGCACAACTTTTTTGCTAAAGAATGCTAACCTCATTTCTATATGTGCATGTTTCATTGTTTTTCAGATATGTAAATCAAACGAGAACTATATGCTATTCTTCAACACAAAATAAATTCTATTCAAGCTTCCGCCGTTAGATGCCGCATCGACATCAGTATTTTTCATTAATTTCATCATCATTGATTATATTATTTAGTTCAACTGATTATTATTTCCGGTGTACTTTTTGGTGACCGGGATCACGACGACCGATGGAGAATGAGTAGGGGGGGTGTCGTCGACACGAGGTTACTGCCTACATCGACGAAGAGTAGGATGTGGTCGAGTCCAACGACGGGGAGAGCGCTTCCGTTGAGTAAAGCGGCGGGGGCTTAGGCTTTAGTTACATTTTGCCCAAAATTGATTGTAACTCGTAGTATAGATGAAAACATGATGCCAGCTTTGTATGCCACAATTAAAAAGAAATAGATGTTGATTTGGCCAACTAGAAATTAAATGATGATCATATAAAAGCCAAGAATTGAAAGATGAAAATATCAACACACAACCAACATAAATATAATTTAAATAAATGTTTGATTATAAATTATGGTACGTGCGTTGCACGTGCACGTCTACTAGTGTGTGTTTAATAAACAAATAATGGTTCCTAGTAAAGTATCTCTTTTAACTAGCTCGTTGATTAATAGATGATCAAGGTTTCCTGATCATGAACATTGGATGTTGTTAATAACGGGGTCATTAGAAGAATGATGTGATGAACATATACCCAAGGTGAATACAGCAATGCGATCAAGTCATTAAGTTTACATTGTTATATCATACATATAAAGTAACTTATTCCTTAGACCATGAGATCATCTCAATCACTGATACCGGAAGGGTGCTTTGATGTCATCAAACGTCACACCGTAACAGGGTGACTATAAAGGTGCCGTTAGGTATTCGGAAAGTATTAGTTGAGGATCATGGATCAAGAGTGGGATTTGTCCATCTAAATGACGGAGAGATATACTCTAGGCCCTCTCGGTGATATCACATGGACACCGCTTGCAAGCACGTGACTAGGTCACAAGGATGTTATATCGTGGGAACAAGAAAAGAGTACTTGTCGGTAACGAGATTGAACAAGGTATGGTTGATACCAATGATCGAATCTCGGACAAGTAAAATATCGCGAGACAAAGGGAATAGTTCACGACGTTGTTGGCTCACACGATCACGAGAGTCATCGTTGAATATATAGGAGTCATCACGGATCTCCAGATCCCGCTGTTGATTATTGATCGGAGAGGAGTCTCGATCATGTCTATCTTATTCACGAACCGTAGGGTGACACACTTAAGGTTCGATGACGCGTTTGAGAGGATACGGAATATCGAACAATATTTTGAGCAGCACCGAAATTGTTTTGTGGAAAATTGAAATAGTTCAAGGGGTTTTTCGTCGAATGGTTGTTAATATAATTAAAAAATGATTCAAGGTGCTATATACAAAAGTTTGTTAATAGAATTAACAAATGCTGAAATAAAGAAATAAAAATGTTTTATTCATTTATTAAAGAAAAACTCTTGGATTTTCTAAGCGGGGTTTTAAGAGAAAATGAGTGGATGTGAGTGGGGCTTCCACTCACATGAAGAGGGAAGAGGTGGGGGCACCACCATGGCTGGCCGCACCCCCTCTTGGGCTGCCTCCCCCTCCCCTATAAAAGGAGGGTGAGAGCTCCTCTTCTCACATACACTTGCCCACTTCATTTTCCTTCCACCCGCTGCTCCATTCCATGGTTTCCGGCTTGGCGAAGCCCTGGCCGTGGGATTCTTCACCACCACCACGTCGTCGTGCTGCTGGAGTTCCGAGGGATCCTCTAATTCCGCACCCCGCTGGATCGAGGGAACGGATGTCGTTATCAACCGTACGTGTGACCGATCACGGAGGCACCGCCGGATTGCGGTGCACATCTTCTCGCTATCAGGATCGGTGTGAGTACGACTATGCCAACAACGAGATTTGATATCGTAACACTTTATGTCTTCGAGGGTATGTCTTCTCCTTAACCCTCTCTTTGCCCGTTGCTCTTCGTCTCCTAGATTATATCTTGTCCTTTCGGGTGTCTCTCGTGTAGGATTTTTTTTCTATTCAACGACCCCTTCAGTGGTATCAAAGCCGGATCTATGCGTAGATGTTCTGTACGGTTAGAACACATAGGTGTCTGTGGGCGTTGATGATCATTTTATTACCTCCTTGATTATTTTATGATCTTAGTGGAATAGTGGGATGAAGCGGCCCGGACTAACCTTACATGTCCACGTACATGAGACTTGTTCCACAACTGACATGCAACTTGTATTGCATAAGTGGCTTGCGGGTGTCTGTTTCTCCTACTATAGTTAAGATCTCATCTACGAAGGGTTGTTAAAAATATGTTTATCAACGTTGTGGTTGATGTTCGTAGGTATGAACGGTTCTATCCTTGAAAGCCCTAAGCCACGTAAAATATGCAAAAATAAATTAGAAGTGTCTAACTAGTTTTTGCTGGGCATGTGATGTGATATGGTCAATGTTACAAATTTGATTATGAGATGATCTATTTTGTAAATTTTTGATATACCGGAAGGTATCCATATGGTTGTCTTATTATTGATGGACAATCAAGATTGGGGTGCCATGGTACTTGGTACCACGCCGGTGGAATGATGGAGATCATACCATAATGCACATGATGGAGATCAAGTGCAAGGAGGACCATATCATATCACGTTATCCTTACATGTGATGTTAATTCTTTTATGCATCTTGTTTTGCTTAGATAGAGACGGTAGCATTATAAGATGATCCCTTTCACTTAATATCAAGATAATAATGTGTTCTTCTTAAGTATGTACCGTTAAGAAAGTTCGTCGCTTCGAGACACCACGTGATGATCGGGTGTGACAGACTCAACGTTCGCATACAACGGGTGTTTTCAAGCCTAGCATGTACAGACATGGCCTTGAAACACACGCAATACTACGGTTCTACTTGGCGAGCCTAGCATGTACAGACATGGCCTCGGAACACGTAACCGAAAGGTAAAGCATGAGTCATATGGATGATATGATGAACATGTCGATGTTCGCCTTTGAAGCTACATCATCTCACGTGATGATCGGTTTTGGTGTAGTGAACTTGGTTCGTGTAATCACTAAAGACGACTAAGAGGGATGTTGTTTTTGAGTGGGAGTTCATGGTATAATTTTTGAACTAACTTGAACTTATATATCATGAACAACCAATCAAAGTGAATTTGCACAAATTGTAGTATTCATTGGCATCCACATAACTACCTTACACTTAGATTGTTAATTGAGATATAACTGTTATGATCTGGTAAAAATCATTTAAGATTGGTACCGTATTAGTGAAATTTAAAATTGAGTCCTATTGTAGATTTTTGGTAGTTCCTACCTAGCTCCATATGGTTAATGATTGATTGATCTAAAGAGCAACCAATTCCTACTTAGAATCCAGAGTCATGGTTGTTTCCATATTACTTTATCTTCAAAAGAATGTTTTGTTGATCAAGGTGATTTAGGAACTGAAAAGAGTTGTTTTTAGAAACAATCAAGTAAAGGATATATTGATATCTAGAAACTTATTTGTGGAAATATGACTGAGTATAATTTAGCGTGACAATGTTTTCTTATATTATCTGAATATATGAAATCATTGAAGACGCCAGGCGTTTGAATATTCCAAGAAGTTGGGCGCTAAAAATTATCCTCTAAATTCCTTCCTTCGAGCTATAGTATCTTAATCATAAAATTGTTATGATGGGATGGATTAAAAGTATGGGTAAATATCGTTTACCTTACTTGGAGATTGCTAAGAGTGGAATCTAGAAGAATACTATTAATATGGTGATATTAGTAGAACAATCAAACTCAAAGTATGACTCGGTGGGTGATAGTATATGACTAACACGCCAAAGAAAATGAGCTAGTAAGACTAGCATTGTTTGATGTTGAATGATTCTTCTATAAAGGAAAGGGAATATTGAAAATATAATTACAAAAAGATATATGGCAGAAAAAGAAGATAACTGAAAAAGTCCAGCTCAGGAGTATATGCTTGATATACAAGTTATAGATGTATTACTAGTTAACAAAGTATTTTTGGGTATTTTGATACCACATTGGTTGGTATGAGTTGTCATACAAAGCAACGCAATGCAAGAAATACAAGGGCCTAAAAGGAACTAGCAACATATGTGGAATCGATTATGACAAGAACAGAAATAAAGTGTTATTGTGTTCATTGTCGTATCGAACCAAACATTCAAGATTTATTTTAAGAACTTAATAAGTTGTTATTTTGTTGTAGTCTTTTGTGAGAACAAATAAGATTGTTCAAACTATGACCATATTCCATAATTGATGGATATGTTAATATAAATCATGTTGGTAAAGTAAACATCTATAAAACTAAATGCTAACGCTGCAAGACATAAAAGAGTTTCACTTAAATTGTGACACCATCATTTTAGTTCATATCGGAAAGGAAAACATGAAGGAACTCCATATTGATGGACTTCCGGAGTCATTTTGTTTTGAATAAATTGACGCTTGTGAGACCTCTTCCAAAAGATGACTAGAATTCCGTTCTTAGGCCAAAGTAGAATGGACGACTAATTTAGTGGAGATTATACATATTGATGTATATAGTCGATTATGTGTAGTCATGTATGGTGGATTAATTTTTCCTTCATAAAATTATGTCGATGATTTGAGTAGATATGTGAGTATATCTATTTAAAGAGAACGGAGTTTGACATTTTGAATTGGTTCAAATGGTTGTTAATATGAAGTAAAAATTACTGTAACAAGATAATCAAGTATTTATGATTGGATCATAAAGGATAAAGTTTGAGTTACAAGTTTAGCAAAACATCTGAGAAGTTGCAGAATTGTTCTATAACTTATATTACTCGAATTACCCTACATTAGTTTGGAGTGTTCGGTAGACAAAATCAAACCTTGTTTGACATGGTAAGATAAATAAAAATGCCATTATAATCTTTTAGTTTATACATTAGTGACAACCGTTTTTCCACTGAAAAGAGTACCATCATGATCCGTTGAAATTGACAAGATATAAGATATGGTTTGGGTAGTGACCCGAATTGTCATTTTCTTAATTTTTGGTATGCATAATATGTGTAAAATGCAACCAAAATAGGATAAATATATGTTTATAAGGTTATCCCAAATAAAACATTGGGTATTTCTCCTATCACCGAACCAAAAGACAAATGTTGTTTGTCAGAAAGGGTTGATTTCTCGAGAAAGTAGTTCTTGCGAAACAAGTGAGTGGAGTACAGTACAAACTCAACGAGATTAGAGAATCTTCATTACCATGTCAAGAATAGCGCAGCACTGGAAGTTGTCCTAGGGTTTCCTATTTTGACTAAGTATAAGACACTACAAATGTTGTAGATATTTTAAATGAGTTTGCGAATTGAACCACAAAAGTCCAAAAACTTTGTACATAGACCAACTTGTGGTTTAAAAGAAAAGTGTTGTTTTGACAACAAAAGGATCTGGACCTTATAAAGGAAGCAAATGATGGGCCCTGACTTCGTAAAATTGACTATGAGTCATTATATCCACCATAGTATCCTTGTATGAATATCAAGTATGTGACTTGGTAGTATTTTTGATAGGCTTGATGCCTAACGATAGCAAAAGGGTCTATATAGAAACAAAGACATGGATTTTAACATCCTTTGAAAGTTGTACTCATCGAAAAGTTGTTTTCGACGAAGTTCAAAGAGTTGATTACTACAAGATTTTGATCTTCCGTAGCGATGTTTTTAGTCTTTGCGAATAGTTGCAAAAGTTACATATTATGATATGGCAGTTGAATAACAAAACCAACTCTCCTCCCGAGGAAGTTTGATCAAAGATGTGTACTTGACACAGTCTGGAAGTTTTGTAACAATTCAAAAGGTTGCTAGAAAGGTATGTACACTTCAATGGTTGAAGTGAGCATAACGAAGTTGAAATCTTTACCTTAATGAAGTTATCAAAAGAGTTTGATTCCATCATGAGCGATAAAGATGCTTGTAAAGTTACAAGAAATTAAGTGGGAGCGCTATGACATATTTCCAATACTTTATGTAGATGACATATGGTTGATTGGAAAATACGTATTTTAAATTAACATGGTTAAGATTTTCTTATTGATGAAAGGCTTAAAAGATATTGGCCATCGATATCTATAAGAGATGGATTAGATCGCCTGATATGATTGAAGCCAAATTACATAGATAAAATATTGAAGTAAGTCAATATCGAAATGACAAGAAGGAGTTCTTGTCACATGGAAAATAATTGAGCAAGATTCAAGTGTTTTGACAGATGATGAGCATCATTGAAATTGAGATTTCTAAGTCATGTTTCCATTCTATGTACACAACCAGATGAATCATATGCTATAAAATGTTATAGCAGGATAATTCATATGATGATTAGACAACAGTGGGAGAGATTCTTGTGTCATTTTAGAAATTATAAGGATATGTTTTCCTATGAAGTAATGACAAAATATTAGTTGTAATATGTTACACTAATAGTCTTGTCATCTATTCAAATATTTTTATCTCAATTAAAATACGTGATGAAGGGTAGCACAATAGGCTGGAAGAAAGTTCCATGCTGGATTTGAAAGAGTTTCAAAATTAAAGTATTGTGACAGATACTACAACAAAGGCTAAAATATATCGTTGTGTCGACAACTGATAATAAGCGTATTTTGTGTCAAGGAGTTCTTTATTGAACTTGGTGAATTTCCAACAATGCTAATACTATGAAGCTACATTTTTACAATGTTAATAACATTAGTTTATGCTGAGGAATTAAGGTATCACCGGAACTTGGTGAATTTCCAAGAATGCTAACACTATGAAGCTACATTTTCACAATGTTAGTGACATCGGTTTAAGCCGAGGAACTAATGTTTCACCGATTGACCATATATATACAAAGCCATCTCATTAGAGAATGAGTGATGTGTGCAGGCGCAAAGAACATGCAAATACAATAGGACCTGAACAGTTCAGATCTTTTTGATGATGTTTACCACATGCGAAGCATGGTAATAACACTGGAACACCATATGTGTTAAGTGCTTACAGACTAGATTATTGACTCTAGTGTAAGTGGGAGACTGAAGGGAATATGCCCGAGAGGTGTCGCACCCGGACTTCTAGAGGATACTCGCAGTTCCGTTGAACAGTAGTTGATTGGATTACGGGGCTTACCGGCACCCGCATCTCTTACGAGTAGGCCAACACACGTATGTGTGACAACCAACCCCTACTGTTCATCGTCTACGTAAACCATCCCATAGAAATCAGGACGCTACCATTGACGTACTTCATACCATACACACATGGTACGTCAACGGCGTTTAACAGAATGATAACACAACATATCTCTAAGACACAAATAAATAGAAATAAGTTGCAAATAGCTCTCACTAGAGCAGAGATAGCAAATACAATCATCCAGAGGACACATGTCCCAACATATCATCATTACATCTCAGCGGAAGAATTCAAAAGGTCTGAGTACAGACAAATCCAAATAGGCTTAAGAAGCCGGGAATGAAAGGAAAACGGAGCCCATCCACGTAGTCTCGGATCCTGCCCGGGTCCGCTATCTACTCGTCAGCAGCCTCGTCAAACTCCACGTAGTAGCCGTCACGGGGATCCTCGTAAGCGTAGTCTGCGGAAACCACAGCCCCAAAGGGGTCAGTACATAAACGTACTGGCAAGCAAGACTCACAGTTCACCAAAGTGTAACCCGTCAACACCAAGCACAGATGCTTTGGGTTCAACGGAAGAAAGGGGGATACAAACGATGCGGCAGCTGGCTGCACTAACCAACTACAGAACATGATACAACTTCCGGCTAATAGAAAGAAGATAAGATAGCGTATTATAACCAACTATATCTAACTCCAAACAAACCCATCCTGAATCCCGCCCCTTATCCAAAGAAGCAATCCGAGGATAACTCACACAGTTGGATTAATGATGGGTCAAGTTATTGTGTCAATAAGGCTATTACTAGTCAGGTTATCATTAGTTAGGTGTAAGTTGTTCTGAGTACTTGTTAGCCAGTACTTTCACCAAGTCAACCATAACCGCGGAAAACACGGCTTCTCGAGAAGATTTATCCCTGCAGGGGTGCACCAATTTGGCCGTACACGTAAGAATATCCCGCCAGACGGGAATCAAACCCGCCAAGCGAGGAACTCTACACAACTCAACTCTTCTTCGCATCAAGCCCAAAGAACCACGTGCTGTGCGTGCGCGGCTAATCGAGCCCCCACGAAGAAAAGGGGGACCCTCATAGCACTGGAAGACCACGCCGCCCTAAATGCCGACTACAAAAGTTCCACCCTGGCCTCGGGTATGTACCTGCATATGAGTGCATCAAATGGAAAGCCCGAACTAAGTGTGGCGATTTGGACGAGATGCAGATCGAATCAAATTGAGGGGGGCGCCCATACACGCTTCCCACATGCGGATAGTGCGCTCATCATGGATCAGTAGACAAGACCCTTTTCCTAATTAGGGTCGACACTAGCAGGCCTCAAAACCACGCCGGGCCTCCTGCCGGTGCCTTATCAGCAAATTATTATTATCTCAAAATTAACAGGTTGTTGTTTAACATCGAGCCCCAGAACATAATAGAAATATAGTAACAGAAGGTAACGGGTAACAGACTCGAGCATAAACAAACCTAAGCATGCTAGTAAGACACAGGCAACAAGCAACGGGGTTATAGGTGTGGAGGTGAGGCTATATCAGGGTTAAGGATAACATGTGATGGGTTCGTAACAGAAGCAACGATTCAAAGGCTAGCAGAAATAGACAACGGAAAGTATCGGTAACCAATGTTGAAAGGAACACAATGGTTCATGTGAGTGAATACTTGCCTGCAAACTCAGTAGCCTGGTACTGGGCTAACTCCTCAGAAGGGGTGTCGTAAGTATCGTCTGTCTCAACGTCGTCGTCTATCCGAGAAGAAGCAAACAAACAACGTAGAGATATAAACAATCAATAACATGGCATAGTGCACAATCATGGAATGATGCATGACCATTTGATTGATGCATCAAAATAAACTAGTTGACATGGAAACATGTTTAAATGGACCCATATGCAATTTGGATTGCATATGGAAAAGGTCCATGAATTATGGTTGAAACAATTGTTTTACAACTAACCAACAGGTGAAAGTGGTTTAGTATGATGCATGGATGAGGAAAACAGAAAAATAACAACAATAGAAACAATTGGAAATAAGGTTTACCAATTTTGGAATTTTAGTTATTAAGTTAAGGAATTTTGGTTCCTTAAAGGTGTCACACAAGCAATTGTTGTTTTCATCAAGTTAAACTGTTCACAACAGATAACAAAGTTCATATTTGAAAAGAACACACAATTTTAGGTGGATTACATGTTTCAATTATTGAAAAAGGAGTTAGGATGAATTTATTATGAATTAAACAAGATTAAACAAGTTTTAAATGAATTTAAAAACAAGTTTGAATATTATTTGAATTTTATTTGTTCAAAACATAAATTCAAATTCATATTTGAAAAATTTATACTTTTCTAGTTTGAAAACATATTTTACATGTTCAGAAATAATTTAATTTGGGCAAGTTATGAATTTAGCAAATTTAAATGATTTAAACAAGGTTTAAATTATTTAAGCAATTTTAATTATTCAAACCATGAAACAAAATTTATATTTGAAAAGGTGGGTTGAAATAGCATGGAAAACATATTTTATTTATGTTATTTGGATTAAGTATGAATTAGTTATGCAATTAATCAAATTTCAAATGAATTGTTTGAATTTGAAATTTGATTGCATTTGAAATATTCAAAACAGAATACAAATGTTATCAACAGGTAGAGAATTAAATTTGGTTCGACAAACATATTTTATTTTTATTATTTGGACTTATAAAATAAAAGTTACTAGCAATTTAGTTACAGGGACCAAACTGTAAAAGAATTGGACTTGTTTTGAAAAAGAAAAGGCTGAAAAAAAAACTATTTTCACTCTGCAGTGGCTAGCCCTAGCCACTGACAGAGGGGCCCGTGGCTGCGTGGCGCTCACGTGGCAGCAGAGGCCACTGGCAGGTGGCCCCTGCCTGTCAGCTGCGCTGGCGAAAAAAGGTTGGGTTAATCGCGAGCGCAGGGCTCGAACCCGCGCTGCGGACGAGCGCGCAGTGGGGCGCTACCACTGCGATACGTTTTCAGTTTTGACAGATAGGGGTGCGCGGTGAGGTTATAGTTCAGTTAGGTTTAACTGAACTTTTAACTGAACAAAGTTCTGTACTTTGACAGAGAGGAACGCCGGCGGCGAGCTCTGCTCGTGGCGGTTGCTGTGTCGTGCTGCTGCTAGCTCGTGGGTGTGCTGCGGTGTGCGCGCGCTTGCGATGCAGAGAGATAGGAGGAGAGGGGTGAGGAGGAGGTGATCACCGGGAGGATTTGCAGAGGGAGGAACTCGACGGCGAGGTGGAGGTCGCCGACAGCTGCGAGGATGGCGGCGGAGATCCAAGCTCCTCCCGTGCTCGCAGAGGTGTCCACCAGCTCGAGGAGACTACGGGGATCTCGTTCCTGTGGTCAGCCCGAGGGGAGAACGACCAGGTTGACGGCGATCATCGCGGTTTCAGATAGGTGGCACTACGGTGAGGTTGCAGAGATGGAGGAAATCCGAGCAGAGAGGGAGAGGCGACGGCGGAAAAGAGGGAGAGGGGTGGTCTAGGGTTAGGGCTTGCGCTCGGGGGTACCTAGGCTAGCTAAATAGGGCGCAGGGGCTGCGCACGGCCGTCTGCTCGCGACGGCGCCGACGTGGCGGTGGCGGATGGCGCGCCGTACAGTTAGAAGAAGACCCCGAAGGGGTACGGGCCGAGGGAGAGAAGAAATGGGCTGGGCATGCGTGGCTCCCCTCCTCTGAGCGTTTTTTTTCCTTTTTATTATTTGTTCTGTTATTTTTTTTTGCTGAATTAGAATAGGAAGAAAAGAAAGATTTTTGGGTTAGGAAAAATTCTAGGAAAAATTATGTTGACTAATTATTGTGTCAGCACCCATTTGACAACTTTTGTTTTCCATAAATTTCAAATATATTGCTGTTTGAAATTTGGTTGAATTTGAATGAATTTTGATTATTGATTGATTTATTTGAAAACAAGAATTTAAATAGTTTGAACCTTATTGTTTAATTAGAAACAAATGATTAGAATTGTTGTGTAATTATAATTAATTCCAAAAGGTTGCTGTTTGTAAATTGCAATTGGATTTGAATTTTGAATGCAATTTGTATTAAGTGGATTATTAAAGAACAAATAAATAGTTGAGCTTTTTATTTTTCATGGAAACAAATGGAAGTTTAATTTGAACCTTTTATTTGGAAAGTTGTAACATAACAAGTATGAACAAAGCATTTGAAATATTGTTTGAATTTCCATTGTGAAAACAAATAAAAACAGATGCAAACCAGCTGAAAACAAATGAAACAAATGCAAACAAAGTAATGAGTATGATGACATGATGCAAAACTTTAATTAAGCAAGAATCAAACATTCTAAATGGAAGTTTTCATACTTGGGATGTTACAAAACGCCCCCCTTGAAGGAATCGCGCCCCGAGATTCCTTACTGAGAAGAGAAAAGGTCCGGATACTTCTTGCGAAGATCCTCTTCGGTCTCCCACGTTGCCTCTTTATCGGAATGATGCGACCACTGCACTTTCAAGAACTTGGTGCTCTTGTTGCGAGTCTTACGCTCGGTCTCATCGAGAATTTGAACAGGGTGCTCCTCGTAAGATAGATCATCTTGCAGTTCAATGGAATCATGATCAACTGCACGATCTGGATCTTTGAAACACTTCTTGAGCTGTGACACGTGAAACACATCGTGCACCTTGGATAGTTTTTCTGGAAGTTCAAGACGATAGGCATTTTCCGCACGCCTTGAGAGAATGTGGAAAGGACCAATGTATCTTGGTGCAAGTTTTCCTTTCACACCAAAACGATGAGTGCCTCTGAGGGGAGTTACACGGAGATATGCCTTGTCACCAGGTGCATAGATCATATCCCTGTGCTTGCTGTCATAGTAGCTTTTCTGACGAGACTGAGCAATCTTGAGATTGTCACGAATGATGCGAACTTTCTCTTCGGCTTCCTTAACAATGTCAGGGCCTAAGAGTGAACGTTCACCAGCTCCAGACCAATTGATTGGACTCCTGCATCTGCGGCCATAGAGTGTTTCAAATGGTGCCATGCCTAGGCTTGCCTGGAAGCTGTTGTTGTAGGAGAATTCAGCATATGGAAGGCATTCCTCCCATTTCATGCCAAAGGAGAGACCACATGCTCTGAGCATATCCTCGAGAATCTGATTGACTCTTTCGACTTGCCCTTGATACTGAGGGTGATAAGCTGTGCTGAACAGAAGTTTGGTGCCCAATGCTTCTTTAAAACTCTGCCAGAAATGAGAAGTGAATATGCTTCCACGGTCTGAGCTTATTTCCAATGGAACACCATGAAGAGGAACAATCTTTGCTGTGTAGAGCTCTGCTAACTGGCTAGCTGAGATTGTTTCTTTGACAGCAAAGAAGTGTGCTACCTTAGTGAGACGATCAATGACAACGAAGATTGCATCGTTGCCCTTCTAGGACTTTGGAAAACCAGTGACGAAGTCCATTTCAATCATGTCCCACTTCCACTCACGGATTTTCAGAGGTTGGAGTAGACCGGCTGTTTTCTGATGGACTGCCTTAACACGTTGACAAACGTCACATTCAGAAACGTACTGAGCAATTTCACGTTTCATGCCAGGCCACCAATACAGCGTTTTTAGATCCTGGTACATCTTTGTACTTCCAGGTTGGATGGAGAGAGGAGTTTCATGAGCCTCCTTGAGAATGACATCTTTGAGACTTTGAACTTGAGGAACTGCAATGCGTCCTTCGAAGAACACAGTTCCCTTGTCATCAATTGAAAAGGACTTAAATTTCTCCTTGCCTTCTTTGATGTGTTCTACCATCTTCTTGATTTCAGCATCACGAAGTTGCTCGGAACGAATCTTGTCCTCGAGAGTTGGACTGGCTGTCAAGTTAGCAAGATAGCCTTGAGGAACAAGACCAAGGTTCAGCTTCTGGAATTCTTCATGAAGTGGAGGTTGGCTTTCCATGATCATGAGATTATTGCAATACGACTTACGACTGAGAGCATCGGACATAACATTAGCCTTGCCTGGAGTGTAAGAAATTGTGAGATCAAAGTCTTTAATATTTTCAATCCATCTCCTTTTCCTGAGGTTTAGATCTGGTTGAGTGAAGATGTATTTCAGACTCTTATGATCGGAAAAGATTTCAGTGTGATTACCCAACAAGTATTGCCTCCATTTCTTGAGGGCAAACACAACTGCTGCAAGTTCTAGGTCATGTGTGGGATAATTTTGCTCATGTGCATTCAACTGACGTGAAGCATAAGCCACCACTTGACGTTCTTGCATAAGAACTGCACCTAGACCTTGGAGAGATGCATCGCAGAATATCTGGAAAGGTTTGGTAGTATCTGGGCAAACCAGAACTGGTGTAGAAGTGAGTTTAGTCTTGAGGAGATTGAAACTTTCATCACATTGTGGAGACCAAACGAACTTCTTGACCTTCTTTGTGAGATCAGTGAGAGGTTTGGCAATCTTGGAAAAGTTTTGGAAGAAACGACGGCAATAGCTAGCCAAGCCAAGAAAACTTCTAACTTGCTTCACCGTCTTAGGAGGTTTCCAATCAACAATTGCTTTAACCTTTTCTGGATCAATGGCTATGCCCTTGGCTGAGATGACATGACCAAGGTAAGCAACTTCTGGAATCCAGAACTCACATTTTGAGAACTTGGCATATAGACGATGCTCGCGAAGTTTCATGAGAGTGATACGAAGATGTTCTCCATGCTCTTCCTTAGATTTTGAGTAGACCAGGATGTCATCAAGATATACCACAACGAACTTGTCGAGGTATTCATGGAAGACAGAATTCATGAGTCGAGAGAATGTCGCCGGTGCATTGGTTAGACCAAAGGACATGACGGTGTATTCATATAGACCGTAGCGAGTGGTGAAAGCTGTCTTTGGAATATCTTCCTTTCTGATCTTTATTTGATGGTAACCCATTCTCAAGTCCAACTTGGAGAATATTGAGGCTCCAGCAAGTTGATCAAAAAGATCATCGATACGAGGAATTGGATACTTGTTTTTGATGGTTTTCTCGTTAAGAGGACGATAGTCAACAACGAGTCTCTTTGTTTGATCCTTCTTTGCAACGAACAGAGTTGGGCAACCCCAAGCCGAGGAACTAGGTTGAATGTAACCTTTTTCCATGTACATATCGATTTGCTCCTTCAACAATTTCAGTTCAGGAGGAGCTATCTTGTATGGATGCTTAGAGATTGGAGCAGTACCTGGTTCAAGCTCGATCACGAACTCAACTGCTCTATCCGGAGGCATCCCTGGCAACTCTTCTGGAAAGACGTCAGGGAATTCACAAACCACCGGAACATTTTCAAGTAGAGGTAGAGGTTTAGCATCGAGGGTGTAAAGCTGAATGGAACTTGATTCATTTGGAGAATAGACTATCTGGCCAGAAGGGTGGAACAGAGTTATTGACTTCTGAGCACAATCAATCGTAGCTTTATTGGCCTTCAACCAATCCATGCCAAGAATGACATCAATGTCAGAATTGCCAAGCAGTATGAGGGAAGCAAGGAATATGTGGCCTCCAATTAGGATTTGATTTCCGTGACTGATCTTAGACGTTTGCATAGTTGCTCCAGGGGAGTTTACTACTAGCGGGGAACCCAAACCAACAAAAGGTAGTTTAACTGCTGTCGCAAAGATCTTTGACACGAAAGAATGCGATGCTCCGGTATCAAACAACACTTTAGCTGGAAAAGAGTTTACGGGGAATGTAACGAGAACGACGTCAGGAGCTTCCTCAGCTTTGTCGATCTTGACATGATTCACCCTTGCGGTCCTCCCGACGGGCCTGTTGTTGGAGTTGAAGGCTTTTGCCGGGGGAGCACGCACCATTGCCTGGTTTGTGTTGGGACGAGGTGGTGGTGGAGGTAGCTGCCTCTGAGTGCACTTGTCAGCGTAGTGCCCCGTCTGCTTGCATTTGTAGCAAGTGACGACACGAGGAGTATCTGGCCTTGGCTGCCCCATTGAAAACCTCTGACCATGCATCTGAGATGGGTTGGGTGGGCGGGGAGCAAAGCCTGGAGAAGCTTGGGCATATGGAGCCCTAGTGACAGCACTATTTGGCACCCAGATGCGGCGCTTCTGCGGAGGGGTGGTCATGTTGGAGGAGGAACCACCCTCACGCGAGTGCTTTTGAGACTCCTCGAACGCCTTGCGCCCATTTTCTTCATTGAGCGCGGTGTTAACGAGCTCCTCGAAGTCTTTGGTCTTGATGTTGGTGAGGGCGTACTTGAGCTCCGGGTTAAAACCTCTGCGGAACCTTGCCATCTTCTTAGCCTCAGTGGACACCTCATCACCAGCGTAACGAGCGAGGCGATTGAACTCACTCTGATAGCCAATGACGTCCAGCTTGCCCTGCTTGAGTGAGCAAAACTCTTCACGCATCCTTTCCATGAGACCATCTGGAATGTGGTGCTTCAGGAAAGCTTCCTTGAAACAACCCCAGGTGATTGGGTAGCCAGCTCTCATGGTCTGGTAGTTTTCCCACCAAGTAGCTGCCTGACCCTTCAGCAGATAGGATGCATACTTGACCTTGTCTTCCTCAGCAACGTGAGCAATCTCCAGAGCCCTAGCTATCTCATGGATCCAGTCATCAGCATCCAGAGGCTCGCGTGTGGCCACGAAAGCTCTTGGGCCAGACTGAGAAACTCCTTGATACTGACTCGTGGAGCATTCTGGTTGTTATGCTGATTAGTCTGGAGCTGGGCCATCTGTGCCATGACTTAGGTCATCTGAGTCAACAGCTCCATGATTGGCAGTGGCTCAGGCGGGTTGTTCCTTGTTGGCGGCATCCTGAATGGAAATGCATTTTAGCACAACAACAGAAAAGGATAGACTTGGTAACCGAAAGAGAGATTATTCCGACGCATGAATAGATAACCAACAGGTACATCATCACATATTCAAATACATCAGAATATCCAACACACCACAAAGGGTTCGAATGCCAAAGGATAACTAAACATAGCTAAGAATGGATACATCGATACTCCCATGCTCATCACGCAGGACGACGACTAGGAGTACGGCGAGAGGTACGGTGAGGAGCACACCCACGAAAGTAGGTAGAACGACGATCCACATAGATCTGACGTGATCTGAGAGCGACTCTAGGTGTGGTGAAGTACATAGCGTCGACTCCCTGTGCTCCAAAGCGTGGAATCCCAGTGTAACCAGCACCGAGGTTGAGGAGTGGACCTCTGATCGGCTCGTAACCTCCAGCATCTGGCAGACGACGACCAACTGGCTGATCGAAACGTGCAAAGCGCTCATCTCCAACAAAGTCTGTGGTGTACGTCGCCAGACGAGTCAAAGCAAGGTAGAGCTGCTCTCTGACTGAAACCAACTCCTGAGATAGTGTGCTGGCAACTGCGTCACTGTGCCTCACAAACTGAGCGGTGATGTGCAGCCTGGAGTTATCATGCTCATAAACATCCAAGTGGTCGTAGAGAGTGAAGTGAGCTCCCTCCGAAGTGATGTAACCACGGGGGATGTGGCCATAGATAGAATCGTCAAATCCCCAGTAGTCAGCACGAAGGACGGTGAGACTCACATAAGCTGCCTGCTGCACGGCCATATCCACTTTGGAACCTACTGCCTCGTAGCGGTGGACTACGCTCATGCCATCATCTGACAGAATGTAGACGATAGCCTGGTAGTAGGTCTGGTCAAACTCTCGCTGCTGCTCGTAGACCTGGTACTCTGGTGCCCAACGGAACCCCAGATAAGTGACCATGTCTCTCAGCATCTCCGGATAACCGGCAGTGCTCTCGCAACGAGTCATCCGAACCACCTGCGGGTAGAACCTGAGATCCATCTGCAAATGATCGGGGAAGTTTTGATTAGACGCCGGTAGAGAACTGAAGTGGAAAGCAACAACAAGGTTTCAACGGACGAAAAGGATGTTGAGAAGAACAAGATATCGAAGCAACATCGGGAAACACGAGACCAAAAACTCCTGAGGTACTACGGAAAACCCATCCGGGCTTCTAAAGGATCAATATCTACTGCTTAAGGAATAGAGGATTTGCTTCCGGGGCTTACACGCCTCCGTTCTCAATCATGAGTAGGCAACATGATAAATCATGTCACAACCACCTCCATTCCTATGGTCTAGTAGATATAACTATCCTAGAGAAACCAGGATACGAGAAATCCTAACTTGAAAGTTTAGGTGAGAAGAGAAAACAACGTTGCACTTCCTTACCAGAAAAGGGTGGGTGGGTGGGGAAAGAAGAAAATGGCAGAATTCCTACTCTCACGTTTCATTTTTCCTATATAGCTACAAAATAGTTTCTAGACTCAACTGCGACCAGTAAAAGGGATCCTACAGGCAGACAGGCTCTGATACCATTTGTCGCACCCGGACTTCTAGAGGATACTCGTAGTTCCGTTGAACAGTAGTTGATTGGATTACGGGGCTTACCGGCACCCGCATCTCTTACGAGTAGGCCAACACACGTATGTGTGACAACCAACCCCTACTGTTCATCGTCTACGTAAACCATCCCATAGAAATCAGGACGCTACCATTGACGTACTTCATACCATACACACATGGTACGTCAACGGCGTTTAATAGAATGATAACACAACATATCTCTAATACACAAATAAATAGAAATAAGTTGCAAATAGCTCTCACTAGAGCAGAGATAGCAAATACAATCATCCAGAGGACACATGTCCCAACATATCATCATTACATCTCAGCGGAAGAATTCAAAAGGTCTGAGTACAGACAAATCCAAATAGGCTTAAGAAGCCGGGAATGAAAGGAAAACGGAGCCCATCCACGTAGTCTCGGATACTGCCCGGGTCCGCTATCTACTCGTCAGCAGCCTCGTCAAACTCCACGTAGTAGCCGTCACGGGGATCCTCGTAAGCGTAGTCTGCGGAAACCACGGCCCCAAAGGGGTCAGTACATAAACGTACTGGCAAGCAAGACTCACAGTTCACCAAAGTGTAACCCGTCAACACCAAGCACAGATGCTTTGGGTTCAACGGAAGAAAGGGGGATACAAACGATGCGGCAGCTGGCTGCACTAACCAACTACAGAACATGATACAACTTCCGGCTAATAGAAAGAAGATAAGATAGCGTATTGTAACCAACTATATCTAACTCCAAACAAACCCATCCTGGATCCCGCCCCTTATCCAAAGAAGCAATCCGAGGATAACTCACACAGTTGGATTAATGATGGGTCAAGTTATTGTGTCAATAAGGCTATTACTAGTCAGGTTATCATTAGTTAGGTGTAAGTTGTTCTGAGTACTTGTTAGCCAGTACTTTCACCAAGTCAACCATAACCGCGGAAAACACGGCTTCTCGAGAAGATTTATCCCTGCAGGGGTGCACCAATTTGGCCGTACACGTAAGAATATCCCGCCAGACGGGAATCAAACCCGCCAAGCGAGGCACTCTACACAACTCAACTCTTCTTCGCATCAAGCCCAAAGAACCACGTGTTGTGCGTGCGCGGCTAATCGAGCCCCCACGAAGAAAAGGGGGACCCTCATAGCACTGGAAGACCACGCCGCCCTAAATGCCGACTACAAAAGTTCCACCCTGGCCTCGGGTACGTACCTGCATATGAGTGCATCAAATGGAAAGCCCGAACTAAGTGTGGCGATTTGAACGAGATGCGGATCGAATCAAATTGAGGGGGGCGCCCATACACGCTTCCCACATGCGGATAGTGCGCTCATCATGGATCAGTAGACAAGACCCTTTTCCTAATTAGGGTCGACACTAGCAGGCCTCAAAACCACGCCGGGCCTCCTGCCGGTGCCTTATCAGCAAATTATTATTATCTCCAAATTAACAGGTTGTTGTTTAACATCGAGCCCCAGAACATAATAGAAATATAGTAACAGAAGGTAACGGGTAACAGACTCGAGCATAAACAAACCTAAGCATGCTAGTAAGACACAGGCAACAAGCAACGGGGTTATAGGTGTGGAGGTGAGGCTATATCAGGGTTAAGGATAACATGTGATGGGTTCGTAACAGAAGCAACGATTCAAAGGCTAGCAGAAATAGACAACGGAAAGTATCGGTAACCAATGTTGAAAGGAACACAATGGTTCATGTGAGTGAATACTTGCCTGCAAACTCAGTAGCCTGGTACTGGGCTAACTCCTCAGAAGGGGTGTCGTAAGTATCGTCTGTCTCAACGTCGTCGTCTATCCGAGAAGAAGCAAACAAACAACGCAGAGATATAAACAATCAATAACATGGCATAGTGCACAATCATGGAATGATGCATGACCATTTGATTGATGCATCAAAATAAACTAGTTGACATGGAAACATGTTTAAATGGACCCATATGCAATTTGGATTGCATATGGAAAAGGTCCATGAATTATGGTTGAAACAATTGTTTTACAACTAACCAACAGGTGAAAGTGGTTTAGTATGATGCATGGATGAGGAAAACAGAAAAATAACAACAATAGAAACAATTGGAAATAAGGTTTACCAATTTTGGAATTTAAGTTATTAAGTTAAGGAATTTTGGTTCCTTAAAGGTGTCACACAAGCAATTGTTGTTTTCATCAAGTTAAATTGTTCACAACAGATAACAAAGTTCATATTTGAAAAGAACACACAATTTTGGGTGGATTACATGTTTCAATTACTGAAAAAGGAGTTAGGATGAATTTATTATGAATTAAACAAGATTAAAATAGTTTTAAATGAATTTAAAAACAAGTTTGAATTTTATTTGTTCAAAACATAAATTCAAATTCATATTTGAAAATTTTATACTTTTCTAGTTTGAAAACATATTTTACATGTTCAGAAATAATTTAATTTGGGCAAGTTATGAATTTAGCAAATTTAAATGATTTAAACAAGGTTTAATTTATTTAAGCAATTTTAATTATTCAAACCATGAAACAAAATTTATATTTGAAAAGGTGGGTTGAAATAGCATGGAAAACATATTTTATTTATGTTATTTGGATTAAGTATGAATTAGTTATGCAATTAATCAAATTTCAAATGAATTGTTTGAATTTGAAATTTGATTGCATTTGAAATATTCAAAACAGAATACAAATGTTATCAACAGGTAGAGAATTAAATTTGGTTCAACAAACATATTTTATTTTTATTATTTGGACTTATAAAATAAAAGTTACTAGCAATTTAGTTACAGGGACCAAACTGTAAAAGAATTGGACTTGTTTTGAAAAAGAAAAGGCTGAAAAAAAACTATTTTCACTCTGCAGTGGCTAGCCCTAGCCACTGACAGAGGGGCCCGTGGCTGCGTGGCGCTCACGTGGCAGCAGAGGCCACTGGCAGGTGGCCCCTGCCTGTCAGCTGCGCTGGCGAAAAAAGGTTGGGTTAATCGCGAGCGCAGGGCTCGAACCCGCGCTGCGGACGAGCGCGCAGTGGGGCGCTACCACTGCGATACGTTTTCAGTTTTGACAGATAGGGGTGCGCGGTGAGGTTATAGTTCAGTTAGGTTTAACTGAACAAAGTTCTGTACTTTGACAGAGAGGAACGCCGGCGGCGAGCTCTACTCGTGGCGGTTGCTGTGCCGTGCTGCTGCTAGCTCGTGGGTGTGTTGCGGTGTGCGCGCGCTTGCGATGCAGAGAGATAGGAGGAGAGGGGTGAGGAGGAGGTGATCACCGGGAGGATTTGCAGAGGGAAGAACTCGACGGCGAGGTGGAGGTCGCCGACAGCTGCGAGGATGGCGGCGGAGATCCAAGCTCCTCCCGTGCTCGCAGAGGTGTCCACCAGCTCGAGGAGACTACGGGGATCTCGTTCCTGTGGTCAGCCCGAGGGGAGAACGACCAGGTTGACGGCGATCATCGCGGTTTCAGATAGGTGGCACTCCGGTGAGGTTGCAGAGATGGAGGAAATCCGAGCAGAGAGGGAGAGGCGACGGCGGAAAAGAGGGAGAGGGGTGGTATAGGGTTAGGGCTTGCGCCCGGGGGTAGCTAGGCTAGCTAAATAGGGCGCAGGGGCTGCGCACAGCCGTCTGCTCGCGACGGCGCCGACGTGGCGGTGGCGGATGGCGCGCCGTACAGTTAGAAGAAGACCCCGAAGGGGTACGGGCCGAGGGAGAGAAGAAATGGGCTGGGCATGCGTGGCTCCCCTCCTCTGAGCGTTTTTTTTCCTTTTTATTATTTGTTCTGTTATTTTTTTTGCTGAATTAGAATAGGAAGAAAAGAAAGATTTTTGGGTTAGGAAAAATTCTAGGAAAAATTGTGTTGACTAATTATTGTGTCAGCACCCATTTGACAACTTTTGTTTTCCATAAATTTCAAATATATTGCTGTTTGAAATTTGGTTGAATTTGAATGAATTTTGATTATTGATTGATTTATTTGAAAACAAGAATTTAAATAGTTTGAACCTTATTGTTTAATTAGAAACAAATGATTAGAATTGTTGTGTAATTATAATTAATTCCAAAAGGTTGCTGTTTGTAAATTGCAATTGGATTTGAATTTTGAATGCAATTTGTATTAAGTGGATTATTAAAGAACAAATAAATAGTTGAGCTTTTTATTTTTCATGGAAACAAATGGAAGTTTAATTTGAACCTTTTATTTGGAAAGTTGTAACATAACAAGTATGAACAAAGCATTTGAAATATTGTTTGAATTTCCATTGTGAAAACAAATAAAAACAGACGCAAACCAGCTAAAAACAAATGAAACAAATGCAAACAAAGTAATGAGTATGATGACTTGATGCAAAACTTTAATTAAACAAGAATCAAACATTCTAAATGGAAGTTTTCATACTTGGGATGTTACAAGAGGCAATAATAAAATGGTTATTATCTTATTCCTTGTTTATGATGAATGTTTATATTTCTCATGCTAGAATTGTATTAACCGGAAACGTTGATACATGTGTGTTTAATAAACAAACAATGGTTCCTAGTAAAGCCTCTCTTTTAACTAGCTCGTTGATTAATAGATGATCAAGGTTTCCTGATCATGAACATTGGATGTTGTTAATAACGGGGTCATGTCATTATAAGAATGATGTGATGAACATATACCCAAAGTGAATATAGCAATGCGATCAAGTCATTAAGTTTACATTGTTATATCATACATACAAAGTAACTTATTCCTTAGACCATGAGATCATGTCAATCACTAATACCGGAAGGGTGCTTTGATGTCATCAAATGTCACACCGTAACAGGGTGACTATAAAGGTGCCGTTAGGTATTCGGAAAGTATTAGTTGAGGATCATGGATCAAGCGTGGGATTTTTCCATCCAAATGACGGAGAGATATACTCTGGGCCCTCTCGGTGATATCACATCGACACCGCTTGCAAGCACGTGACTAGGTCACAAGGATGTTATATCATGGGAACGAGAAAAGAGTACTTGTCGGTAACGAGATTGAACAAGGTATGGTTGATACCAATGATAGAATCTCGGACAAGTAAAATATCGCGAGACAAAGGGAATAGTTCACGACGTTGTTGGTTCACACGATCACGAGAGTCATCGTTGAATATATAGGAGTCATCACGGATTTCCAGACCCCGCTGTTGATTATTGATCGGAGAGGAGTCTCGATCATGTCTATCTTATTCACGAACCGTAGGGTGACACACTTAAGGTTCGATGACGCGTTTGAGAGGATACGGAATATCGAAGAATATTTTGAGCAGCACCGAAATTGTTTCGGGGAAAATTGAAATAGTTCAAGGGGTTTTTCGTCGAATTGTTGTTAATAGAATTAACAAATGATTCGAGGTGCTATATGCAAAAGTTTGTTAATAGAATTAACAAATGCTTAAATAAAGAAATAAAAATGTTTTATTTATTTATTAAAGAAAAACTCTTGGATTTTCTAAGTGAAGTTTTAAGGGAAAATGAGTGGATGTGAGTGGGGCTTCCACTCACATGAAGAGGGAAGAGGTGGGGGCACCACCATGGCTGGCCGCACCCCCTCTTGGGCTGCCTCCCCCTCCCCTATAAAAGGAGGGTGAGAGCTCCTCTTCTCACACACACTTGCCCACTTCATTTCTCTTCCACAAGCCGCTCCATTCCATGGTTTCCGGCTTGGCGAAGCCCTGACCGTGGGATTCTTCACCACCACCACGTCGTTGTGCTGCTGGAGTTCCAAGGGATCCTCTACTTCGGCGCCCCGCTGGATCGAGGGAACGGAGGTCGTCATCAATCGTACGTGTGACTGATCACGGAGGCACCGCCGGATTGCGGTGCACATCTTCTCGCTATTGGGGTCGATGTGAGTACGACTACGCCAACAACGAGATTTGATCTCGTAACGCTTTGTGTCTTCGAGGGTATGTGTTCTTCTTAACCCTCTCTTTGCCCGTTGCTCTTCGTCTCCTAGATTAGATCTTGGCCTTTCGGGTGTCTCTCGCGTAGGAAATTTTTTGTTTTCTATGCAACGACCCCTTCATATTCGTCTGCTGGGCGTAATACTGACATCCGGCACATGTGTTTACTATGTGTTCGGCATCTTTCTGGCTGTTACCCAGAAAAACCCTGCACAGAATGCTTTCTTAACTATGCTTTTTGATTGAGCATAATGTCCGCAATCTCCTGTATGGATTTTTTGCAGTATTTCTCGGCCTTCTTCTGGCAAAATACATCGCTGAAAGATTCCGGTAGTGCTGCGTTTATACAGGCAACCATTGATTACCCTGTATCCTTTGCATCGACGTTTTATTTGTCTTTGCAAGACCTCGTCTGCTCCATCCGGGTACTTCTAATCTACTAAGAAGTTTAAATATGGAATTGTCCAATCCGGGTTAACGAGTAGGACTTCAATTGACTCGGACACAAGAGGATAGTCAACATCTCCACCTTTTATCCAGGGCCGGGCCCATGGAAATGCGACCCGTGCGGCCGCACAGGGCCCAAAAATTTAATTTTAAGTTCTCATGTATAGGAGAAAATAGGATTGAAGTTATTATACGTCATGAAAGAAACTTTAGGGCAGTTGGTAGGATGAATCAGTTACTTCTAGCAGGTGAAAGGTTCGAATCATCCTTGCTACATTATATTTTTAACTAGTTTTTTTCTCTTGTACTAAACTGAGGTGATCCCTACGACATTATATTTTCTTTTAGTCTTTTTGACTAGTTTTTTTCTCTTGTACTAAACTGAGAAAGAAAATGAAGTACTCCTATCTACTCATATATACATTATCTATTTGATCCCGTATTGAATATTTTTTCCACACATTATAAATATTTTCACACAGCGACCCATAAAAACAAGCATATACATTATCTATTTGAGTTTCTATTAAACGTTTAAATTAAATTTTATCCGGATTTTTTTGCAAACGGTAGCGACATTTCTTCAAGTGGGAGGAAACTTATCAGGTTAAAAAATTCTTAATCTAAAATGTATTTCTATACAGTAGCAATATTTTTTGATAGGGGCGATGTTAATGGTTATCGGTCGGTTCTAACTAAAATACCCCACCTAGACACCTGGATGCGAGGTAGTGGATTCATAAGACCTAGTTTCTCGGGGCCCCTTGTCGATCAACCCGATAGCAACATTATAATGCCGACAAGAAATGAGGTTTAATTCATCTTTTGTTCCTTCTTGACGTGTTTCGTGCCTGCGACCGACCGATCGTTAATTCCCCAATTTTGTTGATATTTTTGGAGCGACCGGTAATTAGATTTTGACAAAGACTAAAGAGGGCCCATTCTAAAGTTTCGCACAGGGCCTCGGATTTTGCCGGCCCGGCCCTGCTTTTATCGATGGTTTATGCAAATGTTGGACAAACACACCCGGTGGTAGGGTTTTCACTCTTTCCGAGCCCATGCGGGCTAATGCATCCGCGTTCTAATTTTCCTCCCTTTTGACGTGAAGTACTTCAAATCCTAGGAAGAAAATAGCAAACTCAGCCACCGTTCTCCGATATTCGGCCATGATGGGGCTTTTGGCGTCTCATGTTTGGTTGAGCTGATGCTGTACCAAATCTGAGTCGGCATAACATAATATGCGTTTGACGCCTATTTCGTTTGCAATTTGCAAGCCATGAAGCAAATCTCCGTATTCTGCCACGTTATTGCTAGCGTTGAAGTGTATTTGCAATACATACTCCATAATATCTCCCTTTGGGGATTTTAACACTACACGAGCTCCGGCGCCTTTCTTCATCTTGGATCCATCAAAGTGCATAACCCAGTATTCCGACTCCGGAATTGGTGTGTTTTCCATTGCTTCTTTCCAATCGGCGATGAAATCTGCCAACGTCTGCGACTTAATTGTCGTCCGGGGTTGATACTTAATGTCGAACGCAGCTAGCTCGATGCCCCATTTGGCTACTCGACCTGTTGCGTCTGCATTGTTAATTATATCCCCTAGTGGTGCTTTACATACCACTGTTATGGAATGTCCTTGGAAATAATGGCGGAGTTTTAGAGATGCGAAAAATACGCCATATGCCAGCTTTTGATAGTATGGGTACCTTTGTTTGGACTCAGAAAAAACTTTGCTTATATAATATACCGGATGTTGATCTGGTATGCTTTGCCCTTCTTTCCTTTTTTCCACAACTATCACAGCACTGATAACCCTGTTTGTTGCTGTGAGATACAGTAACATGGGTTCTTCGTCTTTTGGTGATGCCAAAATCGGAGCTTTCATCAAGGTTTCCTTTAACTGGGTTAATGCTTTGTCCGCCTCTTCTGTCCACTCAAATTTGTCGGATTTCTTCAACAATTTGTATAATGGCAGAGTTTTGTCTCCTAGCCGGCTTATAAACCTGCTGACGGCAGCTGCACAACCCGTCAATCTTTGTACATCTTTTAAGCACGTAGGCTTTGTGAAGATTAGGATTGCCTTTATCTTTTCCGGGTTTACTTCTATTCCTCTGTGAGAAACGATAAACCCAGAAGATTTCCTGAGGGAACCCCGAATACGCACTTTAATGGATTCAACTTCATTTTGTAAGTGCGCAAATTTTCGAAGGTTTCTCGCAAATCTTCAAGAAGTGTGTCCTTTTCCTTGGAAACGGCAGCAATATCGTCCACGTAAACGTGAATATTTTTACCAATCTGACTATGCAAACATCATTGCATGCAACGCTGGTAAGTTGCACCTGCATTCTTCAAGCCGAAAGGCATGGTTATGTAATTGTATGTTCCATACGGGGTTATGAAGGAAGTTTTTATTTGATCTTCTTTCCTCATACGTATTTGATGGTATCCGGAATAAGCATCCAAAAAGCATAAAATCTCAGAGCCAGCAGTGGCATCTATTATTTGATCGATTCGTGGTAATGCGAACCTATCCTTTGGACACAACTTGTTCAATCCGGTGTAATCTATACACATCATGAGAACAGTGCTATCTTTCTTCGGGACTAATACTGAGTTCGCAGACCATTCAGTATGTATAACTTCCCGGATAAAATCAGCTTCTAATAGCCGGATAATTTCCTTGCCAATAGCCTTCCGTCTTCTTCCGTCGAATCGACGGAGACCTTGTTTGACGGGTTTAGATCCTGGGATCACCTTTAGTTGATGCTCAGCAAGTTCCCTGGGTACACCTGGCATGTCTGCAGGACACCAGGCAAAAATATCCCAGTTCTCACGGAGGAACTCGATGAGCGCGCTTTCCTATTTGTCGGTCATCCTTGTCCCCACTACGACAAAAAAAATTCGGATCTTTGGGGTCTAGGATAACCTGCCTTGTATTCTTGGAAGCTTTGAAACTATCTGCGGGTTTCCGGCTTTCTTTTCCTGCCGGCATTTCTGTCGGCGATAACTCTTTTGCCAGCTCTTTCAATTCCTCCTTTGCTATCACTTTTTCTGCGCAAAAGGCGTTTCCTTTTTCCAGCTCGTTTGCCAATTTGAAGTCTCCTGATATGGTGATCACTCCTCCTTTTGGCCCTGGCATCTTCAGCTTGTTATAGATATAACATGATCTTGCCATAAATTTGGCGAAAGCTGGACGTCCGAAAATTGCGTGGTATACACTCTCGAACGGCACGACCTCGAAAGAGATTTTTTCCTATCGGAAGTGCTCTCTTTCTCCAAAGGTTACATCTAAGGAAATTTCTCCTAGGGATTGTGCATGTCTGCCAGGAACGATGCCGTGGAAACATATGTTGCTATGATTGAGCTAGATCTCGGAGATTCGCAGATGCTTCAGTGTATCCAGGTACATTATGTTAATGCTGGATCCTCCATCCATCAGCACTCCTTTTAGCCTAGTGTTTTGAACAATAGGGCTTACAATTAGAGCTTGTGTGCCGGGTTCTGGGATATTCCCAGGATGATCAGACTGATCCCAAGTAATTGGTGTTTTCGAGTACTTCAAGAATTTGGGGGTTGGTGGAACAATCACGTTTATTTCTCGAAGTGTCCTTTTTGCCACCTTTGCTGAGGGAGTTGCGAGGAAAGTTAGATTGCATTCTCCATCAACTCTCGGGAACTTTGGTTCGCCTTTTCGCTGTTGTTCCTGGATTTTTCCGTCAGTGTCCGATCCACTGTCTTCTTTTTCAGCTTCTGGCTTTTGCTTGGAGAATTTCCTCTTGGAGTTCTTCCCCTTGTTCCCGGATCCCGCACTGCCTTTCATATGCTTATTAAGCTGACATTATGCGTTAGTATGGGTGGGTTTCCCAAATTGCGAATGATGGACACAGTTCTACGACTTAATCTTTTCGCACTCTTCCTTTGTGTAGGAAATAGGTTCTGTGTTTCTTCCTTTCCATTTGCTTCCATTATCCTTTCCAAAGGCTAAGTTAACTTCTTTGGGCTTTGGCTGTGTTTTTGGAGTAGATTTTTTCTCAGAACGAGGCACCTTTTTGGCCTGAGCCAAAGCGTCGATATTTCCACCTCTCGCTTTGATGTCATCTTCGGCCGCTGCATGCTCATTTGCGGTTGTAAGCATAGATCCGAGATCTTTGTGATGCTTTGAACCAAACATGAATGGTACGAGGCCGGGTTTTAAGCCATTGACAAAAGCATGCATTGCTTGTACGTCACTTACTCCAGAGCAGTTGTTCTTCATTGCAGTCCATCTTGAGATGAAATCCACGTATGGCTCATCTTCAAACTGGGTGCAGCGGTTGAGCTGGTTGATGCTGTTGGGGCGTTTGTAAGTTCCCCGAAAATGTTGAGTAAAGACTCTAGCCATATCATCCCATCTATCTACGGTTCTTGACGGAAGACCGTTAATCCAATCTCTGGCTCCATCCAGTAACATTAGGGGGAGGAATTTTACTGCCTCTAAATCTGTCCCTTTGTTGATCTGGACGGCTACGTAATTGTCTGAAAGCCAGGTATCCGGGTTTGTACTACCGGTATATTTTTGATATGCTGGACCAACTTTGGCAAAGCCAGAATGTAGAGTTATGCTTCGGATCCTGTCAGTAAAACACTTAGGTCCAAAGTATAGATCATCTCTTTCCGCTCTGTCAGCATGTACGGAATATCTACCGGCTGAATGGACAGAAGGGGATCTGCTCCTTTCTTTTCCATTGTTGCGCGAATGCGCTCTTTCAGGATTATCCATGTTTCCTCCGTTATCATGTCCTTTGGAATAAGGTGGAGTTCTACTCCTGGGTCTTTCCTTATTCCTAGGAGGGGTACGGGATCTCTCACACCTATGAGGAATATCGTGTCTTCCAGCTTTTTCAGTAGGGCGTCTCGGGGGCGGCATTGCTTTT
Organism: Alopecurus myosuroides; assembly: GCA_028641055.1. Taxonomy (NCBI): domain Eukaryota; kingdom Viridiplantae; phylum Streptophyta; class Magnoliopsida; order Poales; family Poaceae; genus Alopecurus; species Alopecurus myosuroides. Next base: position 42,840,245 of record CM054059.1, on the reverse strand, counting down.
CCGTCCTTCCGGTTTTGGTCTTCCCGATCACGGGGGTTGATGCCACCTTTCGGCGGATGGGATCCTGTTCTAGACGCTGCATCCTTGTTATCGGGAATTTTCTTGTCCTTTTTCGGATCTTCTTTCTTCTCTTTGGAATTTCCTGAATCTCTAGGTTCTCCAGGTCCAGGTGCTCCAGCGGCGCATGTGGTTGTTTTGCATAGGGCTGAGTCGTCATGCAACTTCCCTGATCTTGCCTGCCCTCGCTGTTGTTGTTGCAATGCTTTTCCTAAGAAAGCATACACCCCTTAGAGTTTTTCATCATTGGAGTACAGATCATCATTGAGGATGGCGAACGCAGCTTCCGCGTTTTCTGTTGCGGTCTTATATATAGGTTCGCCCCTGGCATTGATGTCGTTTACTTGCTTTTGCCAGGCGGGGTTTTGGACCTGATCCTTTGGCTGCAGTACTTCCGGTCTTACGATTCCGGGTAACCTTGTAGGTTTTATGCCGGATCTATTCTTTCTCTCGTACTCCTCAATTTCCTCCTGCTTCAACTTAATGTTAGCCTGGGTTTGTAGGAGATTTTCCCGAGTTCTGAATAGATGTTGTTGTTGCCTTTGAAGAGCTTGTCTCCTGGCTTCTAGAACTTCAGGGGGTTCGTGGGGTCCCACTGGTGTTTGAAGTAAATCCTGTTCGTCCTATTCTGACATTGGTGGAACAGAGATTTCCTTCGTTTTCTTCTCCGCAGACTTGACTCCGCTTCCTCCTCCTACTTCCGGGTTTTCGTTTGTGGTATCCCCTAGTTTTTTCTTCCGGAGTTTGTACTGGAGTTTCTTGGCAGCCTTGTTTCTTTTCTTGGAAGAGGGAGGCCTTTTACCAGGTTCATCTTCTGTCAATTCCTTGACATCAGGGTAAATTGGACTGGTTTCACCGTCCTCTCTTTCCTCATCTGGCGGAGGTGTTTGAGGGTCTTCCTGACTTTCGGCATCCGATTTATCAGTCGGTTTTGCCATAAGCACTTCATGGAATCCCTCTTGAAAAGATTTGACCTTTCTTTCGAAAGCGTCTTCATCTTCGTCTTCGAAATCAAGCTGGTCAGATCCGGATTCCGATTCCAATCTCGCCTCAATGGAGGCTAACACAGAATCGGCTTCCGAGTTCGTCGTCGTATCGATGGATGTCGGATCTTCCACCTCTGCTGTGGGATTGTTTTCTTCTGCCTTTTCCACGGGATTGTTTTCGTCCGTGTTTTCAGCGATCTCGGTTTGCACCATACCAATAAAGTGCGATCTCATTGCAGGCATCTCCGAAGAGGCAGCGATTTGAGAAGGATTTTGGCGATCTGAGCAAAATACGACATCATAGTTTTCTTCAACTGGGTATAGGGCGGGTGGGATAAATCTACTTCCACCACAGAATCCCATTGCCTCTGCAGTTAATCCGATAAAGATGTTTGCAGACCCAATCGGTAAAACGCAGGCACTTACCAGATGATTTCGTGCTGGCGTGTACGATCCATCGTCGAGGAAGCGCCCGACGTCGTTGCCAAACTCCAAGCTTCCGGCAGTTATAGTACTGCCGATTCCGCCGAGTATCCCCGATCGAAACATAACGCCTGACGTCGCCAGCCCCACGGTGGGCGCCAACTGTCGAGACATCGTAGTAGGGTTCATAGACGGGGGTGCCATGAGGCCTATGGGTAAATACGTGGGGGGAACGTGGTAGTATGACAACCAGGGACACCAAAGTTTACCCAGGTTTGGTACGTCGTAACTAGGTGGCGTTCCTACTCCTGCAATCTCACTAAATCAGGGCAAAAGCCTGATGTATACAAAATACAATGTGAGTTTGGGTTGCTAACTCGACGAGGATCAACTTCTCGGCGAGTTGGCTTCTAGCTAATTCTCTGTTGGCTTTCTTCTCTCCCGTCCTGCTATATATAGATAGCCGGGTTAGGGCTTACAGAAAGGAAACCTAGAAGACTACGGTAATTTCTAACTTGAAAGGCAAGAATCCGCCTTCTACTCCAAGCCGCACCACGTGGGCCGTTGTCCGGGTTCTTCTAGAATTCGGCTTCTGCGCGTCAGCTTACTAGGCCGCCTAATGGACTGTGATCCATTACCAATCAGGCCACCCTGGTAATCCGGCTCTTTAGGACAATGCCGGATATACCCCTAATCGGTATATATCCGACACTTCTGCCTTTTTCAGAAAAATTGATCCTATGAATCAATTTTCTTGGAATTGGCTTCCCTCTGTTGGAAAATCAGGAGGGATTTTGGGTGGCATGAGAACTAACAAGTTCACTCTTAAATCAGTATCTATGGGTAGGTTTCATGTTAAGATAGTGGTTTTTGACATTAAGCCTCAGTTGGAGTGGTGTTGGGTCAATGTTTATGGTGTTGCTCATGAAGAGGATAAAGGGGACTTCCTTGCTGAGTTGGCAAATGTTTGTGCAAATCAGCAGCTACCTTTGTTGATTTGAGGAGATTTTAATCTCCTAAGAAAAACTAGTGACAAGAACAAACCAATCAGATCAATGAGGTGGGGTGATATGTTTAATAGCCCAATTCACACTCACGAATTGGTGGAGATTGATATGGCAGGTGGGCAATATACTTGGTCAAATAACCAAGCTGATCCCACTTTGGAAAAGCTAGACAGATTTCGGATGAGCAAAATCTGGGAACAACTTTTTCCTCTGGCAACAGTTCATAAAGTTACCAGAGAAATGTCTGATCATAGTCCCATTGTCATTGATACCATGGATAATACTGAGGTGAAATTTAAAGAGTTCAGGTTTCAGAAAAATTGGCTGAAGGAGACTGGTTTTTCGGACAAAATTGAAACTGTTTGGAACAAACCTGTCAGAGCCAATTCCAACTTAGAAGCTTTCCTGTTGAAAATTAAACTAGTTAAGAAAAACATAAAGGGTTGGGGTGCCAACTTAAGAGGGGACTCCAGGAAACTCAAAAAGCAATTACTTGCTGAGCTCCAGGTCTTGGAGGATTTGGAGGAAGATGGTCCTTTGTTGTGTGAACAATTAATGAGAAGGGGCAAATTCAGACAGCTTTGTTGAAGATACATGAAGATGAGGAGGCTTACTGGCATCAAAGGTCTAGTGAAAATTGGCTTTTGAAGGGGGATAAGAATACAGAATTTTTCCACAGAATAGCCAATGGGAGAAGAAGAAGGAAGATGATTTTCTCTTTGAAAAAAGTCCAGGATATAATACATGGGACTCCCAACCTGTTGGAGCATGCCACCATGTTCTACAAAGAATTGTTTGGCCAGTTAGCATGTGAGGGTATTCATTTGAGTGATGGTGTTTCGGGTTCCATGAAATGTTGTCTGATAGTGACAGGGAGAATTTAGATAAACCCTTTTCTGAGAGTGAAATTAAAGAAGAAGTAGATTCAATGGAGAAGAATAAAGCCGCTGGTCCTGATGGGATTCCTATTGAATTCTATCAGGCTTGCTGGCATGTAATTAAATTTGATTTGATCTTGCTGTCTGAGGACTTCTTTCATCATAAATTGGACCTGGCCAGGATTAATTATGGCATCATTACTTTGCTTCCCAAAGGGGAGGATGCAGACATAATACAGAAATATAGGCCCATATGTTTGTTGCAAGTTTTGTTTAAAACCTTTTCAAAAGCAATGACTTCTAGGCTGGAACCATACATGAGCAAGATTATTAACCAATGCCAGTCTGCTTTCATCAAGGGGAGAAACATTATGGATGGGGTAGAATTGCTCCAAGAAATCCTGAGGGAAACAAAGTTCAGGAAGACACAGGGTGTGGTTCTTAAGATAGACTTTGAAAAAGTCTATGACAAAGTCAACTGGGAGTTCCTTTTCAGAACCTGTAAACAAAAAGGTTTTAGTGATAAGTGGATGGAGTGGTTCAAAAGCATTGTGACTCAGGGGACCCTTAGTGTCAAAATTAATGATACAAAAGGTCCCTATTTTTGTAGTTACAAGGGTGTGAGACAAGGTGATCCACTGTCCCCTTTCTTGTTCAATGCGGCAGCAGAAAACCTGTCTAAGATGGTTCACAATACCCAAGAAGCAGGTCTGGTGGTGGGTTTAGCTGAACACTTAATTGACAAAGGGGTGGCCATTCTTCAGTATGCAGATGATACAATTTTTCTTATACAAGATGATGTTGAGGTGGCTAGAAATATTAAACTGCTGTTGTACATTTTTTAGAGTATGTCTGGGCTCAAAATAAATTTTGAAAAAAGTGAAATCATGCTTATTCAAGAAGATGATACCAAACTACAGGACTATGCTGATTTGTTCAATTGCCAGAAAGGTAGCTGGCCCATTAAGTATCTGGGAGTTCTAGTGAATGCAAGAAGTAACTCAGTGCAAGAGATGAAGTTTTTGGGGGAAAAAGTGAAGGGAATGATGGAGGGTTGGATGAGTGGTGCTTTGTCTATTGGGGCAGAGTGATTAGAACAGATGTTTGTTTGTCATCTGTGGTTGTTTACCACATGTCTATTTTCCTCTTACATAAAACCACCCTGGAAGAGCTGGATAGACCTAGGAGGGCTTTCCTGTGGCAAAGTAGCCCTGCCAAAAGAAGATATCATCTAGTCTCCTAGAATCTTATATGCAAACCGAGGGCTAAAGGTGGCTTGGGCATCAAGAACTTAGCAATATTCAATATAAGTCTTATGTGTAAGTGGTGGTGGAAGTTGGAAACAGGTGAGGGCCCTTGGCAGGAGTTCATGAGAGCCAAGTACTTGGCTGGAGGGGGCATTTTCCAAATCAAGCATAAGGCAATGGACTCAGCTTTCTAGTCTGATCTCTTGCATGTCATACAAGTTTACTTGCAAGGGAGGATTATGGTTGTTGGTGATGGTAAAAGAACTGATTTTTGGGGAGATGCTTGGTGTGGGCATAGACCTTTAAAAGATCTTTTTCCTGACTTGTTTGAAATCTGCAATGAACAGACAATTACTGTGGCTGATATGGCCAGACAAAGGTGGACACCTTCCTTTAGAAGGTGGATCACTGGTGATCTTCAAGGCAAAATGAGATCTTTACAGAATAGGCTGGCTACTGTGGCCTTGAGTGATAGCAAGGACACTCCCAAATGAAAATGGACTAAATCTGGGATTTTCTCAGTGAAATCCATGTACAAGAACATTTCTGGCAATGGTGTGGACAGATCTTTCAAGCACCTGTGGAAAGCCAAGGTGCCTTTCAGAATCAAGGTGTGGTTATGGCTTATCTGGCATGATGCAATTGCCACAAAGGATAACATGAAGAGGAATTGAGTAGGAAATTTCAAGTGTCAGTTTTGTGACAAAGATGAGACAATCCTTCACCTCTTTTTCGATGTGATGCTGCAAAGTCTGTCTGGAGTGTGATAGGCACAGCTGTGGGTGTTGGTAACAGGCCTGGCTCCTTCCTTCAATATTTTTGGTGGATTCCAAAGTTCCTTTCTGCTAGTCGGAATATTCAGATAACTGGGGTTGCGGTAGTTTGCTGGGCTTTGTGGAAGATTAGGAATCGAGCCTGCTTTGAGAGAAAACTGATAAAATCACCTTTCGAACTAATTAGCTATATCTGTGTTTTCCTTTCATACTGGGCAGGGCTACATCCGGCACAAGAGCAGAATGACATTAGAGCTGGGGCTAACATTCTCATTCAGGTGGCTGCTTCGATGGAGGTGGAACGTAGAGTTGAACCTGAGCGCGCTCTACTCGCTGTTGGAGGTGTTGATGCAAACCAGGATCCAGACATGGAGGCTGAAGACGATGTTTCTGCTGCAGCAAGGATGTGATTGGTTAACAAGGGTTTTAGACTTAGTTTCACTGTGGGAGATTCTGAAAACTGTTTGGTGTTTTTTTGTGCCCGGTTTCTAGCTCCTGTTGAGCTAGGTTGTTCGAAACTTCTGGCTTCTTCTCGCTCTGCATACATAAACTGTTGGCTGTTGTGGGGCGTGAGTACTTCGAAATCGTGGAATGTTGTGGTGGTTGTTCCGTTTGAAATATAATGGAATGCAGGCCCGGGGGGGTGCCGTCTGTGTAAAAATGTACTTGGTTGGCCATTTTGTTTTACCGGATATCCAGGTATTGACTGATTTCCTCCAGAAATAAGAACGGACCTAGTCAGATCCGTTTATTTTCCATCCGTATTTCCTGTGCACCACGAAAATACACTCCCGAACTTTATGGGTGGAAAATGGAACAGACTCCGTTTTGTTTCCATGTTGCACATCGGTGATCACAGATCCGATAGATTGTCGGTAGGTGTAGGTGTGCCAGTAGAACGCCCACATGCAAAATGTAAAGGTACGAACTGGTTGCTTCGGAATAACTTAACCCAAGTTTTCCTTTCACCTGGGATATTTTTCGTTTCTAATTGTTTTTAGTTTTCTTTCAATTCAATTCATACAATGTACTTTGCTAGTTTTTTTCTTCTGAAATTCAATGTACTTTGCTAGTTAGTCCGTATAAAATCCATGGTTCAAGAACTATCTCGTGTTTGGATGGATAGGATGGCAGTTTACCATAGACTGACCTAGGTACCCATCGTTAGTGAGGCGTCAATGACGACGATGTTGTTGAATCTCCGCGGCTATTGTTTCCGTGCAACACACGACACGACGCCGGGGGGGAGGAGAATTTTTTTTGCAATTTAACGAGCTTTACTGATTAACCGATAGGATTACAATCACTCTGAAGAGTGTCAGCAAGGAAGGCTGGGTTATAATTGATCCACAGACACCTTCTCCTATCACTACTAGCTTGCTTAGCACAGAGATGGGCCGCATGGTTAGCATCACGCCCAACATAAGAAATGCTACAGCTAGTTAAAACTCTCTTAATCTCCTTCACCTCTTCACAGATTGCCATAATTTCAGATGTAGTATTGTTCTCATCATTGCAGAGATCCACCGCGACTTTGGAATCGCTCTCAATGACCACATGTTGATACGCCTGATCCAAGGCAACTCGTGCACCTTCGCAGATCGCCCTAGCTTCCATCAAGAGCTCATTAGCTGCATCATCAAACCACAGCGCCTGGGCTCTCAGCATCGCACCGTTATGGTCTCTAACAATCAGGGGCGGAGCTTCAGCCCGGCATGTCCGGGCAGCTGCCCGGGCTCCACTTCGTTCGGCATGGCATGCATTAGGTGCTAATCACGCACAAGCTAGCTGATTGCCCGGGCTCTGACCGATCAATTTTTTTTCTTGTCTGGACTCTGATCGATGGATACATTTGTTTCCTATTTTCTTGTCCAACCCACCAGAGCTGGCCCAATTGCTAACAGGCCTAGTAGCCTATTCAGGTACAACACAACTGTACTAGGCGCTGGCCACGATCGGGAGACCAGGTCTGATTGTTGACGTTCGGTGATTCCGCATCTACTCCGCAACTCGTAGAGGCGGCTGGGACGAGGCAACGCCGACCCGCCGACCCGCACGCGCACCGGCACACTGCTCCACTACAATCTGCGGGCTACAACTTTCAGACTGGGTCGATAAGCTGTGTTTTTCACTTGCGCCTTGCCGCAAACCTGCTTGCAATCATCTAGGCACTAGGGCATAATTTAATCTACTATAGTTTGACTCCTAACTTTAGGAATTTTTTGTGTGGTTGAATCGTTTTATTGCATCATTTAATTTCAGAATATACGGAGGTTTTCAAAAACCAAGCCAGGGAACCGAGGCAAGCCCTAGCACCGGATTGGGGAATGACGTGCAAAGTCCAAACATAGATGATGATGTGCACATAGAACAAGATTTATCTACTAATACTGTCAATGCAACAGAGTTTAATTCGGATGAAATTGCTTACGATCCAGCTCTTAGAAGACAGATTGCTTCATATGATCCGGATATTCAGAATCAAGTGAGAAGGACATATATATTGAAGGGACCTACCCAACCGATTGTGAAATTTCCTCGCACGGGTGGACGGGCTTTTTCTCAATCTTGGTTCCAAAGGTACAGTTGGATTGAGTATAGTGTTTCAAATGATGCCGCCTTTTGTTTCTAATGCTTCCTCTTTAAAAATCCCGGAAGACATGAACGCTTTGGTTATGAAGTCTCCACAAAAACCGGTTTCAAGGACCGGAAGCATGCATATAAAGCTTTACCAGACCATATTGGTGGTTTGGATAGTGATCACAATAATTGTGTTCTCCATTGTGATGCTTTTAAAAATTAAAACCTAAGTGTGGCAACTAAATTGGCTAGAGTAACGGATGAATCAAAAGAGTTATATAAAATTCGGTTGACTTCTTCTCTAGAATGTTGTAGATATCTCATGGCACAGGGTTTGTCTTTTCGAGGACACGATGAATCATCCACTTTTTTGAACAGAGGAAACTGTTTAGAGATGATTGATATATTAAAAGATGGCAATGAACAAGTTAGAGATGCTTTTGATCGTGGTGGAAAAAATTGCCAAATGACTTCGGGTGAGATTCAAAAGGATCTTGCAAGGTGTTGTGCAGAAGAAGTTATAGAAGTGATTATGGGAGAGCTTAGTGACAAACAATTCTCCATGCTTATTGATGAGTCTCGTGATATATCCGTGAAAGAACAAATGGCTGTTATGTTGAGGTTAGCATTTTTTTCATTTCTTTATATGTCCAATTTTAATATTTACATCTATATTATATGTATCCAAATATATGGTTGCATGCTCCATTTTTTGCTTAGCTTATGATCTGCCCAGGCTCTAATTTTTCCCTAGCTCCGCCACTGCTAACAATCAGACCTGTCCCTCCTGCCATTCTCTGAGAGAAAAAGCTAGCATCTGTGTTTATCTTAATAAGGCCTACATCAGGTGGCTTCCACCTTTCCTTTTGCTGCGTACTTTTTGCAGGCTTACGATGGTTCAGCTGTGCAAGATCGAGCGTATGTCGTTGCGTGTCGGTGAGCATCTGCCTAAAAAAAAACTCCAGGCTGTACGCGGCGCGTTCAGCGCGACTTTCCACGTCACGTGAAAAATCGGGAAACCTCGAGAGAGAAATCCCATCTGGGCCACCGCGCCACCGTCCGTCCTCCAACCCCCATCGGATGCGTCCCCCGTCTCCGTTTGGGACACCCCGATCGAACCGCCATAGGGAAATTTCGCACAAAAACTCTGTTTTCCCACGTCCCGATTTGGACGTGCGCGGTTAATTTCATTTCCTTCCACAACGGCCGGAAGCTTCCCGGAGACGGAACCATACCTTGCGCGGTAAGAAACCGCGAGCGGCACGACCGACGCGTACGAACCGACCCCGACCACGTCACCTCCTAGCCTTCCGCTTCTGTCTCTCTCCCGCTCCTATATAATCCCCTCTTCTTCTCGTCCATCGACGTCCCCGTCACACTTTGAAAACTCTCAAGCGCGCGCTTCGATCTCATCCATTGACTGGGTCTAAGTCCCGCCATGGACGCCGCCTCGGTAGACGCCGCTGGTTTCGACTTCGACGACCTGGGTTTCCTGGACGGGCTCGAGTGCTTCGACCTCGACCTCCTCCCGGCCGACTTCTTTCTCGCCGGGCCAGCAGGCAAGGAGGGCGGTCTGGATTTGGGTTCCCCTGATGACGGCGGGAGGGAGAGCTCGCCGGATTCCGTGGTGACCGACGACGCGTCGTCCTCTTCGGGAGATCGCGGCGACGAGGGCGGCGAGATGTCGGACTACGTGGACGAGCTGGAGAGGTTCCTCATGGAGGACGACCACGATGTCGTGTACGGCGGAACGACGATGGCCAAGGAGGAGGAGGGGATTTCTGCTGACGACGACGACTACTTCTTAGGCGGTTACTTTGGCGCGGACGACGGCTGCGCTGAGCTGGCGCCCGGTGCCGAGACGACGGGAGCAGAGGAGGAGCTTGGCGCCGACGATTACTTCCTCGACGACATCTACTACGTTGGGGACGACGCCTACGCCGGTGCCGCCGTGGCGGATGCGGTCTCGGCGGGGCCCGGGGAGGAGGAGGAGCTCGCCACCAACGGCGGCGACTACTACGTCACTGACAACGAAGTTCACGCCGAGGAGCCGGCAGCCGTGGTGGATCCGGTGGCGTCGCCGGTTTCGGAGGAAGAAGATTTTGCTGCAGCTCGCGAGGACGAAACGACCTCGAGGAAGCGCGCAAGGTACGAATGAATTGAATCGAGTCGAGTCGAGTTCGTTCATTCATTCATTCCGTGCTAAGTGCTAATTGCTAAGCTTTCAGTCTTAGTGTCCCATGCATGTTAATTAGAACTGCTAATCCAGTTGCAGAGATGGAACAGCAAATTGTACATATACAAATAGTACTACTAGTACTGTTTAAAACGATGTGAAAAATTAGTTTATATTTCTATGCCTCGGTTTTCATATACCCCGAGCTGCTGTATTTAGAAGGCTTATTATTAATATGTTCGTGGATTGGTAGCGAATTCGAGCTTTCTTGTTTCAATCGTCGGTATGTGTATTTTGCTCTTCGATCAGCGAATTTGATTATACCTGTTGATGATGGTATCCAGCAGCACCCATCCCGTGAGGCACAGGAGGTGCGCCGCCTTGTTGACGAGGAGGGGGCGCTGCATCTCGGTCCAATTTCACGGATGCCGTCCTACGTTGCTCTCGACTTGATCGTCGCTTCGACCGGCTGGGATGGTGCCGACCTCACCTCAGGTATTCAAACCGGTAGGTGGAAAGCTCAGAGGAATACGGCATCTCCGTTTTCTTCACGATTTTATATTCCGTTTGCTTTTCAGCTGGCCTGACCAGACAATTCCACGGTCTACACAGACCTTGTTGGTCCAAAACCGTTGGCCCAAGCTGAGCAAAACCCACCAGATCACCCAAGAGAATCTGCTAAAAAAACGTGAGAGAACAAAATAAGAAATCCTCCTTTCCATAAGTTGACATCAAACTCTTGAACATGCTGCTTTAAGATTGTTTAGAAATCAGCAATCCATACTAGAGAAAGAACTTTAGTGAATCCACGAGCCTTTGAACAACTAGATATCTGACTTAGAATACTGTAGCATCCAGCCACTTCTGAATATATAGCATCGCCGTTTGCCTGGTTGTGGACTCGGGCTCCATGTTGAACTGGCCTCAGGGTGTACGCCCGCCGGAGGAGGCTGTGCAGGAGGCGCCCAGGTGGAGCTAACCAGCGTCGCATCATGGCCCTCACGTCTTCCTTCTCCCAACCCACGGCGAGCGGGACTCCGGCCTCCCTCCAGCCGCAGGTACACTGTCTGAAACAGAAACACAGGTTACACTCAAGATATTAAGTACACAACGGTTTTACTGCTAAGAAAATACACCCACTTATGCAATTCAGATTCAGCATATCACAAGGTCAGAATTTTAATCCTCATTGGCATTGGCCTCATCAGCTGCAGCATGTTGCTCTTGCGGCAGTGTGGCTGTTTATTCAATTCTCTTTCTTCTCACCATGCTTTTGCCTGCTGGCTCCCAGGCCGCGTTTCTGTTTCTGAGCTCAGAAACAGAGACGGATAAAAGGCGATGGTGAGAGCTAATTTGTGCGGAAAAGCCTGTTTTTGTGCTGAAATTTGAAGCCCTGATCAGAAAAAAGTATTGCTTTTTAGATTCTACAAGTTCTCTCTCCTGCTCTCACTATCAATTAGATGTGTATTTGATTAAACTCCCAAGAATACAGAAATTTAACGCATGTCTTATTGTTTAATTTCTGTCAAATGGATACTAATTTGGGGGAAAATCAAAGTAGTTCAAGAATCCATATCAGTGTGTGTGTGTGTGTGTGCGTGGTACTCATATTCATTGTTACGTGATCAATAATTATTCAAGTATATATTATCATCTTGTACATAAATAATTATGAAAGATAACGAGCATCATGCTCTTATGAAAGTCAACTCAACACTTTCATCATCCAAAACAAGATTTTCCGTTGGTGTCTCCCTTGATTCCAAGTCCAAATACATGAATGTCCAAACACTAAAACTGACATTCGGCCTCAATGCATCCCATGATATTTGCCACGGTGGCAATTCAATGCCAAACCTTGAATATCTACATCCACACAGACCCTAGATGAATATTGTAAAGCAAAGTAAAAAAAAAGGAGGTCTTAAGAGAGTAGAATTTACCATGAATTAGCGGGGTTTGTTTCATGGCAAATAGAAGAAACACATGTGGATTATGATTTTATAGGAAAATGTTCTAGATACAAGATATACTATACAAATGTAGGTACAAGATCTCGACATGTGTCAAGACTCTAACAGTGTAGATAGGGTCCCTTGGACCCAACAGATCTAAGCCAAGAACCAAGCTAGCTAGAAATTAAGAGATGTAATAGGAGTTAAGCTCAAAATAAGACCATGAGAGTACCATAGTAGAGGAATGCGCTATATGGTTCTACATAGAAAGACATCTGCGGTCGTTTTCCCGTACACACATGTAAAGCTAGAGCCTTTTTTGAACAAAAAAAAGACCTTAATTGTTGAAATCAGGCCTTGATAGAGAATTTACATTGCTGCAAACATAATTCACAGCTAATTCACAACATGACAAAAAGCCTAATTCATGTACACATTGCACCAACAAATAGGCCACTCCTAGATTTCCGCGAGTAATTGAGCAGATAAGCTATCTAGGTATGTTATTTTCTTTTCAGCATCCTGCAATTTATACTATACTATATCAGTAGAGCAGAAAAGCACTTGTTTTTTAGAGAGATTTCCTGACACCAAACTTTCTTTTGTGCAACATCAATATGAGTATTTCTGCTATATATGAATGTATCTCCTGTCAAGACTGATTCCAGTTAGTGTCCACTCAGATGATATGATTCAATCTTGGCCCAAAAATGTGAACTGAACCAACTTTTATCATGTAATAATCAGTACTAACTCGGCACTGTTATTTGGCGGAAGAAAATGTTAAAAAAAAATCTGGAGGACATGTGCTATTTGGCATAATGGCCAGATTTTCCTTATATCTGACAATATATGCAGAAGAAAATGCTTTGTGATTTTTTGGCATTTTTGTGACGTATTGTGTTCGTTTATTAATGTTTGATGATGGTTAATGAAGTCAACGAGCAGCCAAGCACAACCATGTGAAAAAAGAACACCTGAATCTGAGTTGAATTATAACTTAGCGAAGCTGAATTTCCCCAGACCAAGTATTAAAAACATCTAGTTACAATAGGAACTTAGATTCAGCAAGTTCTTCCAGATACCATATATACACTGCTGACCATATTGATGGAACGCGAAAAACTATTGAGAACTGCAGCAGCCATTACTTCATCCGGAGAAAAAAAAATGCTAATCTGTTAGTAATATAGATAAAACCTAATATTCACCACAGTTTGAATTGTTTTATGTGTTATTCACATGCATGAATCCATATTAGCCAAATGGATAATAGTTTGTGGTTACATGTTGCTCACATTGGCAGCAAGATAGATATTTTCCGTACAAATAGTCAGTCAATCCAGATCCCACAAACTATATGCAGCAGATGTTCTTACCTGTTGAACTATTCCAACACATTAGTAGATCAAGCCGGACAATCCTCCTATGTATCGTGAACCAGCAATGTCCATGCCTAGAAGCATAAGAAGTAGTCCATTAATAGAAGTTATGAGGAAAAGACATGCATATAGGAAGGCAAAATTGTGAGACACTTACATAGATGAACCCACAAACATAACTTCAGAAAAAACACTCCGTTTTGTAGACGTTATATAGCGCACTTTTAATACTAACACTAAATAAACAAAGTCACATCTGCTTTAAAATGCAAAGAGCATTCCTAAAAACAGGAAGTTTCATGTGGAAGATTTTAGCTGATAAGAAAAAAAAAACTGTCTAGAATTTTTCACATGTATCAAGCAAACAAAATTAAAAGATGCCCAAACTAATAAACTTGAGCATCAAAAGTGATTTTGAATATTCAGTTTTTAAGTAGATATAACCTAATTAGAGACAAGAAAATGCATATCTTCGTGTGGTACAGTTGTACTAGTCACTTGCAGTAGGGGTCTTCACTCTTCAACAGGTGAGAACATCTCTATTATTTCAGAAGGTACAGATTCAAGAAAAGTTGTTATTATGAAGATGACATTAATAGGAGGATGAGGTAGTGTGTGGTACTGTATTAGTCACTTGCAGCAGGAGCCTTCACTCTTCAACGGGTGAGAACATCTCTATTATTTCAGAGATACAGATTCAAGAAAAGTTGTTATTATGAAGATTGCATTAATAGGAAGAGCAAAACAGGTAGTACCGGTCTACTGAATAAGCGAATATGACTAGTTTTGAGGTTCCAAGCGAGCCAAATGATACTCATTTGATATTTAATTTGGTATCTCTGAAGAGTGAAGACATAAAAAATAATAATATGGCTACAAGTTGTCTACACTGAATGTAACATCCAAAACAATACGTCTATAATTCCATCTATCTAGCAAAAGGACAATTGCTAACTGAGCTTCAGTTGTCACTTGGTTGGTTGTGATCACTTAGGAAGCACAATAAAGGTATTGGAGACCCATGTACAAGACATTACTGGATTGGGTTACTACAACAACATAAGTAACATAGAGCAATCACCTGGTGAAGTCTCTGTCCCAAGGTGGAAGAAGACTCACACTAGAGAAGGAACACGCAGAGAGCTTTGTGGCACCGCACACACTGTGCCTTTTCTCTTGTTCAACTTAACTGATAACAACGGTGATTACAGGGGCTTAAGTAGCCAGATCAACACAGCTAACCATGTCCACTAACCACTACTCCACCCAGTACGCACGCACGCACTTGCATGCAACAGCCGCGGTCAAGTCACGATCCGATCTCTGCTCCACTTCTATCTTCACGTGACTTTTGCTGTTGGAACTCCGCACTACTCGCGTGCATGCAGTTTCACTTAACACAAATCTCCTTGACTAATTCTAGTGCATGCAAGTACTCAACTGATGGCTGCAGTCTGGCCGCTTGTACTGCACTTTTCTCTGTCTCGCTTAGTGCAGTGCTCTCTTGCCGATCATGCCTCTGCCATGTTTATGCATGCAACTAGCTAAAGCTTAGCCAACTACTAAAATAACATAATGCAATTAGAAATAAACATGAGACTAAACCTATACAACAAGGTTAACTCCAACAATCACCCTCTTAACCTTGTTGTCTTTTATTTTGGACTCCATGGTGACCTTCAATACAGCCCCGGCTGGTCGTCGGCGGTCGCATCGGCGAGAAGCGCCCGTTCCTTCCTTGGCTCGGTACAGTCCCTCGAGTAATGCCCATAGACTTGGCAGTTGTAGCAGCGAACCTTTCGAATGTCGAAGTTGCTCCTCTTCTTGCCGGTGCCGCTGCGGTCGCGTGCACGCCACTCCTCCTCCGTGAGGAGAAGGCGAGTCCCACCATGCTGCTCACTCTCGTCTCCCTCCATGTCGAGCTCCTCTTCCACCGCCAAGAACCTGCCCGTCAACTCCTCAACCGTCATGGTCTTGAGGTCAAGCAGCTGCTGAATGGAGTGGGCGAGCTGCCGGAACCGCTTCGGCACACAGCGTAGGAATTTCAGCACGGCCTTGTGCTCGGTGACGCCATCGCCGAGGACCTCCAGCTCGTGCATGATGCCAGTGAGGCGCATCGCGAACTGCTCCACCTTCTCGCCCTCCTTGAACCGGAGGTTCTCGAACTCGGCGCGCCGAGTCTGCGCCCTTGCCTCACGGACGCGCTCGGACCCCAACCTCAAGGTTTTGAGGGTGTCCCAAGCCTCCTTCGCCGTCCTCTTCACCGCCAGCGTGCGCAGCATCTCCGGCGGCACAGCTCGAAGGATGACGCCTAGAGCCTCCCGGTCGGTGTGGTAGTCGCAGACGCCGGGCTCGATCGCCGCCCACCATCCTTGTGACTGCAGCTGCACCTGCACCACAAGCGCCCAGTCGGAGTAGTTCGTGCGGGTCAGCACGAGAGGCGGCGCCACCACGGAGCTGTGGCGGACCACGCGCTCCACGACCCGGAGCTCGCCGCCGCCGCTGCCCTCGCCGTCGGTGAGCTGCGCCCTTGGTGGAGTAAACGGATCCTCCTCCAGCTTCTTTGCCAGCTCCGCCGCCTTGGCCGCATCATCTTGTGCTTGCGCCATCACCACAGGAACCAAGAGCAAGAGGGCTCTGATACCAAATGAAGTCTCTGTCCCAAGGTGGAAGAAGACTCACACTAGAGAAGGAACACGCAGAGAGCTTTGTGGCACCGCACACACTGTGCCTTTTCTCTTGTTCAACTTAACTGATAACAACGGTGATTACAGGGGCTTAAGTAGCCAGATCAACACAGCTAACCATGTCCACTAACCACTACTCCACCCAGTACGCACGCACGCACTTGCATGCAACAGCCGCGGTCAAGTCACGATCCGATCTCTGCTCCACTTCTATCTTCACGTGACTTTTGCTGTTGGAACTCCGCACTACTCGCGTGCATGCAGTTTCACTTAACACAAATCTCCTTGACTAATTCTAGTGCATGCAAGTACTCAACTGATGGCTGCAGTCTGGCCGCTTGTACTGCACTTTTCTCTGTCTCGCTTAGTGCAGTGCTCTCTTGCCGATCATGCCTCTGCCATGTTTATGCATGCAACTAGCTAAAGCTTAGCCAACTACTAAAATAACATAATGCAATTAGAAATAAACATGAGACTAAACCTATACAACAAGGTTAACTCCAACACCTGGCATATAGAAACTCTTGAAAGGATGATGGTTATGGATGCCAATGGTTTCAGAAAGTTTCCTGGACTGCATAGACTTAAGTTGAACCATGTAGACACTGTCATACACGGCTACAAAAATTACATCAGTATCCTCATCATATCCCTTTATAAATATCTTCATTCTCGCCTGTCCTTCAATTTGAGGAGGGAGTCCAAGAATTCTATGCATTTCGATGGTCTTCCACTGCACCCACGTGGCAACACCATGATCATTGACGTCCCTCCGCCACGTACGGAAGTGAGGGTAACACAATATGGCAAAGCCCATAGCGCCATCCTCAACTTGGATTATCTGACGGTCTCCACAGCGGGTATTACTTGCAGCAGGAGGCCCCCTCATCACAGTTAGCTTGTGCTCATCCAAATCAAGCTCAAGTATATCATCAAACATGGACAACCAGTAAAGTGCATTACCAACAAGGGTCCCGGGTTTACAAGGGTCACCGCCAATGTGATTATGATATGGAGCCTCTGTTGAAATGGCATTGCCCCAGACGCCAGTCTCGGAGGAGTAGACACGGGCGATGGAGCGATGAGCATCTGCAAACATAGACAGGAATACCACTTTGAAGGGGCTGGAGTGGCAGCCGCCGTGCACGTGGCCTTGTTCGCGAGCAGCGCAGAGCACCGCACTGCTGAGGGCGCATCTCCTGAACTCGCGCGGAATGGCCACGCTACACTGCTGGCCGGTGATGGGGTCGCGCACAACGAGCTCCTTCCGCTCCAGGTCTGTAAAGAGGACGCGGCCGTGGCGGCAATCGAGCAGAGCGCAGTAGTGGGTGCCGAAGCCGAAGCGGCGAGTATGGATGCGGTCTGGACGGTCCAGGAGAGGGGTGAAGACGATGCCCTGGCCGACGCCCTGGAAGACGCCGAGCAGCGGCGGCTGCCGATGGTGGACGCGGAACTGGCGGTGGAACTTGGGGTCGGTGACGAGGCGCCGCCAGCGCGTGCAGACCGCGGAGGCGCGCGGGAGGGAGGACGGCTGCGGCGGGAGACGGAGCAGGAACTCCCGTCGCGGCCGCGGCTCATTTCGGCGCCCCCCTCCTCGGTCGATTCGATTGGCAGGGAATTCCCGTCGCGGCCGCAGCTCATTTGGGCGTCCTCCTCCCCAGTCGCTTCGATTTGGAGATTGAGGCGCGGGCTTCCTTCTACCGCGGCGCCCTCCTCGATGGAGAGGATTTGGGGGTTCGGGCAAAGGCTGCGGCGGCTGGTCATCTCCGGGCCCTCGTCGTCGGAGTGGAGGCGCCGCCGAAACCTAGATGGGTGACAGTGAAGCCTGAAGAGTGGCGGTTGCGTTTTCAGACTGAAGAGTGTATCCATTTTCTGCTCCCTTTTTACTGGGCTAAAATGTTGTTGGAGAGAATTCCTTATTTGACACTATTTTAAACTTTGATTCCCTATTTTCTTTTTTGAAACTTTGATTCCCTATTCGGCACCTAAAAAATTGGCTTCCCAATTTAACACTCGAACTAAATTGTGTTCCATATATGACACTTTAGACCTCGTTTGGTAGGCATGGATTAGAATGTATTTTTGGGTATTGTCCCGAGTGTTTTGGGTGAAAACACTTCTACCACCCAATTCCCTCTAATCCACTTCCGTCCAAATCTCCTACAAAACCTCTCGTTTGGTAATTATGGAAAACTAGTTAAAGTGCACGTGCAACGCACGCCTTAATTAAATGTCTAAAAAAAGCACGTCTTAATTAATATGGATCATATGAACTATGGAGTGAATGTGAATTCACCTAATTTTTCTTAAGAATCTTTAAGCGCAATAGTAACTGGCAACAAACAATACATTGGTGCTATCCAATATTTGCAATGAGACTACCCTCTATGTAGAAAACCGAATATGGCCTTCATTTAACCTATAGGGTTCAAAATTTCTAATATTGGCTTAATCATTATTGTAAACTTCCAGAACAATTGACCGAACAAATTTTTACGATTTTCAATCTTATTTGAAAATTTGAACAGTTGCTCCAATCTAGGACTCTTTTTTAGGGTTTGGACTCTAATTTAAATGGCGAATTCAACAATAAATTACAAAATATTGTGTGAACTACGCTCCGTCGCATGCCATTTGATTCAAACGACAGATATCCAGCAAACAAGTTGGCATAGTAGCAGTACCACATGCCTTGAAATAAACAAGAAAGAGTCAAATGAGAGGCTGGCTTGTGGGCCAGCCACACATGCAGCTGTGACCGGACAATCCACCTCAAATACTCTCTAATTTGAAGGGTGGCATGGGGGTGCCGCACAATTATTTCATGAGAGGACACCTTTGAAGAGTGCCGCTGTGAGCTGTTTTTGTATCCCCAATAGACCATTTGATGTCGTTTGGGCTGCCGGATGAGATGCTCTTACAACATTTTTTGGCTAGCGCCCATGGCTATTATTTGCCTGAGGTCATGGGAAGCCGACTCAATCTTTCTTTTCAATGGTCAATTTTGTGTATGTCGTTGGGGCACGGGTGGGTGCCAGGCGAAGGATGATGGCTCACGCTTCTGGTGAAGGCCGCCGGGATTTGGCGGTCGGGTAGTTAGAGCTACTCTAACAGAGCCCCTAAACGGGGCGGAATTGAAAAAGTTCGGCGGGTTACGAGCTCGGTCAGTTTTTTGGGCCAGAGTCGGACGCGAAGTTCGTCGACCTTGACCTCGAGGATTATGTCGCTGTAGTCTAGGTTAGGCCGTCGGTAAGCCGTAGTTACGGTGTGATGCCCATTATACCGCCGGCGACGTGCTCTAAATGAAATGTTTATCCGAATCTTTCCACGTTATGCAGTTTAGCAAATTTTCAGTTTCATTTTGCATTTTAGCTATGTCCCGCACACTTTCGGACTAAAAACGTCTCAAAATCGAGTTCGGCCTTTAGGGGCTGCTAGAGTGAAAAATACTTTTATGAGATCTTGTCTACAAATTTACCCCCGTGGACCAACTCCAGTAATTGACACGTGGTTAGATTGTAGTTTAGATTAAAAGTAGATAATTGTATTTCAGTTTTTTTCCTCTTTTCTGACCATATGTCAATTGCTAGAGTTGATCCATAGAGTTAAATTTGTAGAACATGTCCCGTATAATTATTTTCCGGCTAGAGTTAGCTCTTGCAGTCCTCGGCCAGCCATCTTTGTCACCCGGCCAATTCGGCTCCATAAAAACTACCCGTGTAGCGTGTATATCCAGACCGTGGACATTCCTCGTTACGTGGCCAAGCTGGGTGGTTCCTTTGTGTGTATATTTTTTTTTCATTTCCGAGCTCCAAACTCGATATGGACGTAACAAGAATCTGATCATAACGTCCAAGTTTGTTACGTCGGTGAGGACTTAGCATTAAAATGAGGTTCGATTGGAGTAAAATTATACACGTTCGGTGAGCTAGCTAAGCTCCCGCTAATCGCGCAAGGAAACAGAAAAGGCTGGCGTAATTTCGGCACACAGATCGCGGCCGGCTGGGATCGGTGGGGTACCTGTAGCATTATAACTGCTGGCAGACATGGGCAGAACATTAAATCTAGGCCGTCTGATGGTGCGGCAGACCACCGAATCAATATGGGCTGTTAGATATGACTAATAGGATTAGATCTGAGGACTCTGGTCGTTCCGTGTACACTATCTTGGGTGGTTTTAGAAAAACTCAAGTTTGCTCTTTTATTAGTAGTTTAGATATTCTGTAGGCAGCGAACCGTGCGCTTCCATCTCTGACCTTCCGCATCAATCGTTTCCATGGCCCAAAACGCGAGGGGTAGAAGTGTTGTGAATACACGTCCGCCCGACGTGTAACGCAGTGTTTCCTAGGGCTGAGCCTGGCCAAAACCGGCCTGCCAAACGGCCCATCCGTGTTTTATGGTGTTTTAAAATGGGCCGGAATAATACACAAAAAAACCTGTCAAGACTCCACTGCCAAACGAGGCCTTAGTTTATTTTAAGCACTAATAGTGTTAAATATGTGCAGGAAAAGACGGTTCTGCCCTTTTTCATTTTGTGACAATTTTTTGCCATAAAAACGAAATATTGTTTTGTGGAATATTTGGACCTTCAGTTCACATGGTGCGGCGCCTTTCTTTTTCCTAGTCCTTTGGGTGCGGCGCTCGATAAACGTCCAAAGCATATGCTGCCCGCTCGCGTGAAAACACGAATTGCCATCACGTCATTTGCGAGAGAGAAGTAAACTGCATGTTGTAGCAGGGAAGGAGCCATGCATCCGATTAGATAAAAGTCACGTGAACCCCTAGCTGTGATACTAGCTACCATGTTTCCAACATACTACCATATTTTCATTGTTCTGATTTTTCATGCGGACTCTCGCAGTATTAAAATAGCTATCAGCTTTTTATAATACCTGATTTACTTTACCAGGTTTTTTACTTTACCAGGTTTTCTCTGAAGCGCTCTGCACATCAGCGAACTGTATGCGGTGAAATTACTGAGCTCCGAGTAATGTTCAGTGTATTGATTATTTACCGTTCCCTTTTACAGAGTAGATTCCACCCGATCAGCAGTGTCCAGAACGGACTGGACGGACGTGCGGGCACCATACGTGTCCTGCTTAGATTATGCCAACGTTCAGTGTAGATGATGTAACATGTTGTTTTGGTCACTAGTGCATCAAGGGTAAACCAGTCTTTGCATACCATACTTACCGTTAGAATGGACAGGAGTGTCATTGATACGTCATAAACGTATCCATAGTTATGTTCCATATTGTTTTCATGCCATATTGTACATGTTTTTCTTACACTTTATGTTATTTTTATCGATTTTCCGGGACTAACCTATTGACAAGATGCCACAGAGCCAGTTCATGTTTTCTCCTCTTTTTAGTTTCAGAAAAGTTGTTCTGGAAATATTCTCGGAATTGGAAAATTCGAAACCCGGAAGTCTTAGAATTCCCGAAGGTTCCACGGAGTCCTGAAGAGACCCGGAAGGGGCCCCTGGAGCCCCCACACCATGCCTGGGTGCGGGTGGGCCCCTGGCCGCACCTGGGTGTGGTGTGGGACCCTCGGGCGCCCACCGCCATCGCCCTTTTGTCTATATATGCCCCCCGATGCATAAACCCTAGATAGATCGACCCTTTTCCACGAAAAGTTTCGTAGCTCCGCTGCCGCCGCCGACAAGTTTCGGGGGACAGAAATCTCTGTCCCGGCACCCTGCCGGGACGGGGAAGTGCCCCGCGAGCCATCTTCATCGACTCCACCGCCATCTTCATCGCTCTTGATGACTCCCATGATAAGGAGGGAGTAGTTCTCCCCCGGGGCTGAGGGCTCTACCGGTAGCTATGTGTTTCATCTCTCTCTCTCCCATGGTGTGATCTTTATGTGATCATGAGCTTTGTGATCTAGTTGAATAAGTAGGTGTTACTCTTCATCTGTTATGCTACTCAAGTGGTTTTGTTATGGGATCTCCGTGAACACTTTGATCACAGTGTAAATGTGACAGTGTGTGCACCGTGTGGTTTAGTATGATATTTATATTATTTATATTTTGTGTTGGATGACCCTATGAAATTGTGGTGTTTGTCTAGTACTTTCTAGGGTGCTCAAGTTGACAGTGTGGGGTTAACTAGACATGAGAATGCGACTTTAAGGTGTGCTTTATAGCCCTATGCAATGGATTGGTGTTCGTTATCCGCCTGGAGAGTGGTTCGGAGTAGCATAGTGAAGAGATGATATTTATGCATTCAATTATGTTATTCATGTTGAGAGTGTTCACTAGTGAAAGTATGATCCCTAGGTCATATTTCCAAGCATTGAAACACCGTTTACAATCAGTTCTGCTGCATGTTTGCTTGCTGCCATTTTTATTTCAGATTGCTATTGTCACTTATAATCATCTATATTACTTGTATTTCACTATCTATTCGCCGAACTAGTGCACCTATACAACTAACAATTGTATTAGGTGTGTTGGGGACACAAGAGACTTCTTGTATCGTAATTGCAGGGTTGCTTGAGAGGGATATCTTTGACCTCTTCCTCACTGAGTTCGATAAACCTTGGGTGGTCCACTTAAGGGAAACTTGTTGTTGTTCTATAAACCTCTGCACTTGGAGTTCCAAGACTGTCTACCAGAATAGAAGCGTTCGTAGACATCAGTCATACAGCGAACAAAAATTTTATGTGGTGTCAAATAGGGAAGAAAAACTTTTCCAGGGCAATATAGGGAATCATATTTTGAAGCAGTGTCAAATAAGGAATTCTCTCACAATGTTGGGGATTGCCAGTCTGCAAAGTTAGTTCTCTCAGATGGTTGTTTGAGTGTATAAATAGCCAGCATAGATTCGAAAACTTTCGACTCCTGATTGAAGGAATAATCGTAATGGTTTCCTAATTGATTTGTCGTGGGGGTTAGCCCCGCGGCTGTGTCTTGTATTTATATATTAACCAAAAGGCATACAACACAATTACAACAGGGAAATATACATGAATACGTATTCTATCTAATACACCCCATCAATCTAAACTGTCGCATGCAAGGTTGAGATTGGAACTAAAACGACTAAGCAACTGTCGAGAAATAGGCTTAGTGAAAATATCAGCGAACTGGTCTCCCGAGGCAATGAAGCCTACATCGAGAGCACTCATATCAACCTTCTCGCGCACAAAATGAAAATCAACCTCGATATGCTTGGTGCGAGTATGGAACACAGGGTTGGCAGACAAATAGGCAGCCCCCAAATTATCGTACCATGACTTGGGCAAGTGAACTCAAGTTTATTGAGAACACATTGGATCCATGTAGCTTCAGCTATACCATTAGCAAGAGCCTTGTATTCCACTTCTGTACTAGAGCGAGACACCGTGGGTTGTTTGCGAGAACTCCAAGAGATAAGATTAGGTCCAAAGAAAATAGGAAAACAACATCAGTATAAATATTCAGAAGAGTAGAGATAGACTGCTAAATCAACAAGCCGGTAGAAACGGTACCCTTGACGTACCAAGGTTCCATTTAACAGCTTCATAGTGAACTGTAGTACTCGGAGCAAAAACTGACAAACTTTTTTGACCGCAAACAAAATATTAGAGCGAGTGAGCATCAGATACTGCAAACCACCAACCAAACGGTGATAGCGAAATGAATTATTCTTAGAGAGACGAGTATCTTGATCACGAAACAGTTTATCAGAGGTAGACATTGGAGTTAAAACAAGACAACAATCCTCCATATGGGCACGCTGAACCAATTTTAAAGAGTACTTATGTTGCGTCAACCACATGCCCACATGGGTATAGAAGACCTAAATGCCCAAGAAATCAAGGCGCCCAAGATCCTTGATAGGAAGTGCTTGTGCCAAGACACGCACAGTACGATCAACTGCAGCTGGGGAGGACTCCGTAATCACAATATCATCAACATAAACCAGCATGTAGATAGTAACGTCAGCATGATGGAGGATGAACACGCACGTGTCAGCCTGACTTGAGATAAAACCAAGCTCATGAAGCTTATCACTGAGTCGGGCATGCCACGCATGTGGGCACTGCTTCAGACCATACAAAGCACGTTGAAGCTTGCACGCGTGATAAGGGTAGCGAGAGTCCTCAAAACCAGGATGCTGCTGCATATACACATCTTCCTCAAGAAAGCCATAAAGGAAGGTATTACTAACATCAATCTGTCGAAGGCTCCATCCTCGAGACAGAGAAAATGACAAAACCAAACGAATGGTAACGGGTTTAACAGCAGGACTGAAGGTGTTATGATAATCAATACCTTTTTTGTCGAGACATCGTAGTAGTTTTCATAGACTGGGGTGCCATGAGACTACGGTAGAGACGTGGGGTAACGGGATAGCGTAGTAACACAAAACACGGGATTTACCCAGGTTCGGTACGTCGCGACAGTACGGCGTACCTACTCCTGCACTTCTCACTATGTGGGACTAAAGCCCGTATAATAAGGTTACAATGTAAAGGAATAGATCCAACTACTCGGCGAGGATGAACTTCCCGACGAGTTGCGTAAGGCTTGAGCTTGGACCTAGAACCTTGGAACTAAGGGGACTTATCAAATCTATCTCCCGTCCGGCTTTATATAATAGCCGGATTAGGGCTTACAGAACCAGAAACCTAGAAGACTACGTTTTAACTTGTAACTTGGAAAGTAAGGAATCCGTCTTCTCCTCCAAGTCAGATCACGCGGGCCGTGATCCGGGTTCTTCTAGAATCCGGCTTCTGCGCGTCGGACTACTGGGCCGCCCAATGGACCTAAGCCCATTACCATGTAGGTCACCCTGGTAGTCCGGCTCTTTTGTCTACCATCTTCTATACCCCTATTCAGTATATATCCGACAGTAGCCCCCAGGAAGGATCAAAACTCTGAAACTCCACCTTTCGTCAAATACATTTTATCCGGGAAAACTTGATTCAGCAGTCTTGATTCTTTCTTCTTTCCTTTTGAAGGAGATGGTAACATAAAACTCGGAACTATGAAAATCCGGCTTTTCTTCTCGCGATCCTTCGCGGAAAAGGAACACGTGACATCAGCGCTTTAATCATGCTGACGCAAGCGCCGCTTGGTTTCACGCGGGAAACCCTGCAACGTATCTCTGACAGATTCTCACGAGAAACGAGGAGATAGCCATCATTCCTCTGTCGTTCCGTTTCCCGGATTTTCCGGCGAGCGACACGCGTCGAACATCCAACGGTCAAAAGAGCCGTTGGCGCGTATCTAGAGGTTTTTAGGCTATAAATAGCCGTCCTCGTCGTCTCCGGAAATCTTTCCTCACTCCCTCACTGCCCACGCCATTGACGCAAACGCGAGCACGAGAGCTAGAACGAATCCTTGCCCCGACGAGCTCTTTGCACGCCGGAGCGCTCCCTCATCACCGAAAACGATGGCATCTCCGTCGTCCTCTCCGGCTCGCGCCTCCATCGACGAGCTCTTGGGTGACCTGGATCCACAGCTAGGGTCGCCCAAGCACGCCGGCGGCGGGCCGGAAAAAACCTCGGCATCCGCGGTGGGCGGAGGAAATGCTTCCGCCGCCGCGGACGTAGCGGGCTCAAGCACCACAACATCCCCGCCGTTCGCACCGGAGACGGCGGAGGAGAAAATCGAGCTCTTGGGCGAAAAGCTTGCCGCCGCGAAGGCCGCCGCCGCCGCCGCCGGAGCGGAAGAGGAAGAGGAAACTGCAGGCAACTGGAGTGCCTGCAGTATTCCCCCGGCTCTCCTTCCCAACCTGGAGAAGGAGGGTTTGGTGCTGAAAAAGAAATGGCGGCTCCCGGAAGAGGAGACTGAACCCCTACCACAAGAGGGCGAAAGGGTGCTTCTTGCCTCCCACCTTCTGCGAGGTATGGGATTGCCACCTTCATCCTTCTTCCTCCAGGTTCTGTCACACTACAACATCCAACCACATAACCTTCCTCTCAACTCTATTCTGTACATGGCCGGCTTCCAGGCCTTGTTCGAAGGTTACCTAGGAATAGAGCCTAGGTTAGATTTTTGGTTGTATTGCTTTGGGGTGAAGCGTAACTCTTCGGAGGGCGCGCTCCCAAATTGCGGAACCATTTCCTTTACTCTTCGGAGATTCCGAGAGGATTGGTTCCCCAAAATCAAAACCTCAGAATCCGTCAAATTTTGGACGGGTTCTTTTTTCTATCACCCCGACGTGCCCTTTCCTAAAAAGGCCGTCGGGGTTCCACCTTTTGTGAACTCCGCCGCTGTTCCCCAGGATAACTGGGTGACAGAGGCCGTCCAGGTTCTGCCTCCAGATCTACTAAGGATCAAGAGGCGCATCGCCAAGCTTACTTCCTCCAAACCTCCTTTGACCGGTATGGACACGGTCTTTTGCTGGCTGGATAGGCGGATTCAGCCGTTAGCAAACCACGGAGGCCGTCTCCTGTGTGAATACACAGGAGCCAAGGATCCAATGCGGACAACCGACAAGGATTGGCCCGCAAAGGAGCTTAGGCGGCGCATCAATCAGTTGGTCGCTTCGCGCGATCAATACACGGAGAGTCGGCCAATGTACACGGCCGACAACCCAGCTCCTAAGGTAATTTTTCGGTTATTTGGGTATAATCTCACATCCTGGATAATCTACCTTTTGAGTCTGATTGATTTTTCCAACAGCTTGTGGATCTTCCAGACTCGGAGTTAGCCTCCGAGGCCGAGCTGGATGCGCTGCGCACTGCCGCTACGGGTGGGCGCAAACGCAAGAAGATAATTTCTTCGGATGAAATTATCGACCTTGACGGAATCCCCGTCGCCACTTCCAGGTTAGTTTCTTCTGGGTTTTTTATTTTTCTTTTGTGGGGTCTTTTCCATCCATCTTCGGTGTTTTAACTTTTTCCGGATTTTTGGTTTTAGCCTACCCCCCTCCACCTTGAAGCCGAGAAAGTTGAAGAAGCTCAGAGCTTCTTCCAACCGAGGCAGCCAACCATCTCCCGCCGTCGCCCCGGACACGCCCCAGACAATGGCGGAAGAACCTACTGCAGCCACCACCACCAAGCCCCCAGAGCCCAGCCAGCCCATTGTGTCCGAGTCGGACACGAGGGAAAGGGCGGCTCCAGAGGTGGGGAAATCTTCTCGGACTTTCGACGAGGAAATCCCCACCTTTGACAAGGATTTTAAAGCTATAAATGATGGCTTGAGCGCGGCCGAAAATCACTTCGCGGAATACGCGAAGGAATTCCGAGAAAACTTAGCAGGTTTGCAACGCATGAGCCAGGTATGTAACTCTAGCCCCCAAGCATTAAACAAAAATGCATGCTTTTTTTGCTTTGATGTTTTTCATTAACCATACTTTTCCTTGCTGTGTTTCAGCAAACCTCCGAGGCCATAAACCTTGAAGTTTTCAGGAAGCTCACTATCAAGAATAAAGAAGTTCGAAGTCTTCTTTCTATTCTTGAGGAGAGAGAGGCGGAGCTGGAATCATCTCAGCTCGCTTTGACGGAAACGAAAGGTAAGCTTTTTCGTTTTGAAATTTCCGATTTAAGATTTTGTCTAAGTTTTTTCCCGAGGAAATTGATCAACTCGGATTTTCCCTTGCTTTTCAGCTGCTTTAGCTGAAGCTAAACAAGCAGCGGAAGATTCCGGCAACGCCGAGATTCTCCGTAATGAGAACATTGAGCTTCACAAGAATCTTGTGAAGGCTCAACAAGACCTGGAAGCCAGCAATCTGGCCCTTGGAGTGGCTAACTCCAAGGCTTCCGAACAGGCAGAGAAAGACAAATCCACCATTCAGGATTTGACTGAAGCTCTGAATCTTCGCCTGGAGGAAGTTTCCGAGATCGATAAACTCATCGGTAAATTTCTTACCCTTGTCCTCATCTTTGGTGAAGTTAAGGGCCACGCCACCCAGATTGCCGCCATGGTAAATGTCGCCGTCAACTATCCAGAAGAAGAAGCTCCTCCAATCCCCGATGAAGAAAGCAGCGAGGAGGAGTCGGAATCTTGAAGGGTTACCTGGAACCTGGATAGAAAATTTAGACAATAGGAGCATTACTGTTCTTTCACTTGTAATCCAAAATGTAATGCTTCTTATGTATTAATGAAAATTCCGCCTTTTGCAGTTTAAATTATGAAATTACTTTGCAAGTTGTTTGAATTTTACCACTCCTTTATCTTCGAAGTTATCTGGTGTGTATGCTTTAACTGTCCTTAGTGTTTGAAATGGCTCAAATAGCATTATGAATCGTTATGCCGAGTAACTGGGGACGAACCAAGCAGTTTTGAAACTCGAAAACATGAATCATGCTAAAGGCATTTTTACTAACTAGTTCCAGTAACCCAGCATACGCACGATCAGATAAGACTTTAGAGAAATAAGGAAAGTTTTAAGTAAAACTTGGGCACGCAGGCAATTCAAGTTTCCTTTAGCCGTTAAGAGGCTGAAAAATCATTCAGTTATGTAACACCGAGTACGTGAGCACAATTCGGGTTAACATTGAGAAATTTGTAAGATCATTGGGAAATAGATCAGGCGGAAACACTTTGCACTTATGAGAAAAATAGATGACAGCATTCCGACAACTTTATTTCATGATCTCAAAAGATGTTTACATAGATTTGAACTAAGTACAGAAGGGGACATAACTTGCTAGGTGTTCCCAGGCTTCCGCAATCCACTTGACCTTGCCAAACTTCTCCAGCATTTTGCTAAATGGTAAGGTTTTAGCCCCCAGCCAACTAAGAAATCTTTTTATGGCTGTGGCGGAACCCGGCAATTCTGGGACATCTTTTTCACACGTAAGTTCTGAGATGTTCGAGACTGCCTTTATCTTTTCCGGGTTAACTTCTATTCCTCTGTGAGAAACGATGAAACCTAGAAGTTTTCCTGAGGGAACCCCGAATACGCACTTAGATGGATTCAACTTCATCTTGTAAGTGCGCAAATTTTCGAAAGTTTCTCGCAGATCCTCAAGGAGTGTATCTTTTTCCTTGGTTACGACAGCAATATCGTCCACGTAAACATGGACGTTTCTGCCAATCTGACTATGCAAACAACGTTGCATACAACGCTGGTAGGTTGCACCTGCGTTCTTCAAGCCAAAAGGCATGGTTACATAGTAATACGTCCCGTACGGGGTTATAAAAGAAGTCTTGATTTGATCTTCCTTTTTCATGCGTATTTGGTGGTACCCGGAGTATGCATCCAAAAAGCATAAAAGCTCAGAGCCTGCAGTGGCGTCTATTATTTGATCGATTCGCGGCAGCGCAAACCTATCTTTCGGACATAACTTGTTCAATCCTGTGTAATCTATACACATTCTGAGGGCAGTTGTATCTTTCTTCGGTACTAGTACCGGATTTGCGGACCAGTCAGTATGGATTACCTCCTTGATGAAATCCGCTGCTAAAAGCCGGATAATTTCCTTGCCAATAGCCTTCCGTCTTCTTCCGTCAAATCGACGGAGACCTTGTTTGACGGGTTTTGATCCGGGAATAACCTTGAGTTGGTGCTCAGCAAGTTCCCTGGGTACGCCTGGCATGTCAGCTGGACACCAGGCAAAAATATCCCAGTTCTCACGGAGGAACTTGATGAGCTCGCCTTCCTATTTGTCGGTCATCCCAGTCCCTACAACGACGAATTTTGTCGGATCTTTGGGATCTAGGATTACCTGTCTTGTATTCTCGGATGCCTTGAAGCTATCTGTTGGCTTCCGAGTTTCTTTTCCTGCCGGCATTTCTTTCGGCGATATCTCCTTGGCTAACTCCTTCAGTTCTTCCTGAGCTATAACTCTTTGAGCGCAAAGGGCGTTTTGCTTCTCCAACTCGTTTGCCAGCTTGAAATCACCGGCAATGGTGATTACTCCTCCTTTGGGTCCTGGCATCTTCAGCTTGTTGTAGATATAGCAAGATCTTGCCATAAACTTGGCGAAAGCCGGACGTCCGAGTATTGCGTGATACACGCTCTCGAACGGCACAACTTCGAAGGATACTTTTTCCTGCCGGAAGTGATCTTTATCTCCGAAGGTGACATCTAGGGAAATTTCTCCTAGGGATCGTGCTTGCCTGCCAGGAACAATGCCATGGAAGCGTATATTGCTGTAATTGAGCTGGGACTCGGATATCTTCAAGTGCTTCAGTGTATCCAGGTACATTATATTGATACTGGATCCTCCGTCCATCAGCACCCTTCTTAGCCTAGTGTTTTGAACAATAGGGCTTACAACAAGAGCTTGTGTGCCGGGTTCAGGGATATTTCCGGGATGATCAGACTGATCCCAGATTATCGGTGTGTTGGAATACTTCAAGAATTTTGGGGTTGCAGGAACAACCGCGTTTATTTCTCGAAGTGTCCTTTTGGCCACCTTTGCTGACGGGGTTGCTAGGAAAGTTAGCATTGCTTCTCCGTCAACTCTCGGGAATTTAGGTTCGCCCTTTCGCTGTTGTTCCTGGATTTTATCATCAGTGTCCGATTCACTGTCTTCTTTTTCAGCTTCTGGCTTTTGTTTGGTAGGTTTCCTCTTGGAACCCTTCCCTTTATTTCCGGATCCTGCATTGCCTTTCATATGTTTGTTTAGCCGGCATTGCGCGTTCGTGTGGGTTGGTTTCCCAAACTGAGAGTGGTGGACGCAGGGTTCCGACTTAATTCTCTCCCATTCTTCAGGAGTGTAATTGATGGGATCCGGACTGCGGCCTTTCCACTTGTTCCCTTTTTCTCCTCCAAAGGCTAAGTTAACCTCTTTGGGCTTTGTTGCTGACTCCGGGGTTCCTTTTTTATCAGAACGAGGTGTTTTCTTGGCCAGTATTAATGACTCAATATTGCCTCCTCTTGCTCTAATATCATCTTCGGCTGCAGCATGCTCATTAGCGGTTGTAAGCATAGATCCGAGATCTTTGTGCTTTTTAGAACCAACCATGAACGGTACAAGTCCGGGTTTTAGGCCATTGACGAAAGCATGCATTGCTTGTACGTCAGTTACTCCAGAGCAACTATTATTCATTGCAGTCCATCTGGAGATGAAATCCACGTATGGTTCGTCTTCAAATTGGGTGCAACGGTTCAGCTGGTTGATGCTATTTGGGCGTTTGTATGTTCCTCGAAAATGCTGAGTGAATACTCTCGCCATATCATCCCAACTGTCGACAGTTCTTGATGGTAAACCATTAATCCAATCTCTGGCTCCGTCTAGTAACATTAGGGGAAGAAACTTGACAGCTTCCAGGTCTGTCCCGTTGTTGATCTGGACGGCTGTGTAATAATCTGAAAGCCAGGTATCCGGGTTTGTACTGCCGGTGTATTTTTGGTAGGTTGGACCAACTTTGGCGAAGCCAGAATGCAGGGTTATCCTTCGGATCCTGTCTGTAAAACACTTAGGACCAAAGTATAGATCATCCTTTTCTGCTCTATCAATATGTGCAGAATATCTCCCGGCTGAATGGACAGAAGGGGATCTGCTCCTTTCTTTTCCATTGTTGCGCGGACGCGTTTTTCCGAGGTTATCTCTATCTCTTCCGTTGTCACGCCCTCTGGGATTAGGTGGAGTCCTGCTCCTGTACCTTTCCTTATCTTTGGGCGGTGTCCGAGATCTTTCACGCCTGTGAGGTGTATCGTATCTTCCAGCTTTTTCAGCTGGGTTTCTCGGAGGTGGCATTATTTTGCCGTCATTCCGGTGTTTGTCTTCCCGATCGTGTGGTTTGTATCCATCTTTCGGGAGATGAGGTCCGGTTCTAGACGCTGCGTCCCGGTTGTCGGGGTTTTTCTTGTCTTTTCTCGGATCCTCTTTTTTATCCGAATCTCCGGGTTCTTCCGGTCCAGGTGCTCCAGCAGCGCAAGTAACAGTTTTGCAGAGGGCGGAATTATCATGCAGCCTCCCTGATCGCTCTTGTCCTCGCTGTTGCTGCTGTAATGCTTTTCCTAGGAAAGCATACACCCCTTGGAGTTTTTCCCCGTTGGAGTATAGATCGTTGTTCAGGATGGCGAACGCTGCTTCCGCGTTTTCAGCTGCGGTTTTGTATATTGGTTCGCCCTTGGCATCTTTGCCGTTTAACTGCTTTTGCCAAGATGGGTTATAGAACCTTTCTTTCGGCGGCAGTTCTTCCGGTTTTGCAATTCCGGGTGACCTCGTAGGTTTTAAGGCAGACCTATGCTTTCTCTCGTACTCCTCAATTTCTTCCTTCATGATTTTGAT
This sequence comes from Alopecurus myosuroides, assembly GCA_028641055.1. Lineage (NCBI taxonomy): Eukaryota > Viridiplantae > Streptophyta > Magnoliopsida > Poales > Poaceae > Alopecurus > Alopecurus myosuroides. The sequence continues at coordinate 42,807,966 of CM054059.1, read as the reverse complement.
GTCATTATGGGTTTGTTGGAGGTGTTGCCGAGATCTAAGCAGTTGTTGCTGTTGCCGTTGGAAAGCTTGTCTCCTGGCTTCCAGCATCTCAGGGGGTTCATTGGGTCCCACTGGAGTTTGTAATAGTTCTTGCTCCTCCAGTTCTGTCATTGGCGGAGCAGTGATTTCCTTAGATTTCTTTTCCGTAGGCTTTGTGCCACTAATATCTCCAACTTCCAGGTTTTCATCAGCGAGATCAGCTGACTTTTTCTTCCGGAGTTTGTACTGGAGTTTTTTAGAAGCACGGTGCTTTTTCTTGGAAGAGGGAGGTTTTTTGACAGGTTCATCCTCTGTCATCTCCTTGACATTAGGGAATATCGGAGAAGTTTCTCCGTCTTCCCTCTCCTCTGCTGGCGGAGGGGTTTTAGGGCTTTCCTGGCTATCGGCACCCGTTGTATCAGCTGGTTTTGCCATTAGTACTTCATGGAATCCCTCTTGAAAGGACTTAACTTTTCTTACGAAGGCATCATCATCTTCGTCTTCGGATTCGAAGTTATCCGATCCGGTTTCCGACTCCAATATCGCCTCAATGGCGGCAAGCACGGACTCTGTTTCCGAGTTCATCGTCTGGTTGACGGATGTCGGATCTTCCGTCTCTGTGACGGGTATTGGTTCTTCCGTCTCTGTGACGGGTGTATCGTTGTCTGCCTCTTGCACGGGATTTCCGTCATCCGTGTTTTCGGCGATCTCGGATTGCACCATGCCGATAAAGTGCGTATCACTGTTTTATCGGCGATCTGAGCAAAATCCGGCATCATAGTCGTCTTCGACTGGGTATAGGGCGGGTGGGAGATAATTACTTTCACCGCAAAACCCCATTGCTTCTGCGGTTAATCCGGTAAAGATATTAGCAGATCCAATCGGTAAAACGCAGGCACTTACCAGATGGTTTTGCGCCGGTATGTAGGATCCGTTGTCGAGGAAGCGCCCGACGTCGTCGTCGAATTCCAAGCTTCCGACAGTGATCGATCTTCCGATTCCGCCTAAAATCCCAGATCGGAACTTCACGCCTGACGTCGTTTGCCCCACGGTGGGCGCCAACTGTCGAGACATCGTAGTAGTTTTCATAGACTGGGGTGCCATGAGACTACGGTAGAGACGTGGGGTAACGGGATAGCGTAGTAACACAAAACACGGGATTTACCCAGGTTCGGTACGTCGCGACAGTACGGCGTACCTACTCCTGCACTTCTCACTATGTGGGACTAAAGCCCGTATAATAAGGTTACAATGTAAAGGAATAGATCCAACTACTCGGCGAGGATGAACTTCCCGGCGAGTTGCGTAAGGCTTGAGCTTGGACCTAGAACCTTGGAACTAAGGGGACTTATCAAATCTATCTCCCGTCCGGCTTTATATAATAGCCGGATTAGGGCTTACAGAACCAGAAACCTAGAAGACTACGTTTTAACTTGTAACTTGGAAAGTAAGGAATCCGTCTTCTCCTCCAAGTCAGATCACGCGGGCCGTGATCCGGGTTCTTCTAGAATCCGGCTTCTGCGCGTCGGACTACTGGGCCGCCCAATGGACCTAAGCCCATTACCATGTAGGTCACCCTGGTAGTCCGGCTCTTTTGTCTACCATCTTCTATACCCCTATTCAGTATATATCCGACATTTTTGTTGAGTGAAACCCTAACCGAGCCTTGTGCTTGTCAACGGAACCATCTGGCTCGAAATTGTTTTTGAAAATACATTTGCTGCCAACAATATTAGTGCTAGGAGGACGCGGAACAAGCCGCCAAGTCTGATTGCGCTGTAAGGCATTGAATTCATCTTCCATAGCAGTACGCCAGGCCGGTTCAATGAGAGCAGTACAGTAAGAAGAAGGAACCGCAAGAAAAGCTCAGCGCCGGCAATAGGGATCATACCGAACTGTGCCATCAGTGATTATCTTGGGACGATGAATATTATTCTGGCGATGGGTAACAACCCGCGAAGCAGCTGGCAGCGACGTCGAGGGAGGCGCGGCGCATTCCACGGGTGGCGCGATCTCGCCGGAGCGCACAGGAGATGGAGGCGCAGGACCAGCATGCGCTTGGGTCACAGCATCATCACTGGGGTTGTGGACCGAAGCTGGGCTGGGAGGCCCAAACGGCAAAGAAGGACGCGGTCCAAGGGATGCAGACATGCTGGGAGGCCCAGACGGCGAAGGAGGGCGCGGTCCAGGAGACACAGGCACACTCAACGAGGCATGCATGGGCTCGCTCGACGAGGCATGCACGTCGGAGGCATCGACCGACTCAGGTACGTCGATCATAGGCGTGTGGATGGTAGAGGCTTGCACAGTAAATCACGAGAACTACCAGATGGCAACAAAGTCATGTCATATATACACATATAGGACCCTGAATAGCTGGTTCTTGTGCATAAAAAGAAACCAGATGTAACTGCGAGACATCAATGACGACACCCGGTGTAGCAAAGGGAAAAATAGTTTCATTGAAAATGACATCGCGAGATGTAGATACGACCGGTGCTACGATAAAGACACTTTTAGCCCTTATGCATAGGGCTATAACCAAGGAACACACATCTTGGAGCGGAACTCTACCTTACGCGAATTATACTTGCGAAGACTAGCCAACACGTGCATCCAAAAATGCGGAGAAACGAATAATTAGGAGACTGGTGTAGTAACCGAGTGATGGGTGGCTGATTCTGGAGAATAGGGGAGGGCATCCGATTGATAAGGTAACAAGCGGTGAGAAAGGCTTCATCCCGGTAATGTAAAGGGAGATACGCGTGAGTTAGGAGGGCTAATCCTGTCTCTGCGAGATGTCGGTGTTTACGCTCAACAATGCCATTTTGTTGGGATGTATGCGGGCATCACACGCGTTGAAGTATATCCATGCGACGAAAATAAGCGTTAAGGCGATGATGCTCACCACCCCAATCGGACTGCACAACATGAATTTTAGTGTTAAGGAAACTCTCAACATGAGTTTGAACTAGCAAACATGCCCGTGCTTGCAACGGGAGATAAAAATCTGCATCACAAAGTTGCATAAAGTTCACCTTGGTAAAGTTGTGACATGTGACAAATTCTCAGTTAAGCAATTAATTAAGCTCAGTAGTTTATGGCAACAATATTAGTGGGAAGGTCCTATCTGCGAAACAGACTTTCGCCCCGCTTTATAAATAAAGCCACATGGCCGAACCGATACATAGTGATGAGGGAAACCTCGTACAAGCAGATCAAAGATAAAAAATAAAAACTAAGAAGCATCGAGCTTGCCACCGAAGATGCCATCGAGATCAAGGAAACGAGCGCTCCACGACCACGCCCCCAAGGAGGAAACGACGCACGCAAGCGCCGCCGTCATCGAGACCCCAAGGTCTAGGGTTTTCACCCGGAGCCATACGTAGAGGGTAGCCACAACGACGCCCTCAAGAGGGGAACGACACCCGCAGGAGTCACCGTCGTTGGCGCAAAGCGCTGAGCTTTCGCTCGGACAGACCCATCCCGCAGTTGGTACCACAGATCACCGATAATCCCCGAGCCGAGCTTCTCACACACGATCTGGGTGTTGAGCCGTCGTCGCCAACACCAGGAGACACCAAAGACCACTCCTCGCCACCCACATGGTCCAAATAGATGGACCATCACCACCGCAACGCCGCCCTGTCGTCAAAACGGGCGTGCAGTTCACCTTCCGGGGCCGCCGCCCCGGCATCCGCGGACTCGTGCTCGTGTAGCAAGGCACCCACTATGGACTGCGAGGCGGATATGGTCGGGATGGACGAGACCAGAGGCGGTAGCAACAACAGGGCCATCCGGAGGAGACCAACCTCCACCACCATAGGTGGGCGTCGACCGGACGCGTTAGCGGGGGCACACCATGCCCTCTGGCTCCGCCAGGCCCTGGACCGGGCCCGTGAAGTCCCTGCCGCCACGCTGCAACACGACAGCTGCCGCTGCGCCGCTACCCCGTTCTTCCTGCCCCACCATATCACCTCACCATGGCCATGACCGGTGCCCACACCTCCGGCAGCGTGCTCCTCGTCACGACTTGTTCCTAGCCGCCACAGGCCCGCTGGCCCTCGGCAGGCCCAGATCGGGCACAACTCGGTGCGCCGCCGGCAGAGGTGCTGCTGCACCGCCTCCTCGAAGACCTCTGCGCCCGCCGGAGATCCGTGCACCGGCGCCCACCACGCCGCAGAAGGCCGCACCGACGCCCCGCACGCAGAGAACGCCGCCAATCAGGGCCGCCAGAGCCCGCGCTCCAGCCACCGCGAGAGGGGAAAGAGGGTCCTGCCGCCGCCGGCCCCGCGCGGGCCTGGCCCGGCGGCGCACGCCAGCGACGGCAGGGAGGAGGGAAGGGAGAGGGGAGACGAGCGGCGGCGAGCAGTTGGGCGTCTCGGTCGCCCGCGCGGGGGGGCAACGCGAGACGCGAGGAGGAGCTACGGGAGGGATGGGATTACGGGAGGGGGAGGGGCGGCCTGCGGCGGCGCTGGGATGGAGGGAGAGGGGTGAGGGGAGGCGGCGCGCCGACTGGCGGCTGCGGCGGCTAAGGTTCCGCTCGCTCGCTGTCTCGTGGCACAGCAATGCAAGTGCCAGGAGAGAAGGTCCTATCTCACAGGTACAGTTATTGAAGAGTTCTCCATAGTTAATAAGTATATATAGCGAGCACAAAAATGATCTATTTTTCTCAATCATTTAAAATTATGTATGTGAAATTCACCATGCAGTCTTGTGTAGAACTTGGAAAGCTAGCAGATGCTAACATGAGGCTTGAAAAGCAGCCAGGCACATGTCCTCTGAATGTAGTTTTCCGTACCTGCTTTGCTCCAACTTAATTTTTCTTGGTTATAGTACTCCCTCTCTCTGAATTTTCTAACGGTACAGGACCTTTAGTGTGCTTCATACATTAGATTTAGCACTGTTTATTTTCATAATTAGTGACGCAAAACCTGACGAAAAATAGGAATCACTACTCAGAATTGGGGCTAGAGCATGCACGGGGAGGGAGGCGAGATGTGAATCACTACTCAGGATCATTAGACTCTACATTAATGTGGGTCGAGGCGCCACCAAATGGACCCCAAAAAATGAAGCCATGTTGGATAAAACTGTCAACGTGAATGTCAGCAAATTCATTACTAACTGAACCCTATATTGCCTCAAGTTAACTGCAATGGTCAGGCATCTACGGTGGAAGTAAAGGTTGATGAAAACCACAATAAATATTACTATTAAACAGGGTCCAAAAAAATTAAAAAATTCATCCATGAAATTAGCCAATAAAAAGTCACACAAGTCAGAATGAATCTTCTTATTGGTTCATTGGATAGGCTACATATAACATTAGAATTGAGAGGAAAAGAAAAGGATACCATGAAAAGCAGAGGCACTGCAAAATTTGCATCACCATGCCATATCTTTTCCATATTTCCCAAAAATCCGTGAGATGGGTAATTATCTTGCGAGCTAAGTATGTGCAAACTTGAAATATAATACGGGTTCAGTCAGAACACAGTACCTGGCAAGCCTAAATACAATATTTCCCTCTAAGTAATTAAAAAATAAGGCTACCATCAGAAGTAATCAGGAAACCGTTGCATGCACCGTGAGGTGCTAGATCATGATATGAACTTCCATAAAGCTAGCTGAAGCAAGGTATATTGTGCTAACCAGGTGAAAAACGGAAGTCCATCTGTACTTGTTAGATATCATGCAATACAATTTCGTACGAGTATGACTTGTGAATCGACATTTAATCGAACATGTGGAAGGTATACCAGCTGAACCGCGGCAATATTTTCTTCTACAACACATATGCCACAGTGAATCGGATGACATGAGAGTTCCAACAAATTCAGAGAGATTGAGCAAAGATAATACCAAAGAACACTTTACTCATTATGTGCTGGTGGAAAGCAAAACAGAGGAACTTCAAGCAAGTCACCATGACCACCATCGGTCTAAGCCGTCCTTTTTCCCTGTGTCCCATGTGGATCAATCTCACTGTTGATGCTGCAGGATTGAACGGTGGAACATCAACCAAAAAATCATGCCACCATCAGGATGCATTGTCTTCCATAGGGCTCAAGGCAGAGCGACATCAAAGCGGAAGAGGCGGAGCCGAAACCATGGCCGCAGCCCGCAGGGGACATGGATTTTGAGATTAGGAACAACTACCGAACCCAGAATGGACAGTCATACTCTGGCTTGATCTCGAAGTTCCGGGATTCATACATGAGCGTCTGGAACATGACGGTGACCAAGCTCAATCAGTTCTGGTCGTGATCTCCTCCTCCGCCTGAATCCCCTCCTCTACCTCAAACCACTACCATGCTCCCGTCCTTCCTCAAGCCAGTTGTGGAGTGTTCGTATGAGTCTGCAAGATGCATGCCATGGAGAGGTAGGGCAATTTTTTCCTAGCTTCGGTGGTCTGTGCGGAGGCGGCCACCGCGGCGACAAAGGTGCGTGGCTCTCCGAGCTTGCGCGAGGCCGCCATAACATGAAGTAATCGGCCGCAGCCCTTGAGCATGCACTTCATCACACATGATGCCATGTTAACCGTGTCAGCTGTCGGGCTCTTCCCGGTCGCCGCCGCGGGGGCGAGCGCGGGCAAGCTTCGAAAAGCGACTCTTACAGATGGTCTGGTGCTGGCCATTGATGCACGGCAGCTGCGCGCGCCTCCGCCATAGGCCATGGCTCAACAGCCGGGCAATCTCCTAAGAGCAGGGAATCAGTGTGGTCGCCTATCTTCCCAAGTTGGTCAGCTTTGGCACAGCCAATCGATGCACGTCTGAACGGCGCTCCCATTGTACCAGCGGCATGATTGCGGCGTGGTTCTCCTTTTGCGCGTTGCCCTGCTCTCTCTCTCCGTTCCGCCTCAGCCTGCCGAATGGAGAAGGCGAGTGGGGCGCCGCCTCCCTGCACCAAGAGCAATTGCGGCCATGGGCCAATCTCGCTACCCGTTCTTGTCATGGGATTTCCTAGGTTATTATTTATTGTTGCAGATTGCGGGCTGGCAAGAGCAGGTCAAACAAGGACTCTATGTTCCGTCTCTATCTGGACTCGTCCGTATGGGTGAGATTGAAACAGATCAACTCGGAAAGATGAAACATACGAGTACCACCGTAAGCACGACATACCTACCGTCACGGATATCAGAGATAGATAGATCCCAATAGGTATAACTTACCGGTGGCAAGGTGGGTAATTTGTGTCAACTTTAAGGGTATTTTTAATGACCTACCAAACCAAACCAAGGAAGCCTTAACGCCTTTATTATTAGGTACAGAGGTATAGATATGCAAGAAGCCAAGAAAACTATTAAAAGAGAAGGGTACTAGAACCAAAGATGTTAGGAAACTACCTCCTATTGAAAATTCTACGAGGCTACCACTCACCCTCGTATGGTAGAGGTACACCCTCTTTTAGGTTTCAATGCAAGTGATATTTTTTATGATAAACCTCATAATCAATGCTTAGATGAATTTGATAATTTTATTATTAAACAAAATAACTTTAATACGCAAGTTCAAAATAAATTGCATGCCAATTATCGTATCATTAAAGACTTGCATAATGTCTTAGAAAAACCGTCAATGATGTTAAAGGACGAGTTAAGCACTTCCATATGCTTAAAACTTAACTTGAACAAATTACTAAAGTTCAAATACGTGTGTTTATATGGGATAATTTGTTGGTGTTTTTATGGAAATTATACGAAAACCCAATCCCACAACTATGAGGATATCCCCGATCTATCTGGATCGTTAGCCACAGTTGGAGATTCGTGCGCATGCGTTGACCACCGAGAGATGTTGTCAGCGCTCCCCACCGAGGCCCACCAATCTGTACTAGATCATGTTTACGAGCGGTGTTCTGGTTGCCATAAGCGGAAGGGTAGATTAGGAAATACATTTGGCACCCACCGCCGCACACCCCCACCTACCCCCCCCCCCCCCCCCACTTAATTTATTCCCTGGTCTCCTTGTTTCTCACGTTGGGAGAGGGCCACATCCATGACCCAATCGAAACGTGTTTCGGCGACCGGCGACCGCCGACGACGTGCAGGGAGGCTGCCTCCGGCGGCGGGAAGGAAGGCACCTCCCTCGACCTTCCACGGCCACATGAGCGCAGAGGCGCCTTGGAGGGAGGCCACCGGCGGCGCCTTGTCCAAGATGGAGGCAACGACTGTACCTTGCAGGGAAGCCTCCGGCGACCTCCGTCGGGACGGGATGCCGTGCCGCCGGTCTCACATGGGGCAGGAGTCCGCGGCGGCGCCAGGCGTCGTGGCCTTCGAATCCGGCCATGGCAGTGTTGTCCATGTGTGGGGTGGACCGAGCTCTTCATCAAGATCTGTTTTGGATCATGGACAAGTATGTTGATTTTCCTTCTCGTCTGATATTCTTTTGTTCGTTGATCTGCACACGTTCATGGTTGGATCTGTTTGTTCATGGTTTTTCTTCCAAAAATTCTTGTACATTTGTTAATGCATCTGAAAAGGATGGATCTGCATGTTCTTGTTAATGGATACATGGTGGAAAAATTGATCCGAACTTTTTATTGATATTTCTTCTTCCTTGGTCCGAAATTGTATCCTATGCATCAGCATCAAGATTCAATGGACAAAAAATGATTAATTAAAAATTATGTTAATGCAACATCCGAAAATGGGTTGTAAATTTATTAATGCATAATCATAAAATCGTCTTGTCATAATTTCTGTTGTTAATGCCTGATCCAAAAAAAATCTAGAAAAAATGTTCCTACGTTTTAAAAAAATTGGTAAATGCAATAACAGAAAATAAAAAAAGATATGTTAATGCATGATTTTTTTCTCTTCGCGGTTTTATGCATTAACATGCAATCTGCTTTACCGGCGAGGATGCAATATGCATTAACTGGAAGTCACCCAAGCGATAATATAATTTGAAGAAGGGTGCACAATAAAGTGCGGCGAGGTCGAGATCCGGTAAAAGGGGGAATTGTGTTTACATGTCCTCACCGGCCTGTTGTGTCTACTACGGACCATGTCCAAGGGGTATTTTGGCCATTTACAAATCATTCGATACACGTTTTGTGTTAGGACAGGCGTAATTCTGGGGGTTGCCTTCGTTGATGAAAGTCAAAGGCATTACAGCTGCAGGTGTTCGGTTGTAGTGTGTGTGGAGGCTGTCCTCGGTCTTGCTGGTGTGGAGTGTTGTGTTCTTGACAGCGTTGCGCGCAGCGGACTGTCATTTTCTTGTACTCAAACCTCTCTTCTATAAAGCTCAGGTGCGCAATTGCGTACCCTTAAAAAGTCATAAAAAAATACATGTAGCTAACTGGAAATTAGTGTGTATGAGCGAAGGATTTCGGAGGAAGCGACGCCCAGGACGAAGATGCATCGGGGGATTCCGAAGTGGCCGCGACGGCGCTCGGGGCTGCTGCTGCGCGCGATCACGGCGGTGGGGCGGCGCTTGCGATGCGTCGAGAAAAAAAAAAGGAGATAGATCGAGGCAGTGAGACATGAAGGTTTGATCCCAACGCGGCGATTCTGGACACCTCTCTCAGATAAGAAATGACCTAGCCTGCGCTCTACTAATCAAACACTAGCGTGCAAATGAGCTAACAACAAAGCGACGTGTAGATGCTCTGCTAGGGATACTCAAGGCAGAGACTACGAGTGTCACCATGTTAGCATCGACGATGAAGACCCCCACGAAGTGCCGTAAGCCTCTGCCTCTGAACTGATCCTACATTTGTAGCGTTAGGCATCTGCTAGTCCGCTCGGACCGCCTGGTTCTGATTCAGTGCAGTACAAACCAGTAAGCCGATACAATCAAATGGCGAAACAGAAAAACACATGAACAACAAAATTATCAAGACACGAAATTGGTTTAGCTCACTTTCCCAAACTTCTTCGCATTGTACCTCACACAAGCGGTAAATACACAAACCTGTGTGTAAGAAATTCGACTCGGCGAAATCTCAACTATACAAGAACCATGTGCGCACCTTGGTGAAATCTCTTACAGTTTCTCTTTTCTGAAATAAAAATCGACTTGGACAGGTAGCTGAAAAAAACGGTGAATGCTAACAAGAAGGATGCATGCATGCTCTCCTGTGGATTTGGAGATGTAGGTGTACGACGAGGGCTAAATTATTTCCTGGGTTTCTTCTATCTGATTCATTGAGCGAGGAGCATGGTTCTTCAGCAACACCTGGTGGACAATGAGTGGCAGCTACAGCTTGGCATCCCTTTTCCTTCGAGCTTCTCATGCTTGATCATGCCTGGTGCATTGGAAGCAGAGAACCGTCAAGTTATTCAACAACATGACCCCTACTATTAGGAGCTCCTGACTTAAAAGATCCAAAACAGACCTCAGCCTGCTATAGTTCATATAGTCCTCTCAACTGAAATCCACCTTGAGTTTGCTTTCAGCCACATGGGGTTATACATCTTGGAAATTTTAACATTTGACATTATTATATTCAATATAACAAAGTAAGAACCTCTCCTGTTTTGTTTTCTTTTGTAAAAAAAATAGGTTTGGGGAACATTTAAATGATGATTTGGGGCCTAAACAGAAAGGCTGATTGCTTGATCACATCACAGAGGGTGAATCGCATCTGCATATGTTTCCAACGACTAGTGGTACTAAATGTTCCGAATTTGTCGAGAAAATAGCTAATTGCCACTAGATGTAAATATAAACAAGACATGTAGCAGCTTATAAAAGACTCGCGCATCCCAATCCGGAAATGTTTTCAACAGCTGAATGATATGTTCTACACCTCAAATCTAATGAAACGTCAAAACATAGAGTTGTGACAATAATAATATGAGATTAACTGTAACCAGTGTTACTTCCATAGCAGCAAATTAGTCAGGTAGCTATAGCTATAAGAAGGCTGATTTTTTCGTAAAAATAGTTTTAGGGCTGCTTTGGGGCCTAAGCAAAAAGGCTGATTCTGTGATCCCATCACAAAGGGTGAATCGGATTAGCAAATATTTCCAATGACTAGTGGTACCAAATATTCAGAATTCCTCAAGAAAATAGCCAATTGCCACTAGATGTAAATACAAACAAGACATGATACATCCACTTCTAGACAAATGGAAGTCATCTATTGTTGAACGGAGGGAGCAGCAGCTTATAAAAAGACTTGCACAGCCCAAGCCAGAAATGTTTCCACGCATGTACGATATGTTCTATGCCTCAAATCTAATGAATGATCAAAACATAGAGTTGCCACAATACAATAATGCTATCAGATTAATTGTAACCAGTGTAACTTCTGTATCAGTAAATTATTTAGCTAGGAGTAGCTATAATGAGCAAAACTAGGAAGTGGCAGATTACTCACCCCAAGTCGCCACTTTCTTTTCACCCTCCAAGTAGGTTCACGCATCCCCTGAAAAAGAATTGCTCCTTTGTTCCTACAAGCATAGGTGTGAAAACACTTAGCTCACCAAGTACCACAAAAGGCTCCAATTAAGTAGCAACAGAATAGGGGTAACAGCTCACTCACCAAGTAGTGCGACTGCAACAAGTGAAGATATGGTAGATGAGGCTGCAGGGGCTCAGTATACCACCAGTTTCGATACATCCATCTGCCGTTTGGAACCATGTCCCGCTGGCAAGGTGGTATTGTCCAATGTAAGATTCCTCAGGATGGCAAAGCACAACGGAGTCAGCCACAATGGTAGGGCTCACTCTACTGCTGACACTCAGAACCCTTTCTTCGACGAAGAGAGCATTGGCTCCAATGCTCTTCACCGGTAAGATCGTCTTGTCTAGGATGATGTCGGCTACTCTGTAAACCTCGACATGCGAAGAAGAACTACATCCTTTGTGGCCGATCAACAGGATCTCTGAGTCGCATTCTGCAAGGCCGTAAGGCATGTGGAGTCTGCCTGCCGGAAGCGTGGCAATCAACTTGGGTTTAGGCAGATTACAGAGCAGGCCAGCCAAGTCAGTCTTCTCCCCGTGACCTGGCAGGTCGATCCGGAAAACCTGTAGGTCACTGTCAACTGTGTGGCATTGCAGCGTGTATATCTTTCCTTGGAACGACATTGGCCTCCAACTATTGGATATGGCCCATGTTGAGAGCCGCCATTCCTGATCCATGGTGGTCGCACAGGCTACACGGGCTAGGTACAAGAATGCAATCATGACGGTGACGACTCCATCGGCACTCACACTGAAGGAGGTAGCACTGAAGGACCTGTAAAACGACCAGTTGATTATCTTCTCATGTCTGGGGGATAACATTCTCCGGAGGGACGCAAGCGGCGGCAGCTCCGCGGTGTCGCCCGTGAAAGGGTGGAGGAGGATGATGGCGGTGTCCCGGTCGCGCTGCAGCACGAGGATCCCGTCGGCGGAGTCGAGGGCGCAGTGGTCGCGGAAGATCGGGAGCTTAGAGCGGACGATGTCGCCGGTGGAGAGGTTAAGGAAGCGGATGTACCCGCGCAGCTTCCCGTGGCCGGGGTGGAGGCCGTGGCCCTCGGGGAGCATCATCCACCGGCGCGGGTGGAAGCGCGGGTCGCTGAGGCCGCGGCCGCGCGGGGAGACGGTGGCGGAGCGCCATTCGCGGCAGACAGCGCGGAAGCGGACATAGTCGAGCAGATCACCGGTCTCCAGCAGCCGCCACCCGATCAGGTGGACCAGTTCCCCGTGAAGCGACGCCCACGAGGAGGATGCATCGGGGGAATCCGAGGTGGCGGCGTCGGCGGCTAAGACCGCGCGTCGGCGGCGCTTGCTGCTGCGTGTGACCGCGGCCGAAGGGCGGCGCGTCGAGGGTGACATGCCGCCCAGGCGCCCAATCGACTTGCCGATCTGAATGAGGGGGGAAACGAAACAAAACCTAGGTTCCCAATCGTCTCATCTCCCTGTCTGCTTCCAGAGTTCCAGTTGACCAGTTCAGATCTGTGTAATCCAGACATTTGCGGTGTATTTGGTTGGTGCACTTTTTTTTTCCCGGCCCGAGCACAAGCCCACGATAAACGGGTCGCGGCCCGGTACGAGGACGGTAGTGCCCGGGTCGCTTCTTATTTTTGGTGCTTGTGGGCTGGCACGGCACGACATAAACGGGCCGGCACGTGGCTCGGCACGGGCCCGACATGGCACGATTAAATTAGACGGGTGGACAACCCTTTTATAGAGAAAAATATAATTTTTCGGACTAAATTAGTCCTCTAATGATTAATATGACAAAATAGCTCTAAGTTGAAACAAATAACACTTAAAATGGTCTAATTATACTCCTAATTAGTCTCCCACGGAGAAACAAATCTAGCCCTCCCGCTCCCCCTCCTTCCGACCCCACATAATTCGAATTTTTTGCTATTCCCGCCCAGATTTTTCGGCCAGCCGTGCCGAAATTGGCCCGTCGGACCTGTGGGGACCCAGACCGGCAGTCCGAGACCTCTAGTATGCATACATTCACGATCTCATGATCAGTTAGTCGTGAACAACATACTCGAGTTGGCATTGCAGATTACATCATCCACCACATAATAAAGGCACGCCTTACACGACTAGTCACATGACCAAGTCCTAACAGCTGCCACACAGGGCAGAAAACACAATAAACAGCGGAAGTAAACATAATCATGGTATAGCCCAAGTCACTCCTTGACTAACTACAGGCTACTGACTGGGAGACATTCCTAGTTCGCACAGTCGTCAGCGTACTCCTCCTCGTATAGCTCCTCCTGAGGCTGCTCCTCGAAGTCTGGCCAAGTAAATAGCCAGCGACGAAACCAATATAAATACATTTGAATGTACTTTGCAAGACATCCTTTATAAAACTCACGAAAATACAAGTATGCTTATATAGTGGAATGGGTAGGCTATACATAGGGTTTGCTACCCATGATGGATGAAAGATACATCATGGGTGTTTTAACATCTCTTATTTTTGTTGAAGGAGATACTTTAAAAGAAAATAATATGCTTTCTTTTGTAGATTATCGCATATCCAAGAGGTTTTGTAAGACTTTGTTTAAAGAAGATTTTCTTTGCAAAACTTCTTGTAAAACAACTTTCAACTTTTCTTCATATTACCTCACAGGTACACACCTCATAGGTATAAATCCTTTTTCAACACATTCTTTTTGAAAACATTGACACAGTGCTAGCTACATGGTCATTCAACTGTCCATATCCGAGGACGCGGCTATTACGAATAGTTTTACTCTGTAGAGGCGTACATAATCCACAAGATCCAGAAAATCTGCCATGAACAACCATGGACTGCCCGCGACAGTATGCGAACATCAGATAACCAGTCCAAACCTTCCACTATGTTCAAGCTAGTATATGACTATCTCTTCAATTGGGTTTGTTCTCCCCGACATCGGGTCCCACACTGCTATGACAGGAGACCCAACTGCTGTGGCCGGAGGGAAAATCAATCCCACACTTTGCATGCCTCGTGTTTCATAACTTGGCAACATTTCGGTTCAAGGGATCCCATCCCTTATAGCAATTTGAGATAGAACACATACTAACACAAACAAGTTTCTAGCTAGGCCTCTTGCCCATATTGAGGTAGAGTGGCAGTACTTATTGGTTGTCCAGCAAAGACTAGGTTATGTGTCTTTTGTAAAACATTTCAAAAAAAATATTCCTCTTTGCCACCTCTAGTGAACAAGGTCCCACCTTTTCACCGAGGGTTTATCATAAAGCACTTGATGGATATATGCTGATTTGGGGTATACCAGGTTGGCCTTTTGGTAATGGACCACAGTCCATTAGGCGGCCCAGTAAACTGACGCGCAGAAGCCGGATTCTAGAAGAACCCGGACCACGGTCCAAAGCGGTGCGGGCTGGAGTAGAAGGCGGATTCTTACTTTCCAAGTTAGAACTTTACGTAGTCTTCTAGGTTTCCTTTCTGTAAGCCCTAACCCGTCTATTTATATAAAGCCGGACAGGAGAGAAGAAAAACACAGACAAATAGCTAGAAGCCAACTCGCCGAGAAGTTGATCCTCGCCGAGTTAGCGAAATCCTACTCACATTGTACTTTGTATACTTTAGGTTTCAGCCCTGATTTAGTGAGATTGCAGGAGTAGGAACGTCGCCTAGTTACGCCGTACCGAACGTCTCCCCACGTCTCTACCCGTAGACTCATGGTACCCCCGTCTATGAACTCTACTACGATGTCTCGACAGTTGGCGCCCACCGTGGGGCCAGCGACGTCAGGCATTATGTTTCGATCGGGGATACTCGGCGGAATCGGCAGTACCATAACTCTCGAAAGTTTGGAATTCGACAACGATGTTGGGCGCTTCCTCGACAATGGATCGTACATTCCAGCACGGAATCATCTGGTAAGTGCCTGCATTTTACCGATTGGATCTGCAAACATCTTTATCAGATTAACTGCAAAAGCAATGGGGTTCTGTGGTGGAAGTAAATCTAACCCACCTGCCCTATACCCAGTTGAAGAAAACTATGATACGGATTTTTCTCAGATCGCCAAAACCCTGAATTTGCTGCCTCTTCGACGATGCCTGCAATCAGATCTCACTTCATTGGCATGGTGCAATCTGAGGTCGCTGAAAACACGGAAGTAAGCAATCCCGTGGAAGAAGCAGAAAACAACAATCCCACAGATCAAGTGGAAGATCCGACACCCGCCAACGAAACGGTGAACTCGGAAGCCGACTCTGTACTAGCTGCCATAGAGGCAAGATTGGAGTCGGAACCTAGATCTGAAGACATAGATTCAGAAGATGGAGATGAAGACACTTTCGAAAGAAAGGTTAAATCTATGCAAGGGGGCTTCCATGAAGTACTTATGGCAAAACCGACTAATAACTCGGATGCCGAAGACGATGAATACCCCAGAACACCTCCACCAGATGAGGAAAGAGAGGACGCGAAACCAGTCCCATCTATCCTGATGTCAAGTAATTGACAGAAGAAGAACCTTGCAAAAAGCCTCCATCTTCCAAAAAAAAGACTGCCAAGAAACTCGAGTACAAACTCGAGAAGAAAAAGTTGGCAGATAATGCTAACCAAAACCTGGAAGCAGGAGGAGCAAGCGGAGTCACACCCGTGGAGAAGAAAAAGAAAGAAATCCATGTTCCTGAATTGTCGGAACAGGACGAGATCGATTTGATCAAAACCCCGGTTGGACCATACGAGCCACCGGAAGTGCTGGAAGCCAGAAGGCAAGCCATTATGCGTCGGCAGCAACAACTATTCCGATTGCAAGAAAATCTCCTCAAAGCCCAAGCCACTGTTAAAGCAATACAGGAGAAATTGAAGACTTCGAAAGACGAATATGTCCGGGATAAAACCCACGAGATTACCCGGAATCGCAAGGCCGGATGTACTGCCAGCAAAAGAACGGTTGCAAAAACCTTCGTGGCAACGACAGGTGGACGGCGTAAACGCTAAGGGCGAATGCATCTATAAGACCGCGGCCGAAAACGTGGAAGCCGCGTTCGCCATCCTTAATGATGATCTGTATTCCAAAGACGAAAAACTCCAAGGAGTGTATTCTTTCCTGGGTAAAGCACTGCAACAGCAACAACGAGGTCAGGCAAGATCAGGGAAGTTGCACGACGACTCGGCCCTATGCAAAACTGCCACTTTCGCCGCTGGAGCACCTGGACCTGGAGAACCTGGAGATTCAGGCGATTCTAAGGACAAGAAGGGAGATCCTTAGAAGGACAAGAAAATCCCGGACAGTAGGGATGAAGCGTCCAGAACGGGATCCCATATGCCGAAAAGCGTAAACATACCCCGTGATCATAAAGATCGGGAGGAACAAAACCGGAAAGACGGAAAAATGATGCGGCCTCCGAGACGCCCAGCTGAAAAAGCCGGAAGGCATGAAAATCCTCACAGACGTGAGAGATCCCGTACTCCTCCTAGGAATAAAGAAAGGACAAGGAGTAGAACTCCACCTCATTCCAAAGGACACGATCACTGATGAAATAGGGATAATCCCGGAAGGGCGCATTCGCGCAACAATGGGCCAGAAAGGAGCAGATCCCCTTCTGTCCATTCAGCCGACAGATATTCCGCTCACGTCGATAAGACGGAAAGAGATAATCTATACTTTGGACCTAAGTGTTTCACTGGCAGGATCCGAAGAATAACCCTACATTTTGGCTTTGCCAAAGTTGGTCCAACTTACCAAAAGTACACCGGAAGTACAAACCCAGATACTTCGCTCTCAGATTACTATACTGCCGTTCGGATCAACAAAGGGACAGACCTGGAAGCAGTAAAATTTCTCCCCCTAATGTTGCTGGATGGAGCCAGATATTGAATTAACGGGCTTCCGTCAAGAACAATGCATAGCTGGGATGATATGGCTAGAGTATTCTCTCAGCACTTCCGGGGTACGTACAAACGCCCTAAGAGCATCAACCAGCTAAATCGCTGCGTCCAATTTGAAGACGAGTCGTATGTCGACTTTATATCAAGATGGACAACAATGAAAAATAGCTGCTCCGGAGTAAGTGATGTACAAGCAATGCATGCTTTCATCAATGGACTAAAACTTGGCCTCGTACCGTTCATGGTTGGTTCAAAGGAGCACAAAGATCTTGGATCTATGCTTACTACCGCCAATGAGCACGCAACGGCCGAAGATGACATCAGAGCGAGAGGTGGAAATATTGATGCTTTGGTTCAGGCCAAAAAGACGCCTCGTTATGAAAAGAAGACTACTCCACAAGCGCAGACAAAACCCAAAGAAGTAAATTTAACCTTTGGAAAGGATACTGGCGGCAAATGGAAAGGAAGAAGCACAGAACCTATCTCCTATTCTAAGGAAGAATGGGAAAAGATTAAGTCAGAAAACTATGTCCACCATTCGTAATTTGGGAAGCCTACCCATACAAATGCGCAGTGTTGACTCAACAAGCATATGAAGGGCACTGCAGGATCCGGGAATAAAGGAAAGAACTCCAAAAGGAAATTCTCCAAGCAAAAGCCAGAAGCTGAAAATGAAGACAGTGAATCGGACACTGATGAAAAATTTTAGGAACATGAGCGAAAAGGGGAGCCAAAATTCCCGAGAGTTGATGGAGAATGCAACCTAACTTTCATGGCAACTCCCCCAGCAAAAAAGGCAAAGCGAACACTTCGAGAAATAAACGCAGTTGTCCCACCAACGCCCAAATTCTTGAAGTATTACAATACGTCAATTACCTGGGATCAGTCAGATCATCCCGGAAATATCCCAGAACCCGGCACACAAGCTCTAATAGTAAGCCCTATTGTTCAAAACACTAGGCTAAAGAGAGTGTTGATGGATGGAGGATCCAGTATCAATATTTTGTACCTGGATACACTGAAGCATCTGTGAATCTCGAGACCCAGCTCAATCACAGCAACATACGTTTCCACGGCATAGTTCCTGGCAGACAAGCACATTCCCTAGGAGAAATTTCCCTAGATATAACCTTTGGAGAAAGAGAACACTTCCGACAGGAAAAAATCTCGTTCGAGGTGGTGCCGTTCGAAAGTGTATACCATGCAATACTCGGACGTCCAGCTTTCGCCAAATTCATGGAAAGATCGTGTTATATTTATAACAAGCTGAAGATGCCAGGGCCAAATGGAGGATTAATCACCATATCGGGAGACTTCAAGTTGGCAAACGAGCTGGAAAAAGGAAAAGCCCTTTGCGCCGAAAAATTAATAGCAAATGAGGAATTGAAAGAGCTGGCAAAGGAAGTATCGCCGATGGAAATGCCGGCAGGAAAAGAAAGCCGGAAGCCAGCAGATAGCTTCAAAGCTTTCGAGAATACAAGACAGGTTATCCTAGACCCCAAAGATTCGACAAAATTTGTCGTAGTGGGAACAGGGATGACCGACAAATAGGAAATCGCGCTCATCGAGTTCCTCCGTGAGAACTGGGATATTTTTGCCTGGTGTCCTGCGAACATGCCGGGAGTACCCAGGGAACTTGCTGAGCATCAATTGAAGGTAATTCCATGTTCAAAACCCGTCAAACAAGGTCTCCGTCGTTTTGATGGAAGAAGACGAAAGTCTATAGGCAAGGAAATTATCCGGCTTTTAGCAGCTGATTTTATCTGGGAAGTTATACATACTGATTGGTCTGCGAACTCAGTATTAGTCCCGAAGAAAGACAATATTGTTCTTAGTATGTGTATAGATTACACCGGCTTGAACAAATTGTGTCCAAAAGATAGGTTCGCGTTACCGTGAATCGATCAAATAATAGATGCCACTGTTGGCTCTGAGCTTTTATGCGTTTTGGATGCTTATTCCGGGTACCATCAAATACGTATGAAGGAGGAAGATCAAATCAAAACTTCCTTCATAACCCCGTATGGAACATACTATTACATAACCATGCCTTTTGGCCTGAAGAACGCGGGTGCTACATACCAGCGTTGCGTGCAACGTTGCTTGCATAGTCAAATCGGCAAAAATGTCCATTTTTACGTGGATGACATTGCCGTAGTTTCCAAGGAAAAGGATACACTCCTTGAAGATCTACGAGAAACCTTCGAAAATTTACGCACTTACAAAATGAAGTTGAATCCATTAAAGTGTGTATTCGGGCTTACCTCAGGAAAGCTTCTGGGTTTTATCGTTTCTCATAGAGGAATAGAAGTAAACCCGGAAAAGATCAAGGCAATCTTGAACATCACAAAGCCTACGTGTTTAAAAGATGTACAGAGATTGACGGATTCTGCAGCCGCAGTCAGCAGGTTTATAAGCCGACTAGGAGATAAAGCTCTGCCATTATACAAATTGTTGAAGAAATCCGACAAATTTGAATGGACAGAAGAGGCGGACAAAGCATTAACCCAGCTGAAAGAAACCTTGATGAAAGCACCGATTTTGGCATCCCCAAAAGACGAAGAACCTATGTTACTGTATCTTACAGCAACAAACAGGGTTATCAGCGCTGTGATAATTGTGGAAAGGCGGAAAGAAGAACAAAGTATACCAGATCAGAATCCAGTATACTACGTTAGCGAAGTATTCTCCGAGTCAAAGCAAAGGTACCCACATTATCAAAAGTTGGCATATGGCGTGTTTTTTGCATCTAGAAAACTTCGTCATTATTTCCAAGGACATTCCATAACAGTGGTAAGCAAAGCACCATTAGGGGATATCATTAACAATGCAGACGCAACAGGCTGAGTAGCCAAATGGGGCATTGAGCTAGCTGCGTTTGACATTAAGTACCAACCCCGGACGGCAATTAAATCCCAGGTGTTGGCAGATTTTGTCGCTGATTGGACAGAAGCAATGGAGAACACACCAATGCCGGAGTCGGAATACTGGGTCATGCATTTTGATGGATCCAAGATGAAGGAAGGCGCTGGAGCTGGTGTAGTGCTAAAATCCCCAAAAGGTGACATTATGGAGTATGTATTACAAATACATTTCAACGCCAGTAACAACGTGGCAGAATACGAAGCATTGATTCATGGCTTGCATATTGCAAAAGAAATAGGTGTCAAGCGCATACTATGCTATGGTGACTCAGATTTGGTACAACATCAGCTAAACCAAACATGGGATGCCAAAAGCCCCATCATGGCCGAATATCGGAGAACGGTGGACGAGTTTGCCATTTGCTTCCTTGGATTTGAAGTACTTCATATCAGAAGGGAGGAAAATTGGAACGCGAATGCATTAGCCCGCATGGGATCGGAAAGAGTGAAAACCCTACCACCTGGTGTGTTTGTCCAACACTTGCACAAACCATCGATCAAAGGTGGACATGTTGATTATCCTCTCGTTTCCGAGTCAATTGAAGTTCTGCTTGTTAACCCGGATTGGACGATTCCATACTTAAACTTCTTAGTTGATCAGAAGTTCCCGGATGGAGCATACCACTACAACAAAATCATCACATAGAGACGACATATATGAGACGCATTTCTTTTCGTCTTTAGGATGGTCGAGATGCCCATCATAGGGACGCTTTCTTAGACGTTCCACATAACGTCTCAAAAAGAATATCGATAAGCTGGCTAAATAAAATAATTTTCTGTTTTATAGGCACGTAGGGACGAATCTTGAGACGTTTTGTAATGAGTCTCTACAGTTAGCATTTTGGAAATGGACAAATTAGTTTTGTATAGAGTCAAAATTCGCTACATTCCTAATACGCTTATGAGATACAAACTCAAAGAACAGATCCAAACTTTTCACTATATTCTTAACTCTAGATCATTTCGTTCGTCTCCAAGGACATAGATAAAATCACAAAAGCCCATATAAGAACCCATAAATAACAATATACATGGTTATAAATACCAATTTACATGGTATGCAAATAGTACTCGTTTATATCTCACCGACAATTCACTGTGCCACGACCTTCCCAAAAAAACCTAATAACAACGATGAGGTCATGCACGCTAGATACGTCCCACGCATGATATTGGTTAGGGTTGGATCCCCGAGAAGCGAAAACACCAAAAACGATTACGAACACGGATATGGAATGAATACGGGACATATAAGATATAGAAACGTCCAACAATCATTTATCAACACAAGACAGTCCCTATATAATAACATGATCTATAACGCATCCAAAACTTATTTATTTATTTATTTTTTTCCTGAATTTCTCTCACATTTTCTTTTCTGGCTGAATCTGGACTTATATTCTAAAATAATAATTATTCTGTAAATTTATTATCACTAAAAAGGACAATATTTACCGCTTGAGAAAAAAATATCCCAACTCATTTTTCATTCGGGCGCTAACTTTTGTAATTTTACCGCTTAAGAAAACAGTCCCCGCTTATTTTTTGCAAAAGAATTCCATAATATATAGCGTCGCTTGCATATTCGCCTCCACTTCATCTTTTACCCTGTCCTACATCTCTCCAGCCGCAAGTCAAAAAAACAAAACCTCTCCAGCCGCCACCGTGTTTCTTGAACTGCTCATCGAAGATCGGATCCGCTGCCCTGTGGATCCGCCCAGGTTCGTTGCTCCATCAAATACTGGATCCGCTGCCGCGCGCATCCGCACATATTCGTGCTCCTTAAATCCATCTCATTTAGTTTATATGTTAATCTAGGGCCAGCTGTGAAGGCGGCGCCACGGGCTCGCGGACGACGGCGACGAGGGAGTTGCTGATTGGGTCTTCTGGTGATGCGGTGAGTTGTGCGTATTTGATGGGTGGGTTGTAGACTGCAGGGTGTCCCGTGGATCCATCATGTGCACAATCCCGGCAGCCTCCCGCACATCGCCAATCCGTCGTTTCAGTTACCTCTCCGACTGTGTACATACTCTGTAATTTGAATGCCAAGTGTTTGGGAAGATTACTGTATGAGATTACTGCGGCATTTGGCATGAGGGTGTACTGTTCGATCAATATTCTACGGCATCTCTGTCATCATTGCTGCTGCCACCGCTTCTACCGTCTAGCATCACAACGAAACTGCAAAAACGCACATTCATTGTACATAATATGCTGCTCACCTTTTCTAATTCATGTACTCTTTTCTAGGACATAATTCCCTATGACCCTATTTTATTTGTAGAGCACACAGCCGTGTGAAAGCAGAGTCGATGGGATTTTCAAGAAATTGAACGGAGGCGACACATATTTTAGTTATTCCCTGTTCTTAGATCACAGGCTCTACCATTAGCACCTATTTGTTGTACGAGCAAGCAACAGCAGCTAGCTACAAGTAACGCACATGATCATTTGTATTTCAGGCATGCACATGTTAACCATGAAATTTCGAAGTCTCTTTCACAGTATTTTTGTAAAATAACTTTTTTGCCATGCTAGTTTGATCGTTTCATGATAAATTTTGAATCATTGATGTCATCCATAATCTCTCGCCTTGTCCATTTTCTTAGCTATTTTTCATGACGATAATGCAGAAAGCTTTACTTAAACCTTCCATGGACAATTTTCTAAGGCATATATTTATTTGATGTCACAGATGAGGGCGATGTGATCCAGGCATCCATCAGTGATCATCTCTATCCCTTTTAGCTATTTCATGAATAAAGTACATAGAACTTTACTTTGACAACACTTAAATGGATTGCAATTTGCACTATATTCAACTGGACAGATCCAATTGTTTGCTGATAGTATACAAATCTATTTAATGTATTGATAAATTTTGGCATTTGCCATGTAATGCCTAACATTAAAATCTTGTAGTGTTCCTATGTCTGCAGTTTCATTATCACAAGCTTATTGATTCTGGTTTTGCACTACAGAAAGGCCTACTCATTTTGATTATCTTTAGGAAAGATATTATGTCGAGTATACCTCAAAGACTATAAAAGATTTTTTTTTTTGAACAGGATGCAGAAAATGTAGAACTCAATGAAGATGGTTTACAAGGTCCTCCCAAGATCAACAATATATTACTAGGGATACCTCATGAATACTAGCCTAATTAAGATAATTTGTAAGTTTTGCATATTTTTTGCAAGTTACATATGGTTGTCATTTACCACCATTATATGCATTACTGTGATATTCCTACTTGTAGTTACGAGTACCTTTCTCGCTCCTCCACTTGATATTTTACTATACCTTTTCCAGTTCTTCTCTGTGACACAGATACAATTATTGGCATTGTTTTCCATCCCATGTACAAGTGAATAAAACCAATAGTCAAGTGGTCAGCCTGTTGAGTACTCCACCGTGGTTTCTAAGGAACTTCCTCTTGGTACCATGAATAGAATAATATTCAACACAAATTTAGCAAGTGTGGTTGAGAGTTGATAGCTCCGGTTATGTTCACGAGTTAAGCATGAAATTTCTATTTGACAACACATGTACATAGGACATTTTAAAATACATCTTTCAATATGAAGATATTGCCAATGCACGTAAGTCAGGCAACAT
Source organism: Alopecurus myosuroides (assembly GCA_028641055.1). Lineage (NCBI taxonomy): Eukaryota > Viridiplantae > Streptophyta > Magnoliopsida > Poales > Poaceae > Alopecurus > Alopecurus myosuroides. Next base: position 42,784,135 of record CM054059.1, on the reverse strand, counting down.
CGGGTTCTGGACATTCGATGCCGCCGGAAAAAGGATGCAAATTGTAGCCGAAGATAGCAGATCTTTGTCATGTAGGATTAGTCTAGATCCACTTAATTTATTTTATCAACTGAACTTGTCATTTGTCGGTCTACAGGCTTATTCCAGGTAATTTCTCACTTCGGGCATCACTTGCTTTTCAGGTTATTTCTGGAGCTAAATCGGACTGAAATGAATGGAGATGAGGGGGACAAAGCATTAGTTGCTACCTCGATAAATCCATGGAGGGATTTTCAGTATATTTTTCTAGAGATAATTTATGCTATATGGGGTTTTAATTGTGCTCCTGTTGGCAATCTGATCTTTCCTGATGTATACACGAATTAATGATATGAATATTTGTTTCAGTTCTGAATTGATTTTTTTTCCGTCTGGCTCTATAATTTTCAGTGTTAGGTGGTTATAATGGTCTTGCCTTATACGATAAGTAGGCCACACCTAAATATAAAAAAAATCAGTTAATTTCTGAATTAAAAAGAAATATGCCAGCACGTTTCAAATGAGAACGCTATGTCCAAAATACAACCCAAAAAAAAGGTACATCCTAATTACAATAACGTACAAATATATTGCTGTGAATGCGTTTATACATAATTTGTATAAGATGAGCGTACCCCATGTATACGTAACGTGCGTGTACTCATGTACATAAAACTATAATATACATACGAATAATACATATTTAATATTTTTTGGAACGCAGACTTGGCGTGGCTAAATTAGTAGAGACGTTCCAAACACGTGTCTATTAAAACATCTCAACATGCGTAGACATGTTTTCGAGCGTCATTATGAAGCGTCTTTAGTTATTTATACACGCTTAGCATAACGTCTTCATGTTAGTTGAGACGGTGCATAAGGAGACACTTCTATGACGCTTTATGAAAGCGACTGTACAAGGCTCTAGGGATGAAATATCACGTCTCTAGTATTTAAACTTGGCGTCTCTACATGACTACTGTGTTGTAGTGTACGAGGTCTTGCAAAGGCAGATACATCACCGATGCAAAGGGTACCCGATAATCAATGGTTGCCTATATAAGCACAACACTATCGAAAATTTTCAGCGATGTATTTCGCCGGAAGAAGGCCGAGAAATCTTGCAAGAAATCCATGCAGGAGATTACGGACATCATGCTCAATCAAAAAGCATAGTCAAAAAAGCATTCCGTGCAGGGTTTTTCTGGCTCACAGCCAAGATAGATGCCGAACACATAGTAAACACATGTGCCGGATGCCAGTATTACGCCAAGCAGACGAATATGCCAGCTCAAGCACTCAAAACTATCCCTATAACATGGCCGTTCGCGGTCTGGGGGCGAGATATGATGGGACCATTCAAAACTGCAAGAGGCGGACTTACACATCTACTCGTTGCAGTTGATAAGTATACCAAGTGGGTGGAGGCGAAACCCATCAATAAACTTGACGGTGTGACTGCCGGAAACTTGATCATTGATGTAGTCATGAGATACGGCGTTCCGCACAGCATAATCACCGACAGCGGGACAAATTTCTCTATTGGAGAGTTGGCAAAATATTGCCGACAAACGGGAATACACCTAGATCTTGCATCTGTGGCTCACCCACAATCCAATGGGCAGGTTGAAAGAATGAATAGCTCAATCCTGCAGGGAATACACCCAAGACTCGAATCTCATCTTCATAGAGTAGCTAGAGTATGGGTAGAAGAAGTGCCTTCCGTGCTTTGGAGCATTCGAACGACGCTAAATAGATCAACAGGGCAAACCCTGTTTTTCTTGGTTTACGGTGCAGAAGCAATGCTTCCAACGGACATGCTCCATGATAGCCCAAGAGTGCAGGCTTACGATGACTCGGATGCCGAAAGCGCACGACAGGATGCCGTCGATATTTTAGAAGAAGAACGAGACCTTGTGCTTCAAAGATCCTCCATTTATCAGCAAGGATTGCGACGCTACCATAGTCAGAAAATCAGACACCGTTCTTTCAAAGAAGGTGACTTAGTGCTAAGATTGGTGTAAGAAAGAAAGCACAAGTTAGCCCCAGTCTGGGAGAGACCATTTGTCATTAGCAAGGCTATGAAAATGGATCTTACTATCTTGTAGATATTCGGGATACGGAGGATGATCCCAAAAGACCGAATCGTAAAAGAAAGAGAAAGATAGACGTCGAACTAGGAGAGACAAATAGACCCTGGAGCATCCAGCAGTTATGTCCCTTCTACACTTAGTTCAATTTCTATGTAAACATCTTTGAGATCATGAAATAAAGTTGTCGGAATTCATGCATTACTGTTTTATCTGTTTTCATACAAAGCATAAGTCCGTCTTTTCTATTTCCCAATGATCTTTCAAAATACTCAATGTTAACCCGAATTGTGCCTACGTGCTCGGAGTTATAAAACTGAATGCTTTTCAGCCTAAGGAGGCTTAAGGAAACCCAGATTGTGCATGCGTGCCTGAGTTTCATACAATTTTACAATTCCTTACTTTTCTCTAAGTATTATCTGATTGTTTATGTGTTGGGTCACTGAAATTAGTAAGTAAAAATGGCTTAGTACAATCCATGTTTCCGAGTTTCGACTGATCGGTTAAACCCAGTCACTTGGCGTGAAGATTAAGTACTATTGAGCCATTTGAAACACTAAGGACAGTTAAAGCATATAAGCAAGAGAACTTAGAAGGTAAAGGAATTAAAACCCAGAAAACTTGCAAAGATTTATCAATTAAACTGCAAAAGTGGAGTACTTGTTTGTACAAATGATAGATAGCATTACAATGGATATTACATTGTAAGAATAGTAATGCTTCTATTTTTCCTATCTTCTACCCAGGACTCAAGCAGCTTCTTCGGGATCCGAGTCCACCTCCTCGCTGCTGGACTCCTCGGGAGTTGTCGGAATTTCCTCCTCAGGGTACAAGGTGGATATGTTCACCATTTGAAAATTTGGGTGGCGTGGCCTTTGATGGAGTCGAAGATGTTGGCCCGCTGAGCGTCTGTGTATCCTTGAGGGATACCTGACGCCACGCGCCAAGACTTGGCGGTGGTATAATGCATACGCATGAGCCCAAGGGACATGCGTGCACCACCGCGAGCCGCGGAAAGGAACCATGATTCTTTGCGGTTCGCCACCACCTCGATTGCCTCCGGAAGTTTGCTAACTTCCGAGAGTTCTCCTGCTTTGTCGGGAATGTACTTATTGATAAGTAACATCCCCGCGGACTTCAGCGCGGCGAAGACTCTCCTGAAAGCCCGGATTCGATCAATCCGGGTAAGCAAAGGGTTCCCTTCTGTTTTGTAGCGTTCCCACATTTAAATAATGCAAGAACTCTGTGTTATTGTGCTAGTCCCTGGATCAATTGTTAGCACCACAGTTCAAAATGAAATATCACGCAAATGCGTCAAATTCTATTACGTCGCATGATCCAGTCTTTACAAAATAACTTTACAACTTGCATAGTCTCAAAAGACTAGTAGGAATCAGGATTGCAGCAGAAAACATATTACAACATTGAGCCTCATCTTCTTCATGTGCCACAGGCAAAACATGTTGGCGATAGACTCGAGATCCTGAACGAAACCTCACTCGTCTTCAGATTCATCTGCAATATGGAATATGCAGCCACAAGGGAGTCAATACAATTTAATGTATTGACAAATAACACTATGGTGGATATAAAATGGCAAGTGTAAACTACATGCATATCTGGCTTGGTGGAGTTTAGGCTATTTGCAGAAAGCAAGTTTTTTTCCCTAACACTTTTGAAAAAGTGTTTTTGTTTTCAAAGATTGGCACCATGGGACACACCCATGAGCATCACAACTAATATTTCCTTAGCCAAATTTTTACTTCTTCAAAAGGTGTTGAGATTCTTCTGTCCATACTCGTCCAGCTGCTCGAAGTCGTCCATTACCGGGGACACGGCTATGATCATAGTTTCTAACTCTGCAGAGGTTGTGCACTTTCACCCTTTGTCTTCAATTAGCCCAAACATCCTATACTCACGGAGTGGATCATGGAAAGGAGAAAATTGAGACGAGATCTTTCAGAAGCAAGAATTCAACCCAGCCAGCAAGACCCGCTCCACCTATAATTATGCTACATCTTCATGTCAAGCATGGGTTGAACTCTCACAACTTAGTTGATCAAGACAGAGCCCATATGTCAAAGGGATGCACGGGAAACTACTAAACTTAGAGGGACTTAGGAATCTCTTTGTTCCTGGGTGGCAAACCACAATTGCACTCCTTAGGTGAAAAACACCATAGACATGCCCAAGGAGCCACTCAACATAAACCTTGCAATCACCAATTCCACCCAGGTGTTTCATTGATTGTTATATTTAGAATTTTTGCACAACATTGAGTACAAATTTTTTTAGCAAGGCTAAGCATCTACTAAGTACTAAGTCTCCAAAATAACAAGTCTAAAGGATTTCTACACACTACTTGGGATTTTGCATAGCATAATAATAACTTAGTAAATTTTCTTATCATGCATACTACTCAAAAACACTAGTAATGCATAGTGAAAATATGGGAGATTTGATGGTGTGTTACTTGCCTTTGAATTTGGTGAAGTACAATCACCTCTCTTCACAAAAGAACGTTGCTCTCCGTACAATCTAAACATTGAAAACGCAACAAAAGAATAAACAAGCATGCAAATCAAACCAACAAACAAATGAAGAAAACATACAAATTGACAAACAAAGCAAAAGGAAACATGTGAAAACATTTGGTTTTAATACAAAAAAGAAACTAAGTGGTTGTAGTTAGAGTTTTCCATTTGTGACTAAGTGTTGGTCTTTGATCAAGAAGATCACACAAAGGTGTTAGGCTAGTCTATTGCTATCTTGGTTTCTTCAAGTCTTCTTTTGCTTCCTTGAGTTGCTTCTGATGTCTAAGTCCTTTTGCATGTTTCTTCAATTGCCTTGCTTGTAGTCCTCCTTATTAATCCTAGGGACTTAATCATATAGAATAAGAGAGGTAGTAGAGATTGTTAGAGTTCCTTGAGAAAGGACTTGTAAAATCTTCTCTTCTTCTTCATCATCGTTTGGGAGAATATTCTTCTTGAGTTGAAGTTGGCTTCTTGTAGATGTCTTGGTGAAAAGTTCTCATCTCACTAGGAAAACAAATTCTAAGTCTTGGGCAAAACACGTCAATCATCTTGAAAACAAATTCTAAGTATTGGAAAACAAATCCCAAGTCTTCACATGATTGGTCTTGGAAAATCTTGGTCCTTTGTAGCTTCCTCCTTGGTGTGGTGGCTTAGTTGACAACTCCAACACTTGATGGTTTTGGTACTAACTAGGGGCTGGTCTTAATCTAAGTTAGCCATAGCAAAAAGTCTAAGGGAACAGAAAAGAAAGGGGAGAAAAGACTTAGAGAAAAACAGAGAGATGTGGCTGGTCTTCTTGTTTTCTTGATTTTCTTCTAAGTGCTTCCACTTCTTGGAGAGTTTTATGAAGTTTTGTTTTCTTTGCTAAGTCCTTCATTTGTTTTCTTTCTTCATGTTGAAAATCTTCGAGTTGACAATTGTAGAATCCTCTCCATGGCTTTTCACTAATCCATACTTAGTTGTTTTTCAACTAGCACGGTCAACTAGGAAAATAACTTAGAAATATTCTAAGGGCTTTGGTTTTTGTCTCTCCGATCTAAGGTTAGTCCTTAGCACAAATTAGCTAGAGAAAACATATTGAAAATAATTACAGAAAATTAACTAAGTCAAAAATAGTCAAACGAGCATATAACAACCAAAACCATTTTAACTTAGCCAAAAATTATTTTGGGCGCAAGGGACTGTTAGTACACATCCCAAGGTCTCCAAAAATATTTTATTTGAAAAATTGGATTTACATAATTTAAACTATGCCAAAAATCATCAAACAAGTATATTTGAAATTGAACAAATTTTAAATAGTCAATTTTAATTTGGGCCATTACTAACAGAGTCTACATGTCCAGGGATTTTCAAAAGGTCCAAATTTGTACAAATTGGATTTAGAAAACAAAAGTTATTAACAAATCATGGTTTACAAAGATCTACAAACAACAAGTGTGTTCACGTATCAAAAGTGCAATTTCTTGATTCTAAAGTGTTATACACATCTTGCTGATTTCAAAAAGTACAAAATTATTCCATTTGGCCAAGGGGTTAAAAAGTTATTAAAGTTCTAAGCTGGGGGCTTTTCTGCAAAATTACAGGGGTTGTTCTGTTTTTAAAAGAAAATAGGCGATCCGGGGGTCACTGATTGGAGGCCTCTGATTGGCTCATACCTCTTCGACGCGGATCGGGGCTCGCGGCCGTTGGATCTACTTAACAGGGGACGCACGAGATTGATTTGCACTCGATCTAATCTAGGTCGTCTAGATAGATCCGACGGTGAGGGAGAGAGGGCCTTACCAGCTGGCTCGGGTTGCCGGAGTATGGTGGCGCAGCGGCGCTCCGACGCTCGGAAAATGGTGGGGCGGCGTTCTAGGGTTCCTCCTACTCGACGGTGGTGACAAAGAGGTGCGTGGAGACAAGGGTAACGCGGTGGTGGCGAAGGCGCCCTTTGCGGAGCTCTCAGGCGACGACGACGTGCAGTGGTTGCTCCTCTGCTCCGGTGATCCTCGGGCGTGGACGGTGCCACCGTTTCACTGCGTAGAAAAAGGAGGAGATGGGTCAGGGAGATGCGCCACGATGTGAGGGAGTTGAAGGACAAGGAACGGGCGACAGAGGGGATCTACGGTGGCCGGAATCAAATGAAGATGGCGGCTAGGGTTTCGACTCCGGCGAGGAATCGTAGTAGCCTGGAGGCGCAATCGAGTGTGAGTTTGGAGGGGAAACGGAGAGGGATCTGTAGTTATTTATAGGGAGTCAGTAGCGCTTTGATTCATGACCTCTACCGCAAGAAATCGGGAGATTGAGTCCTTCCCGTGTTCGGGTGTTCTTGCCGTGCACGAGAGGAAGGAGATCGACGTCACGGTGACGTAGCGCTGGTATCATGCGGGCCCCTTTGGACATTGGGAGAAAAGAGAGGGGGGCACGGGCTGCTCCTTGTCTGGTTTGGCTGGGCCTCTGTGCTGCTCGCGGGCGGGGGATTGGGATACGGGGTTGGGCCGGTCTTGTTGGGCTGATGCGCTCCCTTTTTTTTCTTTTCTTTTTCTGCTTTCTATTTTCTTTAATAAAACATAACTATTGTTTTATAAGTCCAAAATACCTCTAACAAAAACCTATGGTTTTGTAATAACATTCTCTATAAAAGAAAGCATTTATGCGTTGTTTTAACTTGTTTAAAATTTTATATTTTCGTAACATGATTAATTCTCTAATAGCCACTAAATACTATTTTCAAAATAGGGGGAAATATAAATTGAAAATATGGTCAAATAAATTTTTGAGACCTGTATAAATGAAAATATTGTTTCCCATAGTCATTTGACTTATTTTAAAATCAATATACTTCATGAAAACACTTCATAGTAGGAATTTGATATAGTAAGTGAAAAATGATATAGTTAATTTTTGTTTTGAAAATATTTTATAAATCCAATAATAGAAAGAAAAATTCTTATTGTTAAATAGAAGATGGCAACAATATAGAAACAATTTTTTTATGGAAAACCATTTTATATTCTTATGGCCTGCAAATAGGAAAACAGTTTCTTTGCATGATTATTTATTTTAAGGATTTAAGGTTCTTAGAAAACAGAGGCATTTGGATTATTATTTGCAATAACATTTGAATAATCGAAAAAATGTTTCCTTTCTGTTTATGTTTTATTTGGATTTTGTTGGCTTGCTTAACATGGAAACAAAAGTTTTTAAATTTTTGTGATTTTTGAAAATTTCAAAAATCAGGGACGTTACATGTTTAAATCAACAAAAGAAAGTTAGAACAAAACAGAGGCGGAAATGGGAAAAATCCGGTAAAAGTTTAAGCCCTTACCGAGAATCATGTCCATCTCCGTGCCTTCCTCAAGGCGTTGGTTCAGGGCATTCTCTAAGTCCCTGATGGTGGCCTGGTCCTTCTCGGCCTGGCTAGAGGCCTTGGACTCGGCAATGCCGACAGCCAGTTGGCTGGCCTCCAGGTCCTTCTGGAGCTTCACATTGATCTTGTGAAGTTCCATGTTTTCCTTGCGGAGGTTCTCAGCATTGCCAGCATCTTCAGTAATTTGTTTGGCTTTCACCAAAGAAGCTGAAAAGTAAGTAAAATGAAGAGTTCAAACTCGGAAAAATACTTAGAAAAAATTATAAAATAAAGTAGAGAAAAAATTACCTGCTGATTCATCCAGCTTTTGCTGAACGGAGACCAGCTCTGCATCCTTCTCATCAAGGATGCTAAGGTGAGTTTTCACCTCCTTATTCTTGATTGTAAGTTTGCTGAAAACTTCCATGTTGATGCTTTCAGCAGTTTGCTGAAACACGGAAAAGAGGCACAACGCTTAAGTCGGAAAAACAAGCAAGGTCATGATAAAAGCATTAAGCCAAAATGTATACATTTGACAAAATTCTTGGGGGCTAGAGATATTACCTGGCTCATTTTTGTTAGATTTGCCAGATTTTCGTTGAACTCTTTTGCATAGTCTGCAAAAAAAAAAATCCCGACGTGGCAAAGGCCGTCTTGGATGACCCGCCGAGGTGAAAATACGAAGTTATTCCTAACAATAAGTCCGCCTTGCGGCCAAGGACGGATTAAGGGAGCTGGAGCGAAGTGTTTTGTCGCCCACGGTTTGATATACCCGTGTTCGTCAAATGGTTCTTACTTTACCTTAAACTCTTTGTCGAAAGTTGGGACAGGTTCCTCCTATGGAGCACGAGAAGGACCTCCCTTTTCCGGCACCGTCCTTTCCCTCGCATCCGACTCGGACGCAACGGGCTGGATGGACTGCAAAGGGTATTTATCCTTTGCAGCTGTGCTCTCTTCTCCTGCGGCAACCGGAGTGTCGGGGGCTGCAGCGGGAGATGGCTGTGCTCCTCTACTAACCACTGCCTTATGCTTCTTCCGAGATTTCGGCTTCAACGTGGTATGAGCAAGGCTAAAAAGGAAAGGGAAAGGAAATAAATTCCGAGAAATAAGAATTCGAGAAAGAAAAGAAGTTCCTGTGACAAAGCAGAGCAAAGAGAAAACCCAGATGATTTACCTGGAAGTTGCGACGGGAACTCCGTCAAGATCAATCACCTCCTAAGTAGCGGAGGGCTTCTTTCGCTTCCGCCCGCCGGCAAAGTTGGCGCGCAGAGCGTCTAACTCGACGTCAGAAGCAAGATCTAAGTCTGGAAGAGTCAGAATCTGTCAAAAAAGACAAAGTCTGGGTTAGTAAAAACATCCGAGAAAAAAGAAACTCAAAACCAATGCCCAAAATGTTAGAAATTTACCTCAGGAGCCGGGTTGCGGCCGTATACATCGGCCAACTTTCCTCATATTGATCGCGAGTTGCGACCAACTGGTTGACGTGTTTCTTCAAGTCCTTCTCCGACAAGGACTTGTTCGTCGCCCTCATCGCATCCTCGGGTCCTGTGTATTCACACATTAGTCGGGGACCGCGGTGAGCCAGAGGCTGGATCTGCCTTTCAAGCCAGCATAGAACCGTGTCCATGCGAGTGAGAGGAGGAGAGGCGGAAACCAGCTTAGCGATGCGTCGCTTAATTCTCATCAGATCCGGCGGCAGGGTCTGGACCGCGTCCACTGCCCAATTCTCTTTGGGAGTGGCCGCGGAATTGAGAAAAGGTGGGATTCCCGTTTCCTTTCCAGGAAACAGGACATCCTCATGATAAAAGAAGGAACCCGTCCAAAATTTGACGGATTCCGAAGTTTTTATCTTGGGGAACCAGTCCTCCCTAAACCTATGGAGGGTGAAGGAAATGGTCCCGCAAGTGGGGAGAGCGCCCTCAGAAGGGTTTCGCTTGACTCCGAAACAATACTGCCAGAAGTCTAGCCTAGGCTCTAACCCTAAATAACCTTCGAACAAAGCCTGGAAGCCTGCAATGTACAGAATGGAATTGGGAGGGAGATTATGCGGCTGGATCTGGTAATGGTCTAAGACTTGGAGAAAAAAGGAGGAAGCTGGAAGTCCGATACCTCAGTTGATATGCGACGCGAGGAGGACTCTTTCTCCGACTTTTGGCGTTGGCTCGGATTTGTCCGAGTCGTACTTCCATTTCTTTGCCGGGATGAACCCCTCCTTCTCCATTGCCGGAAGGAGGGAGGAGACCACGTTGCAGTGGCTCCAATTCCCGGAACTTTCCTCCCCCTCTTCTTCGGCTCTGGCAGCGCCCGAGGCGGCGAGCTCCTCACCTCCGGGAGTGATATTTTCTTCTGCAGGATCGGTGGTGAGAGGCGGAGTAGGCGCGGTGGAAGATGATGGACGGTTTTCAGCCGAGGGGAAGATCCCCGCGAGCCAGATCACCGGTGTTTCCCTCCGGCGTGCCCGCCGTGGCGCGGCCGGGAGAATCCAGCAGCGGTTCGATGTCGTTGATAATACTGTCAATGTCCAGGGCGACGAAGCTCGTTTCCGCGGTGTGGGGTGATCCTCCATTGGTCATTTTCGGGCGTCACGACGACGATCCGGATCCTCCGGTGGTTCTTTCTAGAGAGGGCACTTGTTCTCTGCTCACTCCCGCAAGTTCGAGCTCGAGCTCCGTGGCTATGGTGCTGGGAGCTGGAAGAAGAAGAGGGAGCGGAACAAAATCCGGAGGGATGAGGCGGCTATTTATAGCCGGAAATGCATCGAGATTGCTACAACGGCTATTTTAGCCGTTGGATCCTTGACGCGTGTCACGCCCGGTAATTGCGGGACACGAGAGGACGGGGCGATAATGACTATCTCCTCGTTTCCCGCGAGAATCTATCAGAGATACGTTTCAGGATTTTGACAGAACCCAAACGTCCGTGATGTCAGCACATTTTCATCGCTGACGTCACGAAGTTCCTTCTCCATGAAGGTTCGTGGAAGAAAAATCGGATTCTGGTAAATCCGAGTTTGGATTTACACGTCAAGAAATTCCTTCTCCACAAAGGCTGATGGAATAAAAAGCCGGATTTTGATGAAATCCGAGTTGTGCATTATGAAGTTTTGGGAAAAATAAGAATCGAGACAAAGCGCCAACATTTCTCGGAACAGAATGCGAATTGATGAAAGGTGGCAGGATAAAGTCTCAATCCTTCTTGGGGGCTACTGTCAGATATATGCTGATTAGGGGTATATCCGAAATTGTCCTAAAGAGCCGGATTACCAGGGTGGCCTTTTGGTAATGGACCGTAGTCCATTAGACGGCCCAGTAAGCTAACGCGCAGAAGCCGGATTCTAGAAGAACCCGGATCACGGCCCAAAGTGGTGCGGGTTGGAGTAGAAGGCGGATTCTTGCTTTCCAAGTTAGATACTTTCCGTAGTCTTCTAGGTTTCCTTTCTGTAAGCCCTAACCCGGCTATTTATATAAAGCCGGACGGGAGAGAAGAAGAACACAGACAATTAGCTAGAAGCCAACTCGCCGAGAAGTTGATCCTTGCCGAGTTAGCGAAATCCTACTCACATTGTACTTTGTATACTTCAAGTTTCAACCCTGATTTAGTGAGATTGCAGGAGTAGGAACGTCGCCTAGTTGCGCCGTACCGAACTTGGGTAAAATTGGTGTTCCTGGTTGTCGTACTACCACATCCCCCCACGTCTCTACCCGTGGACTCATGATACCCCCGTCTATGAACTCTAGTACGATGTCTCGACAACACTTGTTTACAAAAGCACATTTTTAGGGTGTCCACTTAGGGACTTCAAGATTATTAAAGTTGGTGGTATTTATATACCATATGGTGGCTAAGGGCTTGGTAACACCAAGTTCGACTACTGGCAAAGTGATAGTTACTCATAACATTAATAGTAGTAATAGACACAACAAAAATATTTTTGTTAACCATATTTTGTAAAACTTCAGAGGTAAAACATGCATGATAGATAATAATAAGTGTAATAACAACAAGCATTAGGATGGCTTGCCTTGTTCCTGGTCTTGAGCAAAATAAGATAATCCCGATCTTCTCCAATAAAACCAGCAACTGTTACTTCATCCTCGTCGTTTATCTAACGTCGCAAAGGGAAAGATAAACACACAATCAGGACCAAACAAGGGCAAGCATTCACAACCATAAGGGCATACAGCAAGCAAAATTCACCCTATAACAATCACTATATTTTTAATTGAGAAAAACAACTAAACACACACAAATGGCATAGATGCCATTACTAGTATGCATATGGTTGGGATCCATATCACGCAACCTAAATGTCAGGGATTCATTGGGTGTACCATTCTCATGCCAAGGCATAAAGAATTTTAAATAACCTTATGGGTACATAAGGAAAGTTTATCAAAACTCCCAACTAAGCACAAAATGACTTCTCATGCTAGTGGGCTCTAATTACCACAAAACATGCTTGTTTGAACATGCTCCTCTAATAACACAAGAGCATATCATCACAAGCGATATGACACAACATCAGTAGTGATGGTATACTAATCATTCTAAAACAATCTCTTTGGCCAATTCAATAACGAATCAAATTGCAGCAACAAATTCCTAGATGCTAGGAAAATAACTACAAGCCACACAATACTTAAGTTAACAAACCCATCGACCATTCTATGACAGGACACTAACTCACTAAAGAATACAACAATCATAAGTAAGGAGTATTACTATAACATGACAACAATATGGACTCACTAGTAAAATGCTAATAATAAGAATCACCACATAAGCATGCATAACAAGTAATGCATTCAACTAAAATACTAAGGTGAAAACAGAGGGGTCATGTCATAATAACAGAGGTGAAAAAAATGCTATACATGCTAGGATAAACATATACTAACAAAATAATAATAAGGCAACAAATATTAAAACAACTCCTAAATACTAGGAATAATAATAAAAGCATTAAGTGTTGCACAAGCATCCTACAAGTGTGAATTTTCCCAACAAGAAACACATGCTTATAAACACCCAATAACAGAAACATAACCCCCTATACATGCTAGAAAATAATTCTACAAAACCCAATTTACAAAGAACAACAATTACCACGATAACAACAAGAATTCCACCATGTCTAATTAACCATGCTTTCTAATAATAAAAGAGCAAGCAAACAGAGGTAATCATGATAAAAAATTAGTACCAAAGTGGTACTGGACATATTATATCTACTTCTAAAATCATGGCAACTACTAAGGGATTAAATTAACAACCAATTCCTAGAAACCAAGAAATATCCCTTGCAGTGAAAAACAGTCCTTAACAAATCATATGCAATACAAAACTTTTCCTAACATGTTGTTTATTTGAGATAACATCAACATAACAGAGAGTATACCATCTAAACATGCTAGGAATCCTAATTACAGTAATCAAAACACCACACAATATTTATTATAACTATTACCCAAAATAGTAAGAATTTACCCTACTAGTGAGTATAGCTCCTAAGCAACACCAACTTGCTCTAACATGTTATTTACATGAAGCACAAAATCACAGGGAGTATATTATCTATACAAGCTAGGAGTCACAAACAATATACTAAAACATTCTACAAAAATAATTAGGGCAAGTATCCAAAATGGAAGAAAAATCCCTAAATCAATCCCACCACACAATAATTCATATAAGGCTCGGAAAATTCCACCAATATAAGATTAGGTACAACTAAACACATACAAGCTCATCCAATTGTATTCACAACAAAAATCATCACAGATTAGATTTAAAAATTCACCAAAGTGCTCTCTGGTCATGTACCAAAATACATGCCATTTTCTCTAGGAAGCTCATTTGAATGCAAGGCCAAGTGCTACTGCTAGGCATCAACAAGGGATACTCAGAACAATTTAGTTTGCAAGATTTGGACACTTAAAACTCAAGTTATGATTCAAATGGTGAAACAGAGTGCTTTTGCCATTTTCCTTAGTTCTCCTAAAATATAGCACAAAATACAGATCTGCAAGTTGGAGGTGGTTAAGAAAATGTAGAAAGCACCAAAAACTGATCTGCAAGACAATTATTATCAACCTGCAAAAAAAATGAGTTGGATCTGCTGCGGGAGACAACCCAGAGGCCGGATTCGAATAGTTGGGCCGGCCCACGAGATTTTCTGCCCGCAGGAGGGTTCAAAGAGCTGGAAGTGGGCCGCGGCAAGGCCCGCCCATCGGTTAGAGGCAACAGGCGAAGGGGTATGGAGCCCTTGGATCGAAATCCAACGGCTCCCGATGAAGGCGCCAGCAACGACAACAAATGGTGGCGGTGTCCGCTCCGGCCGCCGCTGGAGAAGCGCGGGCTCGCCGCCAGGAGCTCCGTTGACCTCCTGGAAACGCCACGAGCTCAAAGAGGCTCTCGAGAGCGTCGCTTAGCCCGTGGTGCCATCGGTGTTGATGGGAGTGCCATCAGGCGAGGGTTCTACGGATCTAGTGTCCACCGTGCTAGGTACCCGCGGATGCAGCACCTGCGAGGGAAAATCCATGATTTAAAGGGGCGCGCTAGCTCAAATGTTTCAAGAGGGAGCACAGGGAGGAAGAATCAGACACTGAGGTGGACCGAATCATCGGATCGATGCGTGCTCACCCGCGGCGAGTGCAAGCATGTCGTCGTCGATTTAGAGGGCGAGGTAGAGGGGTTTTGTCATGAACGTGCAATTAGAGTGCAACAGAGGAGTTGAGGAAAAGTGGGAGAGCAAGGGGGTGTCCTGGTTTGGTCGTCGATGGTGCTCGGCGAGCACATCCGCATGACGATCATGGTGTGTGTGCCCTCCGGCGATAGCGCGAGGAGGAGCATGTCTACTAGGGTTGCTGAGGTGTGGAGGTTCTGTAGCATCCCAATGTTTGGGAAGTTATAAGGATCTAAATATAATATATGCATTTGCAAATCATGCATCTAAACATACGGGAAATTTTGGCGCAAAAGTTTAAAGAAAGCAAACTGTCCAATGTTTCACTTGACATGATGAAATAGGTTAGATCATCTGGTCAAGAGTACATTTGGAGTGATCATTATAACATAGTATCTCTACAAACAAAATCATCTGATTACACAAACCATAATTAGTTGTGACCAACACAAACTCTCAACAACCTTAACCACAAATCTTTAAGTGACTTGGGATAATTCACTAGGTATCTAGAACTCAAAGAGGGGTGAGTATCCAAATCACATAGCTGATGATCACACTTCCACAAGATAGTAATGCACAAGTGAACCATGTCACCAGTAGAGATATTATTGTCCTTTAAACATGAACTCTTTAACTTATCAACCATTCACACAACATCTTTCTAAACTATATAACAACTACTAAATGAACATTCACAAGTAAATAACAATGGTTCAATAGAACACAAATGATGGAAACAAGTGTCAACTCAAAAACCACAAGTGGGAAATGACTTAATTACCATTAATAACATATTTATGGAATATGTACATATCTCATCAACCATAAAAGTAGTACCTAAAAGAAGAAATAAATATTCTTAAACTACTGTTAAACCTTTATCATTACATGTGATCTTTCCAAACCTCTATGTCTGCATCATGATTACAAATGAAGCATATAAAATAACAACATGATACTCTCAGAAACCAACTAACAACTATGACATAAGTCATTAAACCCCCAATAACCTTCATATGCTCATTGTCTCATACATCTTCTACAAATGAGCATATGAAATCTCAACACATCAACGAACCATTTGATAAACTTATTATCTTAAGTCCTCATTTCACAAAAACTCCACATTTCTATTCAAGTCAACATTCAACAACTAAGGTATTTATGGATACAACCAATGAATAACAACAAATTATAACCTCTATTAGAGGAAGTGAATTGATAGCTAAATAAAACTAATCATGTATGAAATAAGAACATATCTTATGGGAAACAAAATGACAAGTATATTGAAGGAGAATAAAAGCCTGAACCAACTCTTAATCTAGATCTTTCTACTTTGTCTAGAGTATCTTATCTTCTTATGTCCCAATCTTCTCTAAGTCATTCTGCAAGAGAAGCAACCCACAAGAAAGGAGGAACTACCACCAGAAGATCTACAGAAGGATTCTTCAGATTGTTTTTGAAGTGTTATTCCAATCTATCATAAGAGTACTTGGAAACTCTTATATCTTAATATGATCCTATTAATTCCTCCTAAAATAGTGTGATATTCCAATGTTAGTGTTATAGAGAAGTAGTTTGGTAACAAGCTGTATACCTTGCTAACAAATCACTTTTGTAAACAAAAAACAATCGAGTGTCATACACAAACTAGCAGAAGGTTGAATAACCTAGTACATCTCAGCCAATTGTATATGATTAGTAATTTGGAGGCAAGTCTGGCCCACTTGTTAAAAAATTCTTCTTATATGCATATGGTAACTTGATGTCATAAAATAAACTTACATACTTTTATAATCATCTAAGTAAAATAATTGCTTAGAGTAAATGGATTTCTTCACCACAAGGGTGAGAAAGTTGGAGTAGGAATCCAAGAGATGATATTATTTGCAAGTGACAAAAGCAGTATTTGAAGACTAGTGACAATTAGAGACAAGAACATCAAGCAACAGAAGACCACAAGAAGCAACACTGCCTCAATAAGGGAGCATAAGGAATTACCCAGTGAATCATTAGGTAATATAGAGATCTATAATTCTATTCCTTGTCAAGATCATCAAAGATAAGGAATACATGATAATCTCTTTAAGGGAACAATTATCAAGTATGAAATAATAACAAGCCCTAGCATCCACATGTCTGTGATATGTGGAGGTTAATGGTAACAAGCTTAACATCTTGTTTTCCATATCCTTTTCATACATAAGAATAATAGATGATAACAAAAATTCGTCTACACATAACCATGTAAATGATTACATGTTCTAAAACAAACATGGGATAATATCCATATTGGAACCTATGTGGAAAACAAGCAAATAAGATTCCAAAGCCACTCATGTTTTCCACTTGATCAAGTACTAAAAATAACAAACATGGCTTACACACATCCAAGTAAAATGTCAACCAAAAGAATTAAGAGTTTCATTTGGAGAATAACAAAGATACACAAAAGAAAAACAAGTCTCTTCAACCATTAAAATCATTTGGTTTGAAATGGGAGAAAATCCCCTGTTGGGTGATTTTCATGAAAGTGCATAGAAACATTACTAAGTAGTTTTACAAATAATTTTCTAAAAGTCTAATAACTAAAACTATTCACCATTATTGAAATAACATGATTGTTGTGTCATATTCATATGATAACATGTATTAAAGAAGATGAAAATTCAATTGAAGTTGAAATGGAGTGAAAATAACAAAACCCCCTCAATGGAGTACCCTAAGTATAAAATTTAAATCTTGCTCAAAATTGAAAAAGGAAAATATGGTGAGCTTGGAAATTTGATAAGGAATTCAAAACTGATTTTTAATAATTTTTGTCTTTACAAATTGGCCCTGAAAACATTGTTATACTTTCAGTTTTTAAGACAGAAGGACTAAGATGCAATTTCCTGAAAGTTTAGGGGGTTATTAAAAATCTCCATTTCTATTCCCTTTCTTCTTCCTCTGCCAGAAGGTAGAGGAGAACGATGTCGTGGCGCTGCCGCCACTGCCACCTCCTCGCGGCCGCCCTTCAGTGTGGATAAGAGATGTAGAAGGCCGTGCTCCACTCGCTCACTCTCACTCTCTCGCGAACTCTCTCTCTCTGCAGAGAACTGACCCGAAACCCTAACCCTAATTCCCCCGGTCGCCGCTCGTTGTCGTCAACTCCGGCCACGCCGGGACCAGCCGATGCCACAGGGAGATGCGCCAGGTCCTACTCGCCTCCTCGAGCACACGCAGGGGCGGAGATGCCTCATGTATCGGGAATTTAGCCGTCGTCTTCCAACTCCGGCCGCCGCGGAAAATAGCACGCCGTCGGTGACCTCGCTTTCACCGCACTTCCCAAGCACTTCATCGTGCTCCTCGTGAGCTATAGATCATCCGGGTAGTTTTCGATTCGTGAATTGCTTCTATTTACCACATTACAGTCGAGCACCACCGTTGGTCGTCACGCAACTGGACACCGGCGAGCCTCCGGTGACCATAAGCTAGAGGCGCTTCCACCTACAGAGTCGCCGCAGTCCCCTCTAGCTAATAGGAACAATCACTTGCACCAATTCGAACCAAATCGGCCAATTGCAAACGAATTGGAGAAATCCTCTCCACTGCTGACACAAACATGACGTCATGGGTATTTTTCTTTGTCTTTTGATTTATTTTTAATTAAAATGAAACTGACAGGTGGGCCCCACCTGTCAATTTAAATAAATGGCATAAATAATTAAAAACTATTAATTCAATAACTTTAATTCTGTTTATCAGAAAAATATGAAAAAAATATGGAAATGTTTAGAAAAATATAATCTAAATTTTTATAAAATTTTCAAAAATGTTTGATAAAGTTTAAAATTAAATATTTTCTTTAATTAAATTAAATCATTTAAAATTGAGAAAAATAAAAAATAATTCATAAAATCAGAAAAATACAAGTTATATACCAAAATGCTCCAAATGACAAATGCAACTCATCTATGATGTTTTCACAGTCATCTGACCAAGTTTTCATGTGTGCAATATTTTTCTTAGTCATTTAATTCATTTAAAATTAATAAATTAATAACTTATTCAAATATTTTCAGAAAGCATAAAATGTTATATCAAATTAAAGAGAAAAGCGTTTCCAACTCAAAGTTGTCAAACAAAAAACATTTTGTTTAACTTATAAACTTGTTTCTAAAGGTATAATGTAATTCTATAATATTCCATTATAACCAGAAATAACTACCACATCATTATTTTCCTTACTAATAAAACCCTCATGTTTTCACACCTACTAAACCTATCATCACAAGTCATTAGAAAGTATTGTGATGATAGAGTTAGCTGTATTAGTTTGTCATTATCATTTAAACTCTTTGTTAATTAGCTCCACCTATTTCCACAACATAAAAGAATATGTGTGTTATCTTTTCAACGGTTGTTTTCCATGTGATATTGTTTTATTCTCTAACTAAGTAATAAAAACTTCTACCTAAACATGAGAACAATTGTTTGTTAAGTAAAAGTGAAACACATGTAAGTCTAAAAGAAGTAATAAACCACATCACCAAAAGTAACGAAACAACTCTAAGTCATCTAAAACCTGTGTGATTAAGTATCGTATCGATCATAGCTTACACATGTAAGATGGGGTATCTTTTTAGGGTATTTTGCGATGCATCTCATTATTATGCATGTATCATGTTGCCAAGTGTTTCCAGTAGTCCTTACCGGGACTACTTTGCTATCATTCAGATCTCGGGATTTCTCTACGACCCTCGAACCCGAAGACATGGATTATTATTGTTATTTAAATCTTAGGCAAGTTCATCACTTGCTCATATACTTTGTAGTATTTCTTAACGAACTATTTGCCAAAACCCTATCGTATTAACATCTATGCTCAAAAGAATGCATGATCCTATTTTTATAATAATATGACTAATTGAATGACTACCCGAGTGGTATTGTTCTGTTTGGTGGGCGTATGGGACCATGATAAGATGAATAGGTCAAAGGAAGGTTCCATCTGCATGGGAACGTATTACCTAGGAATTAACAACAAATGTCGTCAGGATTCTTGCGCCGTAAATACCGCGTTAACCATGAGTATTGTATGGGGCGAGTAAGTCAGCTGTGATCTTCTCTCGTTCGCATGTCAACGGACTGCCAGAGACGTACGATGTAGGTATTTCCGGACTACATGCACATGGGTGGGAGCCCTTACGTCCCACGGACTCTGGGGTCTATGAGTGTCTGCTAGGGGCGCCTAGATCTCCATCGTGAGGGGTGGAATCAGGGGTTCAACCTGCTGGAGAAAATGGGTGGGCATGCTTGTGCGGAGACACATGGTTTGGCTTGGATCAACAACCGGGCCCCACACCTAAGTGGGCGTGGACAGGAACTTAAGCCTGGTTGTGCAACATGGTCTTGATCGCCCATGGGTAAAGTAACGCACCTCTGCTGAGTGTAAAAGGATGTGGCATGTTACCCCCTGTCCCGGGAAGGAGCCGCGAATGCTGCAGGAAAGGAAACTCCATGAAATTCTAATCCTGTGAAGATCTGGCGGGCATATTCTTCCAAATTAAAAGCAACCTCTTGAAGAAAGATTTTAAAAAACCTTGCATTAGCTTATGACTCTTTTGAGTCTAAAGATGTAGTTAGTGAATCAAACTAACCACTGTATATCATGAACTTGTTGAGTAACGCTCGTTACTCATTCGTTCCCGTTTGAGCTCCTGCTTAGACTTGAAGACTTACGGAATTCGTCATCATGAAGTCATCGCTACCTCATGAAGCTAGGTGGAGTCATATATTACTTAGTCGGTTAAGCATCGTCATCAACAACGCCGGTGGAGGAGAAGCTATCAAGGTGTAGGTGGAGTCCATTCTTGGAATTAGTTCTTTACAAGCCATAGATTAGGGCTGACACCAGCCGTAGCGGATTAAGTTCTGAGCCAGAGTTCTTCTCCAGCTTGGAGCTTCGAATTGCTTCTTCTTATGTTTCATTTGGATGAGATCTTATTTGATTCATCAAAGAGATTCTCAAGATTTTTTAATAAAGTTTGTAACCTATAGCTTTGCTTGGACCTGCTATGTTTCTGTTGTACTACTCTGAGGGATGTAATATTCACGGATAAGTCCTTCTATGAGTATTATGTCATCGACTTGCGCACTACACATGCAGTGATGTGTTGGGTCACCACAGGTTCTCCGGGTACAGAGGGAAGGCCGGGAAGGGCAGGGAGATGGTGGCAAATGCCATACCCGTGGTCGGCACCCGGAGGTATTCGACAACAAATGGAGTGGGAAGGAGAGGGCCCCGGGAGGGATGGTCAGCATGGGCAAGCTTGTGGGGGGGGCCTGGGGTTCCAGAAGACAAAGAGAGGGGGCAACAAGGTATGGGGGAGGTGGAATGGCTGGACACCCCATGCCATGGTGTCTTTTCATGCCATGGAGGAGATGAATGAGTGGTATGGGAGCAGTGCCAAGTTGTCTAATTATGTCTAGGAGGTGGGGCCAAATGACTAGGCAAGTCAGGAAACAAGTAGAGGGAAATTGGAGTGAGAACAATACACATAAGGGCTTATTTAGAGTTTGGCCAGAAGGTGTTTGAGCTTGATTTCTCCAAAAATTTTAACACAAATCATGCACTACTAGGAAAACAGCTATAGGAGAAATCATACCCGTGACGCACCACATGCTCGGTGCGTCACGGCTATGTACCCGTGGCGCACCACACACCAGTGGGCCTCGGTGCGTCACGCCTAAGGGCATAGCCGTGACACACCAAACATATGGTGCGTCATGGCTATAGGTGGGTGCTGGGCGGCCGGGGGCCTAAGGGCATAGCCGTGGGCAAAGATAGCCGTGACACACCATATGTTTGGTGTGTCATGGGTATTGCAATAGGCGTGACACACCAAACATATGGTGCGTCACGGCTATGGCATCCACCGAAATTTTCCCTCCACACCCCCCCGGACCGCCTTTCTAGTTTTGTCACGAAAGAGTTCCATGTCTAAAAATCATCAAAAAATAAATTCCTTATAGATGCACGGAGAGTTCAAGGTATACTTTTTTTTAACAAATTTTGAAATATGAATTTCGACTTTCTGAGCAAAAGTTCGTTAAAAAAAGTAAAATGGGAATAACTTTTGCATACGATGTCGGAATTTAAAGTCAATATACCAACGGAAACTAGAGAATTAATGATGCTTATGTTGCTATGCATGATTATGCCTCTTATGCTCTCTTGATTTGTCGCTCTCACTCTTTTTCTAGCCTCCACATGTACTGAGTATGAGCTCTACTCGTGCATCCAAACTCCCTTAAACCAAAGTTTTTCCCATTGTGTCCACCATACCTACATACATGTGGCATTTAACTTCCATTCCAAAGTAAATTGCTCATGTGTTACCTTTAAACCTTCAAAATTACTTCTGCTTTATGTTCCTGTTTTGCTCGTGAGGATATTAATCTCACTTGTTGATTGGATTTCACACCCTGGACTAGTGGCTTCATCCTCTTATCCAAATGATAGAAGAGCTGGCAGCGGGGTGCCCAGCCCCAAATTAATGCATACAAATTCTCTTCACTATTTTTGCCCCTGATTTATCAGTCAAAGCATAATTGTGGAAACAAAAGAGAAAGAGGGATGCCCTTCTACACCAGTTGCGTCCTTCACCATGGGATCCGCTCTTGTGAATCCAGTTGACTTGTGACATACTGTATTTTCTGTTTACCATTCGTTGACATTAGCATACATCTCCTAAAATATAGAACTCCTCCACGGTATGTGATTGTTGGCAGGCACCCGAGGATTCGGTTAGCCATGGTTTGTGAAAGATGGATGGGAGGAGTGTTGTCGTGGTGGTGTCACGGCAGATGCCATAGGATGGCTAAAGATGTGGGGACGATGGACGCTGGAGGTGTCCGGGGAGGGATCACGCGACGAGTAGCCGCGTGAGGTAAGATCCACACAACACAAACAACACGATGTACCCAGGTTCAAGGCCCTCGTGAGGAGGTAAAACCCCTACTCCTGCCTTTCTCTATGTATTGCGATGTCTCTCCGAGTAGCCACAGTACAAATGGTATCTCTACCGAGTAGCCTCTCTCTTCCCTCCGGGTAGAACTAGGTCAAGGACTTAGGGTTTCTAGGGTTCACTGTGAGCATGAGGCAAGATAGAATGAGATCCCTCGCGCAGGAGGCGGCGGGGCACCTTATATACACGGTGCCCAGCCGGATACGTCCAAATCTAGACAAGTGTCGACATAGTGTGCACATCGTCCTTTCTCCGAGTACCCGCTGACAGCTTTGGTTCCTAACCTTGGCTGCTTCTGTAAAGTCGTTGGGCAAAACTAGGGGACAGACTGGTATCACTGTACCTAGGCACAGAGTAGGCCCCCCTTATCCTGCCACGGCCTGCTTCCATGCTGTCACTGTCAGGCAGGCCGGTCCCAGGTGAACAGTAGTTCGAATGCTGCCAAGTACGGACCCAGGATACGCGGGATCCTGTGTCAGAACGGCTCCTTTGACTTTCTGGCCCGAGTAGGTTCCCGCCAATTGTTCCCGCCAATTGTACTCGGGCCAATCCTTCTACTCGAAAGGATAGAACTTGATTAATATCTCCTTCTGGTCATCTTGAGGTGAGACCGAGTAGCAGTCGACCGGGTAGCGAGTACCAGGTAGTCGGCTACTCGACCAAACCTCTCTTCTGTAAGCTGCCTTTACCACCTGTCTTTACCCTACTCGGGGGTAACCCCCCGAGAGCAGTCCCCGAAGCTGGTTGAGTCTTGCGAACTTGTTCACTAGGCTCTGCCAGCTTAAAACCAGCCTTTGCATCCCAGCCCTTGAACCTCAAGATGCCGAGTAGGTCCTCCGAGTAGCTATCTGGAAAGTACCTTGAGTTTCCTCTCTTCCGAGTAGCATTTGCTTTCTACTCTGTAACCGAGTAAAAAGACTTAGAGAAATTTCTCAGATTGAGCCTCTGCAGCACAGAGCACAATCCAGCCCTTCGTGCAGCAACTGCACACGTGTCAAGCATCCACGACCTTGTCGTTTCGTTGCCCAGGACACGACCTGCCACGCGTCCAGTTTTCACGCAGTGGGCCCACCGGCCGTCATGTCCCATCAAGTGTAGTTATAGGCCACGATTCGGTGGTGGGATCAACTGTGGCCATTACGCGCGCAACCGGCGCTTGTGTGCGTTTCTAGCCGGCCACAGGATCCACCACACGCCACAATCGATCCCACTCCCAAGACGGTAACGGTAAACTCGCGGAGGAGATATAAATACCCCCGCCGGTAACTTCCTTTTCCCCTTCCCTCGCACTATTCCTTCTTCGTCTCCTGCTCTTCTCCGCCACCGAGCTCTCCGCCGCCGCGCAAGCTCTCGCGCCGCCGCGGATTCAATCCACCAACCAACTCCCCTCGAAATCTTCCACCTTCCCTACTCGCAACAATGGCCAAATCCGGCTGGGCCGGCTCCTCCGTCACCGCGGAAGATTGCGCCTGGCTCGTCAATACCAGGCGAGTCCCTCCCGGCGTGGAGTGCTGGGCGCCGGACGGTGAAATCGTGCCGTCCCCGCGGGAGGGAGAGCGCGTCGTCTTCCTGGCGCATTTCGAGCGTGGGTTCGGATTGCCCGCGTCCGATTTCCTGCGGAAGTTCCTCAACCACTTCGGCATCCAGATGCACCATCTGCCCCCCAATGCAGTCGTCTTCCTCGCCTACCACGCCGTGGTCTGCGAGGCCTTCCTCGGCATCCGGCCCACGTGGGAGACGTGGCTCAGGTATTTCCACCTGCGCCAGCAATCCACCGGGAAGAAGGACTCCGCGGGCGTCGCCCGCGCCACCGACACCGGCTGCGCCATGATGGTGCAGCGGTCCGGGACGAACCACCCCCGCATCAAGGGGCTGGACTCCGTCAAGCTGTGGCAGAAGACGTTCCTTTACGTCAGGAACGTTGCCGCCGCGGAAGGAGCCCCGGTGAACGATAGAATCAACTTGCCCGTTTGGTGCAATCACGCTCCAATCGGGATGTACTGGAAGGACAAGCCCGTCAACGACGATGACGCCATCGAGATGGAGAATCGACTCGGCTGGCTGAAGGCGCAGGGCCTCAAGAACGACGATCCGGTGGCTTGCTGGATCCAGCGCCGAGTACTGCCCTTGCAGGAGCGCTGCCATCTCATGTGTTACATGGGAGGGCCCCGCGACTGCACCAGAACAACCACCATCGAGATCGACAACATCGATGTCCCCTGGCACGCAAGGAACATCTTGACGACAAACCTTGGCGACCACTGGCAATACGGGTTCGTCCCGTACAGCCGTACAAAGCCGATTGAGCGGGTACGCCTTTCTTACTTTGCTCTCTGCATACTCTTTCCGAGTAGATAGCTTCTCCTTCTTGCATCAGCTAGCAATTGCCTTGCGTTCCGAGTAGGACATCTAGCCGAATTGCTTTAGGCTTAGTATGCTTTGTGTTTGCACGCCTTGCCGGATAGCCTACTCGAGAACGATTCTTAGGCTTGATGTGCTTTATACCTGCACGCCCTTCCGAGTAATACCTTTCGGCAAACATGCTTAGGCTTAGTATGCTTTGTGTTTGCACGCCTATCCGGGTAGAATGCTTAGTAAACCGCCTAGGCTTTTTGTGCTTTGTACCTGCACGCCTATCCGAGTAGAATTCCTCCCTGGTACTCGGCTAGTCTGTGATCCTTCTCTGCTTTTCAGGTCCTCACTCGCCAGATAATCGAGAGCTGCGAAGTTTTCGAGGGCAACTGGTCTCCTGATCGCGAGGAGGACGATGTGCCTTCTTTCGATGCCGCGGAGCAGCCCAACCTTTCTCGCTCCCCCACTACCGACAAGCGCGATGCTCTCCGCACCTGGTCTGATGAAGACTTTGACGGTAATTACACTTTCACTCTGTTTGCTTCCGAGAAGCACCAGTCCCTCGTTTGCTGTTTCTGATTCTTTCCTCTTTTCTCTTTGATCTTCAGATGAAGTTGCCGCGGACAAGGACGACGAGGACGAAGACGAGAACGAGGGCGACGTGCCACTAGTCGTCAAGCCTCTGTCCATCGCCGCTCCTGAGACCCGCAAACGGGCTGGCAGCGGAGCACCAGCGCCTCCTGCCAAGAAGAAGAAACCCGCCGAGAAGAAGGTGGTCGTGAAGAGGTCCAGACGAGAGCTCAAGTGCACCACCGCCTAAGCCCTCTTCTCGGTCGCCTCCCTTCTCGCGCTGTGCTATTTTCCCCAATCTTCTTTTAATTTGTGATTTCTCTTTCTCTGCAGACCTCCTATGGACGCAAACGCAGCTCTCGCGTCTGACCACACCAAGGAAAAATCAGTGCCTCTGGTCAATCTGGACGATGATGATGAGGACCACACCGCCAATGCTGCTGCTGCCAATCCAGCACAAGGAGCAGCGTCAGAACCAGCAGCACAGGACACTGCCGTCCACGATGAGAGACCCCCTTCTCCTCCGGCTAGCAATGCCGAGGAGAGCCAAGATCAAGTGAGGCAAGACAACACCGCCGCCGAGCGGCCTGAAGCAGAGCAAGAGCAGCCCACCACAGGGGCTGCTGCACAAGAGAGCCTCGCTGCCGCGCAGCGAGTAGAAGACACCACCGCCACGGATGCCACTGCTTATCCATTGAGCAGCGTGCAACCGGGCGTGACACCGAGTAGCGCCCAGCCAGGAGCTGCACAAGGCGACGGATCGGCGGCGCCACCAACTGCGCAAGGCCCTACACCACCAACTGCGCAAGGCCCTACACCTCCAACTGCGCAAGGCCCTACACCGCCAACTGCGCAAGGCCCTACACCGCCAACCTCCTCCTCGCCGCCGAAAACCAAGGATACATCCAGCCCTCCTGCCGGGCGAGTAACCAGGCAACGAGCCCTGGATGCTCTGAGGGGTGAGGTTGACAGAAGGGCAGCCGAGAAGGAAGCTGCTGAGAAGGCCAAGGCCGAGAAGGAAACTGCTGATAAGGAAGCTGCTGAGAAGGCCAAGGCTGAGCAGAAGAAAGCCAGTGCTGAGCAGAAGAAGGCCGAGAAGCAAGCTGCCGAGAAGGCAGTCGCCGAGAAGGCGAAGGCCAAGACTGACGGGAAGAAGACTGAGGATCCCGAGAAGCAGAGGGTTGAGAAGGAGCAAACGAAGAAGCGGGCCAGAGACCAGAGTACATCCTCAGGCGGAGCGCTCGTGATCCACGAGTCCGGCCCGATTCCTGCTGCGCTCTCTGCAGACGCTCGCGCTGCTGGCCAGCCTTGCTACCCGGAGTACATGATTGAGGTTAGCCATCAGCACTCAATCGGCTTCCCTCCCAAGGACAAAGCTTTAGCTATCCAGAGGGGAAGGAAGGTTGTAGCCATGAACTCCCCTCCTCCAGATCCAAGCCAACCCCAGTCTGTCAACATCGCTTCTCGTGGAGTCCAAGACAAACCAATAACTTCCAAGGGTCTTGAACAGGTATTGGACACCGTTGGCCACATCAACGCCAGGTGGGACAGCAGGGTTCTCGGTGAGGAGAAATGGCACGGCCTGACCCTTGGCGGCATCGACCACATGCGCGTGGATTGGAACAAGATCGATCTGGGACACAGGCCCATGTCCGTCTCCACCGAGACCGCAACCCTCGCAGCCAAGATGTTCCTGCACCGCAAGAACGCTGAAGACATCGAGCAGTCCTATGCAGTAAGTTCTTCTTGCCTTTTCCGAGTTGAATTTTCTTCTCTTCTACTCGCCTTTCTTCTTTCTTACCATCACCCCCAGTCCCCGAGATTCGGGTCGAGTAGGTGGATACTCTCCGAGTAGCCTCCTACTCGGGCTGAATCTTCTCTGCTTTGCCTGACTCATTTTCTTCTCGTTTCTCAGGATAGCGTTCTTAAGCGGACCCACTTATACCGCATTCTTCTCTGGAACCATTCCATCGCCAGGAGGCGAATTGCTGCTCTAGAGAAGGAAAAGGCAGCTGCGGAGGCAGCCAGCAAGACCGCCAAGGACAGCACCCAGCAGCTGACTGAAGTGCAAGGTACGCTTTTAGCTGTGCGATTCATGCGTTTTTGTTTACGCTCGCTTATGCTTTCTTATGCGCTAACCTCTCCTTCTCTGCAGAAAAACTGAAGGCCTTGGCAGACGAACATGAGAAGTGCCGCAGCTTCGTGGAGAACTCCGAGGCCACCATCAAAAGGCTAGAAGGTAAGTTTGTTGTTTACTCGGTTTGGCTTTGAAGTTGTTTCTTCTCTGCTCCTCTGCTAACCTCATCTATCTCTTCGCAGAAGATTACAAGTTGTTTGCTGAGGCACACCAAGATTGCGTCAAGCCCGCAGAGGTGCAGAAGCAGCTGTCCGATCAGGCCGTTGAGCTGTTGAAGGACCACACCACGGAGACCGAGAAGCTGCAACTCCAGTTGCAAAAGGCACTCCAGGATGCCGTCAAGATTGGCGCCAAGAGGGACAAGGCAATCGCCGAGAAGGCCAAGGCCGAGACCACTTTCAAAGCCAAGGAGAGGGCCCTTGAGCAGGAATGCGAAACCTTGAAGAAGACCAACGCTGATCTCTTCGCTCAGATGGATAGCTTGCGTCTGATCCAAGAAAAGCACATTTCTAACGAGGAGTCCTGGAGGACCCAGCTGCAGCGGCTGCGCAACGAACTGTCCGGTGAGTCTTTTCTTCGCTGCTTCTTTTCTTCTCGGTCGTATTTCTTCTCGGTTTTCCTCTACTCGGTTCTTCTCTTCTCGGTTCTGAAGTTACCACATGCTATTTCAGAGATCTGGCCTCATCTTGATTCCCCTTCTGCGCCTAAGGTGGCCAAGGCCCAAGCAGCTCGCCTTGCAAAAGGTGAGGCAGCAGATACCAGAGCCGGGATCGAGGACAGCTTGCTGGTGCTCAAGGACTATTTCGAACAGCTGGCTGGCGTCGGAACTGACTTGGTGCACGAGGGCTTTGAGCTCCACAGGCTGTTTTGGCCTCATGATGATCGTCCAACCACCATGAAGGGCCTAGCCTTCAAGCTGAAGAATGTGAAGAAAGAGTTGAAGAAGTGGCGTGCCTCGGGCGCCCGTGCTGGTGCAGACGTGATGCTTCTCTGCATAGCATCCTGGTATGAAAACCTCAACATGCAGCTCATCCGCGGGAAGCGCAACAATTCCAGGTGGGAGGTAGATCCCGACTGCGTGGCCACACGCAAGCAGATCGCCTACGAGGTCGCGGAGTGCGCTGAGACGGAGACCTTCATCGATGGCCTCCCCGAGCCCGACACCGAGTACGAAGAGGAAGAGGAAGAGGACGACGAAGTGGAATCCGACTTGGAAGGCCTCTTCGAATCTCCTGAGGGCAAGGCCGGGAAGGGGAAGAACGTCGCCGTCGCGAGTAGCGATGAGGACGAGTACGCCCACATCGACACCGCCGCACTCGACTTTGGCACCTCCTCAGGTGCTGCTCTCGACGACACGGTGCCCCCTCCTGGCCAAGCCTCAGGCTCCTCTTCGGCTCCAGGACCCGTCTCGGTGGCCACGGCCACTTCTGAGCAGGCGACCACCCAAGACGATGCCGAGATGAAGGAATCCGCCACCGTCCAGACGGAAGCGGGTGCCACCCATGCCAGCACCGAAGGAACAGCTGCCACGACCGCCACCGAAGAAACTGCTGCCAAGACCGCCGCCGAGGAAACATCAGCCAAGGCCAGCGCCGAGAACACTGACTCCTCATCTTGAAGCAACCTGCACTCTCTTTCAAACTCGAACACTTATCAGATCCCCGGGATGCCGGGAGCAGATGTAATATACTATCTTTGTTTTGCTTGCTACTCAGTTTTTATGCCCACTCTGTTTATTTCGACATTAATCAAGTTGAACGACACTGGCTCAATGCCGAGTTGCGTTTCCATGCGAGTCCCCGAGTTGCATTTCTTATTCACCCTATCTTTTCATCTCTGCTCTACCCGCGACTTGTCGCTTGTTTGGTATTCGAGTCACAAGAATCAAGTAGTAGGGCTGCAAATACTTAGCCGCTAGAAACAATCATGGTAACGCATCCCACCACTTAGCCGAGAAGACGAAAACAGGGAACAAAAGTAACAACCAATCTACTCGGTTCCTGCACTCTTTCTTCCTTAGCGATTTTCGTGTGCTCATTGACCTTTTGCTTGTTCTCTTGCTTGCCATGAAGCCGGGTTTCGGACAGCAGCAGAGTCGAAGAGTTGGCATATAGGTTTAAACACAGTACTCAATGCACTTATGAGTTCTGAAGTGGAGCAACCGAATAGACAAAGGACCAAGCCGAGTAAAAACACTTAGAGCAAATTTGGACGAGGGCAGTCCCCGAGAACAATTTCAGATTGCAGAGTAGAATTTCAACTCGGATAAGAGGGTACATACACATCTTTGCTTACGAATGAAAACGACGAAGTAGAGCTACATTCCAGGGACGCTTGGTTTCCTCTCCAGCTTTATCTGCCCTGTTCGCCTGCGATGGGCGCACATCTACAAGATAGTACGCGTCATTGTGGAGCGCTTTGCTGACAATGAAAGGCCCTTCCCATGGAGGAGACAACTTGTGCATCCCGGCTGTGCGCTGCACAAGCCTAAGGACCATGTCTCCTTCTCGGAAAACCCTTGGGTTCACCTTTCGGCTATGATAGCGCCGCAGGTTTTGCTGGTAGATAGCCGAACGTGACAGAGTCTGCTCTCTTGCTTCTTCAAGCAGGTCAACGTCGTCTTCTCGAGCTTCTCTCGCCTCCACCTCAGTGTAGAGGGCTATTCGGGGGGAGTCATGCTCTAAGTCTATTGGCAACACGGCCTCAGCCCCGTATACCAAGAAGAATGGCGTGTAGCCGGTTGACCGGTTAGGGGTAGTCCTTAGTCTCCACAACACCGCTGGCAACTCTTCTAGCCAACACCCAGGTGTTTTCAGCAATGGCTCAATCAGCCTTGGCTTGATGCCTGCCAGTACCATCCCATTTGCTCTCTCAACTTGCCCATTGGAGGCAGGGTGCGCGACTGACGCAACGTCTAATCGGATATGCTTATCTCTGCAGAATCGCACCATTGCCCCCTCTGCAAAGTTGGTGCCGTTGTCGGTGATGATACTGTGCGGGTAGCCATATCTCATGATCACATCCTTCACGAACTTCACAGCTGTGACCCCATCGCACTTCCGAATAGGTTTCACCTCGATCCACTTGGTGAACTTGTCCACCATGACCAAGATATGTGTCATATTGCCTTTAGCCGGCTTGAAAGGACCAACCATATCCAAGCACCAAACAGCAAATGGCCATGTGATAGGAATTGTTTTCAACTCGGAAGCTGGCATGTGAATCTTACTTGCGAACATCTGGCAGCCGGTGCACTTCCTCACAATATCTTCAGCTTGCTGCAGTGCAGTGAGCCAGTAGAAGCCATGCCGAAAAGCTTTCTTGACCAAAGCCCGAGATGAGGCGTGATGCCCACATTCCCCTTGATGTATCTCCACCAGGATTTCTTCTCCTTCCTCTGGGCTCACACAGCGTTGCAGCACGCCGGTGGCACTTCTCTTGTGCAGCACATCTCGGACTATGGTGTAGCCCTTGGACCTCCTCTGAATCTGCCTCGCAGTCACCTCATCTTCAGGTAAAGTGCCGTCCCTTAGAAAGGATAATATGGGCATAGCCCAACTCGGCGTCTTCCGTGTGGGAAACACTGGTTCGTCCAGTTCCATTGGAACAGGCTCTGGCGGTTGCACAGGAGGAGTAGGAGCGCTTCTCTGCAGCCCAGACCGATTGGCGAGAACTTCTTCAATGAATGCGACAGCCTCTGGGTTGAGGGTGGCAGTCCCCGAGTACGGAGTGGCAGTCCCCGAGTAAGGAGTGGCAGTCCCCGAGTAAGGAGTGGCAGTCCCCGAGTAGGGAGTGGCAGTCCCCGAGTAGGGAACGGCAGTCCCCGAGTAAGGAGTGGCAGTCCCCGAGTAGGGAATGGCAGTCCCCGAGTAGAGGACGGCAGTCCCCGGGTTCTCTGCAGCACTCTCCCAGTCAATCTCCATCGGGTCAGATTCTTCACTTGGCAGAGAAGGAACAAAGATGGATTCCGAGTTGGGGGAAGGCTTGATGGATGGCTTCCTCAAATGCTCCAAGGCAATCCCTGTCGGGATGGACTGCCGAGAAGATCCCAACTTGGATAGCTCGTCTGCTGCTTCGTTCTCTGCTCGGTGAATGTGCTGGAACTCACAGCCTTCGAAAAACCCAGTCATTGACTGCACCAGGAAGCGATACGATGCCATGTTGGCATCCAAAGCATCCCAGGTACCTGAAACTTGCTGCACCACCAGATCTGAATCGCCATAGCATATAATGCGCTGCACACCAACCTCCTTTGCTACTCGCAAACCATGCACCACTGCCTCGTACTCGGCTACATTGTTGGATGCCTTGAAATGAATCTGCAGCACGTACTTGAGTTGATCCCGCTTGGGTGATGTAAGCACAACGCCAGCACCAAGGCCTTCTTTCACCTTTGAGCCATCAAAGTGCATTTTCCAATAGTTGGAAACTGGAGCAGGAGGTTCATACTGCATCTCGGCCCAGTCCACAAGAAATTCCGCCAAGACCTGAGACTTGATTGCCTCTCTTCTCGCATACGCGGGAGCGTACGCGGCTAGCTCAATCGCCCACTTGGCTACTCTGCCACTCGCCTCCTTGTTTCCCATGATGTCCGAGATGGGAGCAGAGCTCACAACAGTGACGGGATGCTCCTGGAAGTAATGTTTCAGCTTCCTGGCGCCCAGGTACACACCATATGTCATCTTCTGGTAATGCGGATAGTTTTGCTTGGAACTGGACAGCACCTCGCTGAGATAATAGACTGGGCGCTGCACACTCTTGCCTTCTTCTTCTCGCTCCACCACTATCACCACGCTGACTACTCGGTTAGTCGCGGCAATGTACAGCAGCATAGGCTCCTTGGGTAGCGGACTAGCCAAAACGGGAGCGCTAGCCAGCATTGCTTTCAGCTCGTTGAATGCCACGTCCGCTTGTGGAGTCCAGACAAACTTGTCGCTTTTCTTCATCAGCTGGTACAGAGGCAGAGCCTTCTCGCCCATTCGGCCCAGAAAACGGCTCAGTGATGCCAGACAACCCGTGAACTTCTGCACATCCTTCAATGATCTCGGCAAAGACATGCTCTCAATAGCTTTTATCTTAGAAGGATTGGCTTCAATGCCCCGACTAGAAACCAGAAAACCGAGTAGCTTTCCAGCTGGTACACCAAAGGTACACTTACTCGGATTCAGTTTCATTTTGTACTTGCGTAGGTTAGCAAAGGTTTCCTCCAGGTCGGCAAGCAGAGTATGTGTTTTATTCGTTTTGATGACAATGTCATCTACGTACACCTGCACATTCTTGCCGAGCTGGTCGTGCAAGCATTTCTGCATGCATCTCTGATAGGTTGCACCCGCATTCCTCAAGCCAAAACACATGACACGATAGCAATAAGCCCCGTACGGGGTAATGAAAGCAGTCTTTATTTGATCAGCAGGGTTGAGTGCAATCTGGTGGAAACCAGAGTAGGCATCTATGAAAGACAACAGTTCACAACCAGCAGTGGAATCGATCACCTGATCGATGCGAGGTAGCGGGAAAGGATCCTTGGGGCATGCCTTGTTCAAGTCGGTGTAGTCGACGCACATGCGCCATGCAGTGGCAGCCTTGGGATCTTCCTTTTTCTTCTCGACCATGACCGGGTTGGCTAACCAGTCCGGATGCAGCACTTCCATGATGAAGTTACTTATCAGCAGCTTGGTGATCTGATCACCGATGGCCTTCCTTCTCTCATCCCCGAAACGGCGCAAAGCCTGCTTCACGGGCTTGGCGTCAGGACGCACATGCAAAGAGTGCTCAACCAACTCCCTCGGGACTCCTGGTAAATCTTCATTGGTCCAGGCGAACACATCCCGATTCTCACGGAGGAAGTGGATGAGCGCGCTTTCCTATTTCTCCGCCAACCCGGAACCAATGATGGCCACGCGCTCCGGGAACTCGGGGTCAACCTGGACTGTCTTGGTCTCCTTGGCAGCTTGGAAAGCAGTACCATGCTGAGTACTCGGCACAACTTGTGCGCCAGCCTGTGCGGACTGAGCCATGGCCACCACCTCGTACATCTTCTTCTTCTCGGCAGCAATCACCATTGATTCCGCCAGCTGGGAGCTAGCAGAGGCACACTCCATGGACTTCTTGTAATCTCCCGAGATGGTGATGATGCCATTGGGACCGGGGATCTTCATCTTCAGATAAGCCACATGTGTAGAGGCCATGAACTTGCTCAGAGCAGGCCTGCCGAGTAGAGCATGATAGGGGCTCTGATGATCCACCACTTCAAACTGCAGGCGCTCTGTGCGGCAGTTCTCCCGAGTACTGAATAGCACATCAATCCACACTCGGCCAATCGGGTTGCATGAGATCCCGGGCACAATGCCATGGAAAGTGGTCTTGCTAGGCAGCATCATGTTCTCGGCCAGGCCAAGCTTCTCGAGTGTGTCCTTGTACACAATGTTGATGCTGCTGCCGTTGTCGATTAGCACCTTGCTGAACCTCACATTCTTCTCGGGGCCCAGGAAGGTAGGATCCAGCACCAAGGCATAGGTACCCGGATTGGGCATCACCTTGGGGTGATCTGCCCGAGTCCACCTGATCTCCTGGTCACACCAATACATGTAGTGAGGAACAGCCGGAATCACTGCATTGACCTCCATGGCCCGCCTGTGCTGTGACTGCTTGTCGACTGCCTCAGAAGTGAAGATCATATAGCTCTCATGGTGCTCTTGGTACTGGTTGGAGCCATTGCCCCCATTATTGCCATTGTTACCATTGTTGCTGCCCTGATAGTTGTTGTTGCCTCTGTTGTTGTTGTTGCGGTTGTAGTTGTTGTTGTTGTTGCGGTATCTCTCGTTGTTGAAGTTCCGGTTGGCTCCTAAAGCCACCTGGTTGACATTCTCTCTTCTCGGGTACACTGGCGGCCGAGCTGCGGGCGCGCGAGTAGGCTGAACAGTAGCATTGGCAGCTGGCAGGGGAGGAGGAGGAGGCAAGCCATCACTCTTGATCACATCCCACCATTCGCATTGCCGAGTAGTGTGGTTAGCAGGCCTCGAGGGATGATGAGTGTGAAAGCTGCATGGACCATCCTTCATGTCATCGAAGACAAACTTCTTCGGCTGCTCGGAGTTCCCGCTACCCGACTGAGCAGTGCGGAACGGTTTCTTGTTGCCCTGGCCCTGGTTCTGGTTTTGCCCGTAGGCTCCAGCAGGTTTCTGCCTTTGGCCACCACCGCCTCCAACATTCACTGCATTCACCTCCTCGGGGTCGTACCGAGTATCTACTCGGCGCTTGTTGCGGAACTCGTTGCGCTTGCTGTTGTTGAAGTTTCTTCTCGGCTCAGAGGAGTCCATCAATGGCTGAGTAGGATCACC
This sequence comes from Alopecurus myosuroides, assembly GCA_028641055.1. Classification (NCBI taxonomy): domain Eukaryota; kingdom Viridiplantae; phylum Streptophyta; class Magnoliopsida; order Poales; family Poaceae; genus Alopecurus; species Alopecurus myosuroides. The sequence continues at coordinate 42,749,057 of CM054059.1, read as the reverse complement.
GAGTGCGTACTGATCCGCAATCTTGATGGTCTCGGCCAGGGTGTTCGGCATCTCCCTCTGCAATCTCTGCCAAAGCATGCTGCCGTGTCGGCAACCCTGCGCAAACCAAGTGATGGCCTGTGCTTCATTCACACCCTCACAAGTGTTCCTCAAGGTGCTCCACCGAGTAAGGTACTCGCGGTCTGTCTCGTCTTCTCGCTGCCTGCAAGCCGACAGCTGCTGTGGCCTATTCGGCCTCTTGTATGTACTCGTGAAGTTGCTGACGAAGGCGTCCGAGAAGTCCAGCCAGCAGTTAATGCTGTGCTTGGGCAAGTTGTTGAGCCAAGTGCGAGCTGGACCCTCTAGCATCTGCGGGACGTACCGCACTGCCCATCTCCTGTTGCCACCCGCAATGTGGACCGCGGTGACGTAGTCATTGAGCCAATCTTCGGGCTTGGTGCTACCATTGTAGCTCTTGGTGCCTCTTGCAAGCTGGAAGCCCTTCACGGAAGGCTCGTTCATGATGCGCGGGCCAAAGCACTCGGGGCCAGGAGGACCCGTGCTCTCAAGCCGCGCCGACAAGCTGATACGGTCCAGCTGGTGCCTTGCATCTCCAGGCGCCAACACATGCTCACCAACACGGTCATGAATGTCATAACCAGCCATCTCCATAGCCGAGTAGCCATCATCATACCTATCCACCTGCATAGCTGCGGGCTGCTCCACCGGGTTGGCGACTGGTGCCACTGGGCGCGGCTGCTGCCTCTGCCGAGTAGGCTGAGCTGCGGGTTGCCGAGAAGTACCCGGACGCGCGGCTTCTCGGGCACGGCTTTGAGCTTGATGGGCTTGAGAGCCTGCTCTTGCAGCGTTGTGTTCCTGCCCGGGCTGCTGCGGCACAGCAACCTGTTTCGCGGCAGCAGCCGGGTCATACACCTGCATTTGCCTGTCTCTACCCGAACGCCCGCTGCGGCTCTTCTCGCGGCTAGGATGCGGAGACGAGGCCTGATCGTTAGATCTAGCCGCGTGCGAGTGAACCACCTGTGAAGCTCCAGCTCCCGGGTTGGCCTTCCGGAACTCCTCGTTCTGCCTGGCGGCCTCCAACACCAACTCGTTGAGCCTCTCCTGCTGCCTGAGACGCGCCTCCCCATCCAGGCGCGGCAACTCGGCAGCCACGACCTGTGCAGCTCGGAGCGTCTTGGCGGGTGTGCTGTACCTTGGCCTTGTGAAAGTGTTTGCGGTGGCGGACTGCGCGGGCACCTCCGCAACTGTCGCCATCTCGGCACCCAGGTTGCGCCGCGTAGCGCCTGCCCTGCTGGGCCTCCTGGCGACCGGCGTGAAGCCGTGAGCCTTGTTGTACTCGAGCTGGTCCAAACTCAGCTCAAGCCTGATCTTCTCCAACTCCGCCTGCTCGGCAAGCAGCTCCTGGCGTTGCCGCTCGAGCTGCTCCCTTGCGACTAGGAGCTCGATGTCGGTGGGAGTGGGCATGCCAGTTCGCGCAGCAGACGCGGGGATGACCGTAGACGTGGAAGGTGGCAAGTTGCTCTCCTTCTCGTAGGGCCGGTGGTTCCTGCCACCAGCAGGCGGGTCGTCAACCTCCTCGACGACGGCCACAGCGCCAGTGGCGGCTGCGCCGGTGTTTGCCGCCAAGCCCGTCACCATCACCTCAGCGCAGCATGCAGAGCTACATGCAGGCCTTCCGCGAGCAGCAACCACCGCGGGAGGATCCTCCGCGTCATGCACCAGCTCGGGGTAGGCGCTGTTGGCGACGGTGGCGACGTAGACGAGGTGAGAGCCGAAGGAGATCACCGAGCCGCCCTCGGGCATGGCCATGCCGCCGAAACAGCCGGCGTTGTCGGTGACGAAGTCGAAGGAGCCGAATCTGTGGACAAGGCCACAAACTACGCGCTCCGCTGATGAAGATCCCGTCCGAACAGAAACTCCAGCCAGCGCCGCTGGTTGCCCCACGGTGGGCGCCAACTGTCGTGGTGGTGTCACGGCAGATGCCATAGGATGGCTAAAGATGTGGGGACGATGGTCGCTGGAGGTGTCCGGGGAGGGATCACGCGACGAGTAGCCGCGTGAGGTAAGATCCACACAACACAAACAACACGATGTACCCAGGTTCAGGGCCCTCGTGAGGAGGTAAAACCCCTACTCCTGCCTTTCTCTATGTATTGCGATGTCTCTCCGAGTAGCCACAGTACAAATGGTATCTCTACCGAGTAGCCTCTCTCTTCCCTCCGGGTAGAACTAGGTCAAGGACTTAGGGTTTCTAGGGTTCACTGTGAGCATGAGGCAAGATAGAATGAGATCCCTCGCGCAGGAGGCGGCGGGGCACCTTATATACACGGTGCCCAGCCGGATACGTCCAAATCTAGACAAGTGTCGACATAGTGTGCACATCGTCCTTTCTCCGAGTACCCGCTGACAGCTTTGGTTCCTAACCTTGGCTGCTTCTGTAAAGTCGTTGGGCAAAACTAGGGGACAGACTGGTATCACTGTACCTAGGCACAGAGTAGGCCCCCCTTATCCTGCCACGGCCTGCTTCCATGCTGTCACTGTCAGGCAGGCCGGTCCCAGGTGAACAGTAGTTCGAATGCTGCCAAGTACGGACCCAGGATACGCGGGATCCTGTGTCAGAACGGCTCCTTTGACTTTCTGGCCCGAGTAGGTTCCCGCCAATTGTTCCCGCCAATTGTACTCGGGCCAATCCTTCTACTCGAAAGGATAGAACTTGATTAATATCTCCTTCTGGTCATCTTGAGGTGAGACCGAGTAGCAGTCGACCGGGTAGCGAGTACCAGGTAGTCGGCTACTCGACCAAACCTCTCTTCTGTAAGCTGCCTTTACCACCTGTCTTTACCCTACTCGGGGGTAACCCCCCGACAAGTGTCAAACTTTTAATACCTCTGTTTAATAAAATAAAAGCTCTAGCACCTGAGTGATCCCTGCTTCCCTCTGCGAAGGGCCTTTTTTTTTAGTTTTATGTTGAGTCTCCATCTTCTAACTTTATGCACAATTGAGAGAGCATTTTTGCCAGTCTGAATTCTATGTGCATTTATCCCAGAAACATTATTAATTGATTACTTCATGATGTGCTATTATTTGTTCTTAAAATATTTGTTCTAGTCTTCCTCTTGAACTTTGAAGGTGTCCTGGCATTTATGTTTTGCCCCACTCTTAAGGACTATCGAAATATCACTTTACCATGCTTTCTCTATACCTGAAACAAACGTTTACCTTTCTTTGCATTATTATTCATGATCCTTTATTTGAGTCACTTTTCGTGATGCAAAGTAATTGCTTTGCTTTATTATTAAAGTTTTATTTATCATGCCTGTGTTTAAAGTCTTATGATCTCAGCGTGCATATGCTTTTACATTAAATTGATCAATTTTGTGTTAGTAGCATGTCACCTCATAAATTTTTGTTTTATCGTTTACCTACTCGAGGACGAGTAGGAACTAAGCTTGGGGATGCTTGATACGTCATAAACGTATCCCTAATTTCTGATGCTCCATGATCATATTTTGCCAATTGCTACATGTTTTCTCCCTTATTTATAGCATTTCATACGTTTTCCGGACTAACCTATTAACAAGATGCCACAGAGCCAGTTCCCTACTTTCTGCTGTTTTTTAGTTTCAGAAAAGTTATTTTGGAAATATTCTCGGAATTGGAAAATTCGAAGCCCGGAAGTCCTATTTTCCCCGGAAGCATCGAGAAGACCGAAGAGGAGCCACACCCTAGGGTGGCGCGCCCCCTGGCCGCGCCAGCTATGGGTGTGCCCCCACCCGGCCTCCACCGCCTTCGCCCTTTTGCCTATTTAAGCCCCTCGGATGGAAAACCCTAAAGACCTGATCAAAATCCCCGAAAAAGTTCCGCAGCCGCCGTCACCGTCAACCCCAGATCAGGGGGTTCTGAAGCTGTTTCCGGCACCCTGCCGGAGATGAGATCATCACCGGAGGCTTCTTCATCACCATGCCTGCCTCCGGAGTGATGCGTGAGTAGTTCATCCTTGGACTACGGGTTCGTAGCTGTAGCTAGATGGTTGTCTTCTCCTCATATGCCTCCATGTTTAGATTTCGTGAGCTGCCTATCATGATCGAGATTGATCTTATGTAATTCTATGTGCTGTGTTTGCTGGGATCCGATGAATATTGACCTTATGCCAAGTTGATTATAGTCTTTATTTGCATGTGTTATTTGTGATCTTGCATGCTCTCCGTTGCTAGTGGTTATTCTGGCCAAGTAATTCCTAGTGACTCCAAGAGGTAGTATTTATGCTCGATAGTGGGTTCATGCCTCCTTGTTGCCTTGCTCGAGTGACAGAAACGTGAAGGGAGAGGATGTGGTGTTGCCATTAGGGAGAAAACAGCGGTGAGAGTGCCCGCGTGCATAATCACCCAGCATGCTATCTTTTATGGAGAGACACCACTAGTGAAACTAAGAACCCCGGTCCATTTTCCACACTGTTAAACAAACCACAACAATTTTCTGCTTTCTTTACTTTCTGCAAGCATACATTTTTTTCCACACTATACGTCTAATCTTTGTTTTCAGCAAGACCGGTGAGATTGACAACCTCACTGTACCGTTGGGGCAAAGTATTTTGGTTGTGTTGTGTGCAGGCTCCACGTTGTTGCTGACACCGGTGAAGCACCAGCACCACCGTCAGTGGCATTAACCTTCTGAAGATTCTCTTTCTCCTACTGGATTGATAACCCTAGTTCTTAACTAAGGGGAAAACTTCCTACCGCTGTGCTCATCACACCCTCCTCTTGGGGTATCCCAACGAGTGCAAGATCTGCACCATCATAGCTCTGCATGATCCTTCTTCGGCTTGTGGAGTTTTGTGGCAAAGCAAAACGCAGAGTATGGTCACACCAGGGCAGGCATTGAAGGGTTTTACTTCCAGTAGTGCTTCAAAGGATTTTGCTAAGGGAAGGTTAGTCAGGGGTAGCTCAAATCCTCCTAGGTTGCTTTGGGCAACATATTGATGTGGTTGCACTAATTTGTTAAGATGATAAAACACGGGTGCAAAAGATTAAAGTGGCGAGTTTTTCGCACTGATAAGTAGAGGTGTAGAAAATAAAACTACTCCACCAAAACAGAGCAAGGAAAAACCATCACACACGATTCCTAACAATCAACACTCAACAAAAGGCAAAACAGGTACTTTAAGTACCAGCAGACATCTAAAAATCACGGAGGAAAGGGGTAGCTCAAGTGAAGCAACTGAGCAAAACCTATGGATCCTATGGGTCTGAGTCAACAAGGGTTGTTTGAAAATTTCCTGTCGTTACTTCTGATCTCGAGGATTTTCTTCACCTTGTTCAGGTTGGAGAAAGACTTGATGGTAAGATCACATCAGTGTAAGAGGTTCTAGCAGATCTTCCTTCCTTGCATCGAAATCACCTTAATGATGAGGTTTCCAGAAGATAACTTCTGCTCCTTCAGGTTGCTAATTACTAAGGTCTTCTTGGGGCATCATCAAGTATGTAATTTTTAAAAGTTGAGAGAAGAAAACCCTTTTGGAAAATCTTTAAATAAAAACCAAAGTTTTATCATCTCGTGGTTATAATGTTTTTACAAAATGTTTTGAGTTCTGAAAACAAAGGAGAAAAGGACATGTGTACTTTTTTCTATGGTTTCCCAACTCTCCATGTTATAAACTAGGCAATAATTTTGGGAATAAGAGAGGAGTAGGAGCTATGCTTAGGGTTCCTTTAGATAAAATAATTTAGGTAGTAATATAGTTTTTACCAAAATATTCTTATTTCCTATCCAACGTCCCTGCTAACTAAGGTCTCCTAAAGTCAGGATAGCTCTGATACCAACTCTGTGGGGACCCCAGACCGGCAGTCCGAGACCTCCAGTATGCATACATTCACGATCCCATGATCAGTTAGTCGTGAAGAACATACTCGAGTTGGCATTGCAGATTACATCATCCATTACATAACGAAGGCACGCCTTACACGACTGGTCACATGACCAAGTCCTAAACAGCTGCCATGCAGCGCAGAAAACACAATAAATAGCGGAAGTAAACACAATCATGGTATAGTCCAAGTCACGCCTTGACTACCTACAGGCTACTGACTGGGAGACGTTCCTAGTTCGCACAGTCGTCAGCGTACTCCTCCTCGTAGAGCTCCACCTGAGGCTGCTCCTCGAAGTCTGGCCAAGTAAATAGCCAGGGACGAAACCAATATAAGTACATTTGAACGTACTTTGCAAGACACCCATTATAAAACTCACGAAAATGCAAGTATTCTTATATGGTGGAATGGGTAGGCTATACATAGGGTTTGCTACCCATGATGGATAAAAGATACATCATGGTTGCTTTAACATCTCTTTATTTTTATTGAAGAAGATACTTCAAAATAAAATGATATGGTTTCTCTTGTAGATATCGCATATCCAAGAGGTTTTGTAAGACTTTGTTTAAAGAAGGTTTTTCTTTGCAAAACTTCTTGTAAAACAACTTCCATCTTTTCTTCATATTACCTCACAGGTACACAGTTACTCTTCTAGTACCTCGCAAGTACAAATCCTTTTTCAACACATTCTTTTTTTAAACATTGACACAATACTAGCTACATGGCCATTCAACTGTCCATATCCGAGGACGCGGCTATTCCGAATAGTTTTACTCTGCAGAGGTGTACACAACCCACAAGATCCAGAAAATCTGCCATGAACAACCATGGACTGCCCGCGACAGTATGCGAACATCAGATAACCAGTCCAAACCTTCTACTATGTTCAAGCTAGTATATGACTATCTCTTCAATTGGTTTTGTTATCCCCGTCATCGTGTCCCACACTGCCATCACAAGAGACCCAACTGATGCGGTCGGAGGGAAAATTAATCCCACACTTTGCATGCCTCGTGTTTCATAACTTGGCGACATTTCGATTCAAGGGATCTCATCCCTTGTAGCAATTTGAGATAGAACACACACTAACACGAACAAGTTCCTAGCTAGGCCTCTTTCCCATGTTGAGGTAGAGTGGCAGTACTTATTGGTTGTCCAACGAAGACTAGGTTATGTGTCTTTTGTAAAACATTTCCAAAAAACATTCCTCTTTGCCACCTCTAGTGAACAAGGTCCCACCTTTTCACCGAGGGTTTATCATGAAGCACTTGTTTACAAAAGCACATTTATAGGGTGTCCACTTAGGGACTTCAAGATTATTAAAGTTGGTGGTATTTATATACCATATGGTGGCTAAGGGCTTGGTAACACCAAGTTCGACTACTGGCAAAGTGATAGTTACTCATAATATTAATAATAGTAATAGACACAACAAAAATAGTTTTGTTAACCATATTTTGTAAAACTTTAGAGGTAAAACATGCATGATAGATCATGATAAGTGTAATAACAGCAAGCATTAGGATGGCTTGCCTTGTTCCTGGTTTGTCCCTGGTCTTGAGCAAAATAAGATAATCCCGAGCTTCTCCAATAAAAACCGCAACTGTTACTTCATCCTCGTAGTTTATATAACACCGCAAAGGGAAAGATAAACAACCAATGAGGACCAAACAAAGGCAAGCATTCACAACCATAAGGGCATACAGCAAGCAATACTCATCCTATAACAATCACTCAATTTTTAATTGATAAAAACAACTAAACACACACAAATGGCATAGATGCCATTACTAGTATGCCTATGGTTGGGATCCATATCACGCAACCTAAATGTCGGGGATTCAGTGGGTGTACCATTCTCATGCGAAGGCATAAAGAATTTAAAATAACCTTATGGGTACATAAGGAAAGTTTATCAAAACTCCAACTAAGCACAAAAATGACTTCTCATGCTAGTGGGCTCTAATTACCACAAAACATGCTTGTTTGAACATGCTCCTCTAATAACACAAGAGCATACCTTCACAAGTGATATGACACAACATTAGTAGTGACGGTATCCTAATCATTCTAAAACAATCTCTTTGGCCAATTCAATAACGAATCAAATTGCAGCAACAAATTCCTAGATGCTAGGAAAATAACTACAATAAGGAGATAATCCTCCATTAACCACAAGCCACACAATACTTAAGTTAATTAACCCATCAACCATTCTATGACAGGACACTAACTCACTAAACAACACAACAATCATAAGTAAGGAGTATTACTATAACATGACAACAATAGGGACTCACTAGTAAAATGCTAATAATAAGAATCACCACATAAGCATGCATAACAAGTAATGCATTCAACTAAAATACTAAGTTGCAAACAAAGGGGTCATGTCATAATAACAGAGGTGAAAAACATGCTAAACATGCTAGGATAAACATATACTAACAAAATAATAATAAGGCAACAAAAATTAAAACAACTCCTAAATACTAGGAATAATAATAAAGGCATTAAGGGTTGCACAAGCAATCCTACAAGTGTGAATTTTCCCACCAAGCAACACATGCTTATAAACACCCAATAACAGAAACATAACCCCCTATACATGTTAGAAAATAATTCTAAAAAACCCAATTTACAAGGAACAACAATTACCACAATAACAACAAGAATTCCACCATGTCTAATTAACCATGCTTTCTAATAATAAAAGAGCAAGAAAACAGAGGTAATCATGATACAAAATCGGTACCAAAGTATTACTGGACATATTATATCTACTTCTAAAATCATGCCAATTACTAAGGGATTAAATTAACAACCAATTACTAGAAACCAGGAAATATCCCTTCTAGTGAAAAACATTCCTTAACAAATCATATGCAATACAAACTTTTCCTAACATGCTGTATATTTGAGATAGCATCAACATAACAAAGAGTATACCATCTAAACATGCTAGGAATCCTAATTACAGTAATCAAAACACCACACAATATTTATTATAACTATACCCAAAATACTAAGAATTTACCCTACTAGTGAGTATAGCTCCTAAGCAACACAAGCAACACCAACTTGCTCTAACATGTTATTTACATGAAGCACAAAATCACAGGGAGTATATTATCTATACAAGCTAGGAGTCACAAACAACATAGTAAAACATTCTACAAAAATAATTAGGGCAATTATCCAAAATGTCAGAAAAATCCCTAAATCAATCCTAGCACACAATAATTCATATAAGGCTCAGAAAATTTCACCAAGCTAGGATTAGGTACAACTAAACACATACAAGCTTATCCAATTGGATTCACAACAAAATTCATCACAGATTAGATTTAAAAATTCACCAAAGTGCTCTCTGGTCATTTACCAAAATGCATGCCATTTTCTCTAGGAAGCTCATTTGCATGCAAGGACAAGTGCTACTGCTAGGCATCAACAAGGGATGCTCAGAACAATTTAGTTCCGCTGAAATTTCTGCTTCTTCTGATAGAACTACCATTTCTATCATGCCAAGCTATAGCTGTCAGACATTGTGCAGCAAGTGTTCCTGAAGGCACACTCAGCAAAGAAGTGACCCTGAAGACAGCTACTCTGTGTTAGGTTGGCATTACATGTATTCAAAATTCCAAATTAACTGCAGTCGGCTTTTCAGCTTCCAGTCCAGTCGAATTTTGTTAGAGAAGAGCGAAAGGTGTATACATTGTGAGAGTTTGGGACCAATTCTATGTCTATATAATTTGTTGTCTGTCTGATCTTCTGTTCCGCCATTTCCAGGCCTAAACTTAATTATGGACTCTTTGTTTTTCTCATGGCAGTGGCAGAATATTTTTCCATGCGTGTGCGTGTCTATCGTTGCGTTTACTGTCAAATTATTGATTCTACTGTCAGATTAGTGCAATGTACTCCCTCTGTATCATATTAATTGTCTTAAAGTTGGACAAAAGTAAATGTATCTAGACATGTTTTAATGTTAGGACATCTAGTTTTGTCCAACTTTGAGACAATTAATATGAGATGGAGGGAGTAGTTCTTTTGAGAGAACGCAATTTTTTTTGCCTTTCGTTTCATTGAAAAGAGAGAAGAGTTCAGGTTACAAGCCTCCTAGGAGGAAAGATTTAGGCTAGTTCTACGGTACCTTTAGTAGTCATAAAACATGACTAGTATGAATTGATCTACGGTTGAGAGAAAATATATTGTCTAATTCAGTGGAAAAGAAATCGTCGAACAAAAAAAGCTTCTTCGAGGAAGAAGAAACATCGGCTAGCGAGGAAACCCCACGCGCGAGGGGATGAAAAGGCGAGGGAGGAGGATGGGTCTGGTGGCGCGATTTAGGTTTCCCTTCCCGCCGCCTCGCCAGAAGAACGGGATCGATTGCTTTTTCAGGTCTATGATTCACCGGAACGTACTTGGCCAAGATCAGCGGCAGCCGAACATCACACATGTATCGATCTTTTGCAGTTATATAGCTAGCCCGGATGTGCAGCCACACACGCAATGAGCGGAACGGCACCAGCCGAGAAGGGCAAGTGCACGCCGAGAAACCATTGATTTTGTGTGCGGGTGTGCGGCTACCTCGACACAGACAGAAGTACGCAACCGTCCGCACCAGACTTCACCTCGCGTGCACTAGGAGCAGAATCGGGGCAAAAGCCTTGGCATTACCATCAATGATGGTACAACCTAGCATTGACGATCTATGCTGCCGTGCCGTGCCCTGCCGAGCGTGTCGCCGCGTCGCGTGCACAGCCAGGCTGATAACGGTACCCTCACTGCACACCCAGCTTCAGTTGTTGCTGCTGCTGTGCTGCTCTTCTTACCCGGGCCGGCAAGAGCACCACAATACACGCGTCTATACATGCCCATGGCACCTGATGAGGCAAAGCCTGCCCCTCCCATAGAGAAGAAGACACATGCATTAGCGGCGACAACACAGGATGCGCCCCCGCATAAATTTTCATGCCGCGGGATGGGCCAAGAGGGTGATGGCGCCGGAGTCATAGGGAGATCGACCTAGGCACACACGCATAAGGTTAACTCATTGTTAGGATATGGTAATCACTAGAAAAAAGGGAAGCCTTCCAGAAGGGCGCCCCGCGTGCGCTGCGCGCTCGACAAGTGTCGCCTTCTCCTTCCCCGCGGCCCCCACGAGTGCTTGCATGCGCGACAAGTGGCAACACGAGAGAGTTTTGGTGGGATTTTTCCCTTCCACCCACGGACGGGTGGAGGGGTGGAAACACATTTATTTCAAGATTCGTTTTTTCAAAATGAAATATCTCGAGAACCGTATTTCGAAATTACGAACAATTTTTATATTTGAGATTCTCGCGTCGAGATCTTCAAAACTAGATCCCATGTTGATAGATTTTGATTAAAAAAATTTGTGCACTCAGAATCAACACGGGCGTACGCCCAGTTACACACACATGTACGTCCAGGTGCAGTGAACGAAGTACGTCCCCAAGTGCAGTGCTGACGTACACCCACGTGCACCACTGGTGTACGCCCAGATGTTTGTACACCCAGGTGCAGGTGGATGTACACCCAGACGGATGTACACTTAGGCGGTTGTACACCCAGTAAAGAACAGACGTACACCCAGACGGTTGTACACCCAGTGAAGAGCCGATGTACACCCAGGCGGATGTACGCCCAGACAGATTTACACCCAAGCGGATCTACAGCCAGCCACACCACGCGTATACTTTCAGAAACAACGTTTGTATACTTTTAGTACCAATTTTTTTATACTTTTAGATACAACATGTATACTTTCAGAAACAACGTTCGTATACTTTCAATAGAAACTTTTTTATATTTTTCATATACAACATGTGTGTACTTCTTAAATGAAGCGTCGTAGGCGTTTTGTTCGAGGCGAAGACGAGTGGTAGTACGAGGCAACGCCGATCCGTAGCACGCACTACGAGCAATGCACGCTTCGACCAATGCGCACAACGACCTTTGTACCCCTTCAAGATCTTTATAAATGGTTATCGAGGCGAAGCCGAGCCGTAAAAAAATATCGAGGCGAAGCCAAGCATCGCTGCTACTGGGTGTATATGGTATACAAGCTGTACACACACGCGTCCGCTACCAAAAGTATAAAGTATATACAACATGGTGTACAATGTCTGAAAAAAAATCTCAAAACCTATCAACATGGGATCTAGTTTTGAAGATCTCGACGCAGAGAACTCAAATATGAAAACGTTTCTTAATTCTGAAATACGGTTCTGGAGATATTTTGTTTTGAAAAAACGAATCTAAAAATAAATGTGTGCCATCCGTCTACTTCTCCGTCCGGTGAAAATATATGGTGGTCATACTTGGCGCGCATGTAAGGGCTCTACTTTCCCTCTCGAAAAGTTAGGAGAGGGTTCTCTTTCCCTAATCGCACCCTTAGGATATATTTTAACAATTGCACTCGCATGCATAAGGAGCTGGGCTTTGTTCGGCCGGCCCTCTACGCACTTTATTTTTCTGTGCGGTACGTGGAGCACTAGTATGAATCGAACTGGTCGTATTTTCTGCGCTAGTATGAAATCCTGTGGGCCATTAGATGGACGAAATTAGAGGGCTATTATTCATTTGAGGGTACCATAGAACACCTCAAGATTTAAAACAAAAAACATCTCAATGGACATCCCATCTCTGTGGCAGCAGGGCGCGCAGACCCAATGCTCCAGAGCGAGCCCACGCCGCGGCCTCGTCCTTGATCTTGTCAACCAGGATAGCAGTCGAGGGCTGGGCGCCATCGAAAGTGCAGGAGTTGCGTTGTTTCCAAGTCATCCAAGAGACTAGTAGCATGATGGAGGCGAGCCCTTTGCGCATAGGCTTGGGAGTGCTCTTCTTGGTGAGGTGCCACCACTCGCAAGTGTAGTGTGCTGGTCGGGCGGCCGACAGGGCAACCGTGGCCACGAAAGGACCTCGTGCCAAATCTTCCTGGAGAAGAGGCATGCTGTCAGGAAATGTGGCATGGTTTCCAGCTCCTGGTCGCAGAGTAAGCAGCGGGGGTGGTGCTGGAGTCCTCTGCTTTGCAGGCGGGCAGCGGTCCGGATTCGCGAGCCAAAGAAAAAACTTGACGCGCGGCGGCGCCCAGCCTATCTAGATCATCTTCCTGTCATGGCAAGCGATGGAGCCGTGGAAGGTAGCCTTGTAGCATGAGCATGCGTAGTAAGATCCGCTCGCCGTCCACTTCCAGGTGAGGGTGTCGTCTTGGTCAGTGAGGGAAATATGCTCGATCAACCGCCAAAGCATCAGGTGTTGGCCGATCTCGCGGACGCCAATGACGCCGTGGATGTCCCGTGCCCACACGTTGTTGACCTGCGGCCACCATGCGCGCCTTGCATAGTCGCTTGGGGACACCGGCGACCAGCTCATGAGCAATCTCACCAATGGCTTTGCCACCGAGCCATCGGTCCTCCCAAAAGCGAGCGGTCAGGCCATTTCCAACAACCATCGAGGTGGAAGCGAAGAAGAGGGCACACTCATTCGCGGGGAATTGTAGGTCTAGGCCACTCCAAGCACGTCCCGCATCAGTTCGGCTGAACCAGAGCCAACAGAGATGTAGAGCAAGACCGGTGCGTGATGTCCTGAACCCCAAGGCCGCCAAGGGAGAGGGGCCGGCAACACTTTGCTCCAATTGACATGGCAGTGCTCTCCGTTGGCGTCGGCGCGGCCAGCCCAAAGAAAACAACGCTCGATTGTCGAATCCGCTGTTCGGCAAATCCCTCAGGTGACCCTATCGGGTTTCGAGTAGGAGAACCCATGAGTGCTGGTGGCGATCGTCGGCTAGACAGGGGGCGAGATTTACCCAGGTTCGGGGCCCTCGTAGAGGTAAAACCCTTACTCCTGCCTCTGTCGATCTGTATTAATCGAGTAGATCGGTTACAATGGTGGTGGCTCAAGTCGAGAGTATAATCTCAAGCTCAAGGCTTTGGTGTTGCGGTGTTGCTTGGTCCTCTTCCGGTGGCTCTCCTGGCCTTATATAGGTGGCCAGGTCTCAAACCCTACTCCGAGAGGACTCGAACTCCAACCTTAGGTCGGTTACATATTTCCAAACTTAACCCGCAAGTCAGTGCGGGTGGGCTTCACGTGGGCCTTCTGGAATACTCCAAGGGCTCCTCCTCTTGGGCCTGAGATGGGGTGTCCTTACCCGCAGGGTCCAGAATCCATGTCTTCGTCAGTAGCCCCCGAGCGTTTGCTCGAGTGGGATTTTTCCAGTCGAGTAGACGGTCAAATCTTTCTTGGTCTTTCTTTCCTGTGGATAACCAGTTTGGTTGTTTCCTGTTTAGAGGGCGCGTACCCTGTATAATGAGTTTTCATACTCGAGTATCGAGCAACGCAAGTGCCTGTTTTTATGGCTATTTATCGCAGAAGGATGTGGCGCATTAGCTTGGCTCTCCCGAAAGATCAGGGCCAATTAATTGCGACTAGGGCAAAAACAGTTCTGGCCTACACAGATTCGAGACCTCCGACTCGAACCCGATAAGGTGATTGTTGCGACTGGGCCGTTGTGGACTTATCGAGTCGAACTTAACCTATGGGGGCACCCGGCGCGTCCGCTAGGATTTTTCTTCGTGTTGTTGACACGGAATCGTACCGGAGGATGCACTTGAGTGCGACTCCGGGCCCTCAAGAAAGATCTCTCGGGTCTTACCTTCATATTCGAAGAATATGGCATCCGGATGTGCCTAGTCGGCTGAACAATCTAGGTTCTTTATGATGTATAAATATCATGTGAATGAAAAAAGGCAGGTTCTGCCTACTCGAGTAATTTTTCGATTTTGTAGTTCTTTTATCCATACGAAAGAGTTTTCGTGTTAGGAGTTTTATGCCCATATGAAAGAGTTTTCATGTTTGGGAGATCGTACCCATACGAAAGAGTTTTCGTGTGCAGGGTATTTTTCTCCGTTTTAAAGGAGTCTTGATTCATGATTTGTTCATGAAAAAGTTGCTTCTATTCGAAAGAGTTTGTTCATACGAAGTTATTTTCACGTTTGAACTTTCCATTCGAAGCTTTCTTCAATTTGATAATGCACGCTATGACGTCATGGCGCACTTTCCTCCTCCCGATGGGACGTGACGGAGTGAGAGCAGAAGGACTGGCCCACATAGTCAGCTTTTTGACCAGGAAACGAGACGTCGTTCCCGGTTTTTACGCAAACCGTGCAGTAAATGCGCACGATCTTCTGTTAAGATCGTGGCAGGAAACAGCGCTCACCGCCTCCTCGTTTCGTCTTCACACGTGGTGGCTGCGATGAGTGCCACGTGGTGCATCGAGCGGCCAGTATCGATTTGTTCCGTGTATAAGTACGGGTCTTTGCGATGCGGTAAGATTTTCCCAGCCTTCGTCTTCCAGTCCATCTTCTTCCTCGCGCTCATCTTCTTTCTTCCTCCAAGCTCGTGCTTAGCAGCGATGGCGGGAGGCAAGAGACGCGGTGCTTCCATTTCCGCATCCGGGGAAGCTTCGGCGCAACCTGCACCGCGTTCGGGCGACTGGCGTTCGCCCAACACCACAGCGAAGAGCATCAAGGAGATGCAGCGGGAGGGGCTGCTGCCTGCGGAGTCCGAGAAGCGGGTGCGCCTCGGAAAGAAGGAAGAGGTACCCAACCCGCAAGCGAACGAGCGCGTGGTCTTCGCGGACCATGTGTCGCGCGGTCTTTCCTTTCCCCTCCATCCGTTTCTCGTGGCGTTGCTGTATGTTTATGGCATACAGCTCCACGATCTTCCTCCGAATGCGATACAGCACATTTCGTGCTTTATCGTGTTCTGCGAATGCTTCTTAGGCATTCGCCCACACTGGGGACTCTGGAAGGCCCTCTTCAAAGTCCGGATCTTTCGCGAGAAATCGCGGGTGGAATCTGAGCTTGGCGAGCCGCTTCGCACGGGTGGCTTCGGGATCCAAGCAACATCGGAGAATAGCTACTTCAGCATGTACTTCATCAACTCCGCCCAGGGCTGGAGGAAAAAGTGGTTTTACGTCATCGACAACAGCTCGGGTGGGATCGTGGAATTCCACCCGTTCGCTGTCTTGAAGAGGCGGAAATCCTGGGCGCACAAGTTGTCGGCTGAAGAAACCCAAGTCGTCACGCCACTACTCGCAAGAGTGGCAGCTCTCCGTGATCAAGCTGCTGGAGTCGTACTCAACGGGCTGCACCTGGCGGGTATCTTTCTCAAGCGCAGGATCCAACCTCTGCAGCACAGGCCCTCCACGATGTGGGAATACCAAGGCTCTGAGGATCCCAGTCGTGTGAGCCGTGAAGAGCTCTCGAACGTCGAGTTCGAGAAAAAGATTGCGGCCATCACCAGCTTGAAGGTGGGAGAAAAATATCCCGACTGCACGGTCGCAGCCTTTGATGCATCAAGGCCTCCACCATCCGAAGTAAGTTTGCCTTTCTTTTCTCATGACTTTTTCTTGGTCTGGATTTCAGTCGACTGAACTTCTTCTGTCTTCTCCCATAGAGTTTATCCATGGCCACCTGCTACCCTCCTGTATCTGGGGAGGAGGCCTCGGAGTTATTGGCGAGTAACCTGGATGGCCCAGCCGACACCAGTGTTGCCGACGCTTCTTCGAGCTCCGACCAAGATTCTTCGGATGACGCAGGGGACTCGGGTGGCGGTCATCATAAACGCCGTCGAGTGGAGGGTGACGAGGCCACCTCTAAGGACAACTCCTTGGAAGAATCGCCCGGGAAGGAGCCCATCAATGCTACCCCTCTGCGTATGCGCGCCCCTTCCTCCTCATTCCCAGTTATCCAGACCGCCTGGAATGCGGATATGCTGGATGAGGAGGATGACGAAGATGAGTAAGTTTCTTTCCCTGTTCTTTTAGTCGAACGTTTTCCTTTGGCGTCTTGTTGACGCTTTGTCTTTTGTTGCAGCCTGCAAACCATTAGTCCTCGCAGGTACGCCTCTTCCCTTCCTCCCGAAAGGAGGAATAAAGCAGGAGCTGCGGATGAGACTCCTACTGCTGGCACTGTCCAGAATTCGCCCAGCGTAGCCCCCAATGTGGCGACTACGGAACATGGAGTTCCTAGTTCTGCTGCCGGAGCTTCAGCTTCAAAAGAGGTGACGGGTAGCTCAGCAGATCCCCTCTCCCGTGCCAAGGGCCAGGTAAATTCTGTTACTTGCCTTTAGTTTGTTATCGGGTGCACGACAGTGCTCCCGATGGGAGTAGCCCCCGAGGCTGTAGTTGGTCGCATGTGATCGGCTACAGGCTCAAAGTCTGTCTTTTCCTTCTTCTTGGTTTTATCGGGTGCACGGCAGTGCTCCCGATGGGAGTAGCCCCCGAGGCTTTACTCGATTGATTGCAATCGGGTATAGGCTCCAATTTTTCTCTTCTAATTCTTCTATTTCTGTGTTCTTTGCAGTCGCTCGTTGACTCCCTTGCGGCGATTGGCCGCCGCGTTGTTTTTGCTGAGTCTGAGTGCGGGATCCTTCGGGCGGACCGTAGTCGACTCACCACAGAGAATGAGCTTCTTCGAGGTAAGCTTAGCCCTCTTTTTCTGTTTGCATTTTTTCCATCAGTTCTTCGATTCTGATAAGTGTTGCCGTGCAGCTCAACTTGAGTTTTCGAAGACCGAGAAAGACAATGCTTCTACTCGGGTAATAGCTCTAGAGGCTGAGTTGGCGGCCGTTCGCCAGGATCTGGAATCCTCCCGCATGTCTTCGGCTGATCTTGAAGGGAAGCTTGCTTCTGCCCAAGAGGCTTTGAAGAAGTTGGAGGAAGCCAGCACCAAGGCGGATGCCGATCTTGTCGACTTTATTCGTCCCCTTGCCGAGCGCTTTGCGGGTAAGTTACCTTTGGCTTATAATTTGTCTTCTGCTGTCTTGAGTCTTGACGTTCTTTTCTTTGTAGGTCTTCTGGGTGTTCCTCTGGTAGTTCCCGGAGTCCAGCGGGTGGACGCGCTGACGGACTCCCTTGCCCAGCTCAGGAGGCATGCCGAAGGAGTTTGCTCCTTGGTCGGCAATGCCACTCAAGTGTTGACGCAGCTGCATGGTCGCCTTCTCGTCAATGCTGCATCTCCACCCGCGCTAGGTGACCTGCTGAAGATCTTCTCGGAGAGCAATCTCCTTGATGCCTACGCGGTCGCTCAGTCGGAGTCTGGGGCGAAGACGGCCATCCAGTTCGCGCTGGCGCATGGAGTTAGCGGCTTGGAGGAGGCCTACTCGGATCTCCCAGTCGATCCTTCCACGGGCAAAAAGGTAGGGCTTCGTCGATTTGGCGAGCCAGCCGCCGTCCTCGCTCGGAAGTTATCTGAGCTGTTTGCTCGACTTAAGGGAGGGACGACTGCCGCGAGTGGGAGTACCACTGTAGCTTCTTAGTTTATTTCGTTTGTACTTTGCAACTTCGATTGTAATGAACCCTGGGATGTGCTCCCGTTTTTCCAATATTTTAATCGAGATGCTTTTGCTGAAATGCTTCCCGCGATTGTACGTGTGCTCCCGATGGGAGTAGCCCCCGAGCACCTGTCGAATAGGTGGTGAATATATCTCGAGTAGGGCACCTTATTCCTTTAATCTTCTTTGTACTTTTCAGGTATCCGAGGTGGCCGCAGAACCTTCAGGTGGACCTGCTGCCC
Organism: Alopecurus myosuroides; assembly: GCA_028641055.1. NCBI lineage: Eukaryota > Viridiplantae > Streptophyta > Magnoliopsida > Poales > Poaceae > Alopecurus > Alopecurus myosuroides. The sequence continues at coordinate 42,730,591 of CM054059.1, read as the reverse complement.
CAACAGATCCGCTTGTCGCCGCTGTTGGGACTTTGGCAGGTCTTCGTGATCGTGTAGCTGATGGTGAGCGCAGGCTGAAAACGTTGCGCGGGGTAGCCGATGTGGCGAAGTCCAAGCAAAAACTGGCGACTGAACGCGAACAGTTTCTGATGGACGAGTTGGCTTCCGTCGCTAGGGACTTGCTGTGTAAGTAATACAGCCCCCGAGTCTTTTTTTGTCTTGTTTCCTTGCCTAATCGTGCATGTTTGCTCTTCAGTTGTTAAACCGGGTGATAGGGAGGAAAAACAGTGGGTAGAAAACCACATTCTTCAAGAAGCTGTCAGCTCAAGGCCTCATGTGAGTAACTTTTGGTCTGATCGCAGTCGAGGCTTTGTGTTGACTACTTTGAAGTTCCGTGTCACCCAGGTAAAAGTTCTCGTGAGTTATTTTCACGAGGTCTTGGTCGCGATGAACACCTCGTTCTATCCGCTGCAAAGGACTTTTCGGGCAAGAGGGAGAGATTCGCGAGTGTGTACGTAATCAGATGACTTGCGGCGCGGTGGTGGCTCTCTTCTTTGTCCGGATATGGCATCCTGAGGTGAATTTTAACTCCGTAGCTAGGCTGCCAGATGGTCCAATCGATGATATTTCGCCGCATTATGACGCTGTTCGTCCTGCAGCGGAAGAAATCATTCGACTGACCTCCGATGAAGTAGATAGAGTGCTGGCGACTGAGAATGCTCGGCACCATGATTGATTGTTGGATGTATACATCCTGTGATGCTTGTATAGTTTGTAAAAACTGTTGTAAGGTGTGGAACCCTGTATGTATATATTTTCCAGTGACGCTGAGTTTTAGGCGTAGCCCCCGTGTGTTTATGGGGTGTATACCTGTAACTATTTAGCGTGTAAGGATGAATAATCTTCGAGTAAATATGGTTGAGAAACCATGTATTTTATTGCGATGACTGAGAAGTCATGTATTCGAGCTACAAGAATGGCTAGTATAGCCTTATTGTTGTGAGAACAAGTAAATCTAGGGATAAAATTTGCGGAGGTGTGCGATATTCTAAGGATTGGAATAGATTCCTCCAGTCGATCGGTTCTTCAGCCTGTAGGCTCCGCCTGGGATAACTTCGTGTATGATGAAGGGTCCTTCGCATGGTGGCTCGAGCTTGTGTCTCTCCTTCTGCTTGAGCCGCAGCACTAGATCTCCAACCGCGAATGCTCTGTGGCGTATGCGGCGACTATGATAGTTTCGCAGTGATTGTTGATATACTGCGGATCTTGCGAGCGCAATATCACGCATCTCATCGAGTGCATCTATATCTTCCGCGAGTGCCTTGTTGGAGGTTTCTTCGCTGTAAGCCACAACTCGTGGGGCGCTGAATCTAACATCCTCGGGAAGGACTGCTTCTGCCCCGTATACCATGAAAAATGGTGTGTAGTTTGTGGATCGGTTTGGAGTTGTGCGGAGGCTCCATAGTACGGAGGGTAGCTCTTCGGCCCAATGTCCTGCTGCGGGGTGTAGACGATCGAGTAGACGTTTCTTGATGCCAGCTGAAACTAATCCGTTGGATCTTTCGACTTGTCCGTTCGTTTGCGGGTGGGCAACTGAAGCAAACTTGAAGTTGATGCCCTTTTCCTCGCAGAACTGTTGTGTTTCCTTTGCCGTGAACTTTGTACCATTGTCTATAATGATATCGCGCGGTACCCCAAATCTGCATACGATGGAATCGAGGAACTTGACGGCGCATTGGGCGCTAGCCGAAGTTACTGGCATGGCCTCGATCCATTTGGTAAATTTGTCGACTGCGACCAGCAAGTGTGTATATCCACCCGGCGTGGACTTGCGTAGTGGTCCTACCATGTATAGCCCCCACTGTGCAAAGGGCCAGGCGATGGGTATCATGTGCAATTCCGTAGCAGGTGTATGTGGTCTTGGTGCGAATCGCTGGCAAGGGTTGCATCTTTCGACTAGCTCCTTTGCATCGGTGGCTGCCGTGAGCCAGTAGAATCCTGCTCGGAAGGATTTTCCCATGATTGCTTTCCAGCTAGCGTGATGCCCATAGTCTCCTTGGTGGATGTCCTGGAGTAATTCTTTGCCATCTTCGGGTGTGATGCAGCGCTGAAGTATACCCGAGATGCTTTGTTTGTATAATTCTCCGTTGATTACCCGAAAGGATTTACTGCGTCTGATTATCTATCGAGCCTCGCGAGGATCCGCCGGGAGCTGTCTGGTGGACAGGTAGTCGAGGTATTTCTGCGTCCAGACTGGCTCGACCAGAAAAACCTGTCGTGAAATGTTATGAATAAGCTTGATGATGGCGACTTGCGGGCTGACCTCTGTTTCTGGTGTTGTGGGTGTTCCTGTAGCTTTTTTGACTTTGACTGAGCGCTTGGTCATCTGCTCGAAATATATTCCTGGTGGTATGGGTGTGTTTGTGGAACCCATGTTTGCCAGTTTATCTGCTTCTTCGTTGCTGGATCTCGCAATGTGCTTCAGCTCGCATCCCTTGAAGCTTCCTTCGAGTAGGTTGTACATGTCGCGATATGCGACCATGTTTTCAGCAATTGCGTCGCATTCTTTCATTGGCTGCTGCACGATGAGATTGGAGTCGCCGTAGATCATTAATCGGGTGGCTCCACAGGCAACTGCCATCTTCATCCCATGCAACAGGGCTTCATATTCTGCGTCGTTGTTCGATGCCGGATCATCGGGTGGAAAATCCAATCGTAGGACGTATTGCAGATTGTCTCCCCTAGGCGATGTGAGTACGATTCCAGCTCCTGCTCCTTCGTTTCTTTTGGACCCGTCAAAGTACATTATCCAGTTGCTCGTGTACTCAGGCAGTCCGGGCGTTTGTAGCTCTGTCCACTCGCTTAGGAATTCTACGAGTACCTGGGATTTGACTGCATTTTGTCCTGCATAAGTGATGTCCCAAGCGCCCAGCTCAATGCTCCATTTGGCTATTCTTCCGGATGCCATAGGGTTGTTCATGATTGTCACGAGTGACGCATCATTAACCACTGTGATGGCGTGTTCCTGGAAATAGTGCTTGAGATTTCGGGCTGTAAGAACAACTCCATATGCGAGCTTCTGGTATGAGGATATCGTTGCTTGCATGGTGAGAGCACTTCACTGATGTAATAGATCGGTCGTTGAACTTCGTACGCTTTGCCCTCCTCAGGTCGTTCGACTACGATTGCTGTGTTGATGACCTGGTTTGTGGCGGCTAGGTACAAGTAGAGTGGTTCCCTTTCTTGCGGTGTTGCAAGGACGCGCCTGCTTTGCAACGATCGCTTCAAGTCTGCGAACGCTTGTTTAGCTTCTGGTGTCCACTCGAATTTGTCCGTCTTTTTCAGCAGCTTATAGAAGGGTAACGCTTGCTCTCCCAATCGTGCGATGAACCTGCTCAAGACGGCTAGTCGCCCTGCGAGCTGCTGGACTCCGCGTAGATTGGTTGGCTCTTTCATAGTCAAGATTGCTTGTATTTTTTCTGGGTTGGCTTCGATGCCTCTGGCGGATACCAGGTACCCGAGAAGTTGTCCTGCTGGAACGCCAAAGACGCATTTTGTCGGATTGAGCTTGATCCTGTATGCGTTGAGGGCGTCGAATGTTTCTCGAATGTCCTCGAGGAGTGTGTCCTCAACTCGAGTCTTGATGACAATGTCGTCAACGTACACTTGTACGTTCTTGCCAATGAGCTTGGCGAGGCATTTTTGCATGCAGCGCTGGTATGTTGCGCCTGCGTTCTTGAGCCCGAAGGGCATTGTCGTGTAGCAATATACACCGTGTGGTGTGATGAATGCTGTCTTTTCTTCGTCCTCCCGTTTCATCCGGATCTGATTGTAGCCCGAATAGGCGTCCAGGAAGGAGAGGCGTTGACAACCTGCCGTAGAGTCCACGATCTGGTCGATTCGCGGGAGGGGGAAGTTATCCTTGGGGCAGTGCTTGTTTAACGACGTGTAGTCGATGCATACCCGAAGGATGTCCGTGTTCTTCTTGGGGACCAACACTGGGTTTGCTAACCAGGTGGATATCTTGATCTCCCTGATGAAATTTGCTGCTAGCAATCTGTTTATTTCTTCTCCAAGCGCTTTCTGCTTGGGTTCTGAAAATCGTCGAGTAGTCTGTTTAATGGGTTTGGCATCTGGAAAGACTTCGAGTGAGTTCTCGGCAAACTCCCTGGGTATTCCTGGCATATCTGAGGGCTGCCAGGCGAAAATTTCCCAGTACTCACGGAGGAGTTCGACGAGCGCGCTTTCCAATGCTTGCGAGAGGGTGGTTGAGACCATCGCTGTCTTTGCAGAATCTGTCGGGTGCACTTGGTGCTTTCGGGTGTCACTGTTGGCGCTGAACTCTAGCTCAGGCGCGTTTTTCTTCGTGAGGGGCATCACGGAGTGATCCGTAGTTTTTTCCAGCTCTTGAAGCTCTTCTTGCATCCCGAAAGATTTTGCGATCTCGTTGAATTCAATGTCGCACTTGTTGGATTTCTGAAAGTCTCCGTCGATGGTGATCACACCATATTCTCCAGGTAATTTGAGCTTCAGGTATGCGTAGTGTGGTACTGCCATGAATCTGGCGAACGCTGTTCGACCAAGAATGGCGTGGTACTGTGAAGGCCAGTCGACGACTTCGAAGTCGAGGAATTCTCTTCTGTAGTTGCTTTTAGTGCCCAGCACCACTTCTAGGTTGGTTGTTCCGAGTGGACGGATTGCCTTTCCCGGAACTATCCCGCGGAAGGATGTTTCTGATTCCGCAAGGCCGTCCAGGTTCCTGTTCATCCGACGGAGTGTATCCGCGTAAATAATATTGATGCCACTGCCACCATCCATGAATACGCGGGCCAAGTCGTAGTTGCCAATCTGTGCTTGGATGACGAGGGCGGCGTGTCCTGGTCGATAGACTCGTGGTGGGTGGTCTTTCATCGAGAATGTGATCGGTTGATCCGCCATCTTCAAGTACTCGGGCTTTGTTGGCGGAGTCTGCACAGCCATGCACAACTGCCTTGTGTTAGTCTTTTGAGCTCTGCGGGATGGACATACCTTCGGGATCATTGCGAGTTGCCCTGCCGGATTCGGGTATGCATTGGCCCCGGAGTTTTGTGCGGGTGGTGCTGGCAGTGCAGCCAATGCCATGTTTGGATTTGCTGGTGGAGGTAGGGGTTGTGGCGGCTGGAATCCTTGGTAGCTTCCTCCTGGTAGTGGCGGGTAATTTGGAGCAGCTGCTGATCGATTTTTCTTCGAGAAAGCCTCGTGGATGTCATGGAACTTTCGACAATCCTTGAGGAGGTGCGTTGCTTTGGTTTTGCCCGTGCGCTTATCTGTAAACAGATGTAGCGAGCAGTAAGCATCAAGGTCTTCCTCGGGACTTTTTTCTTCAACCTTCGGTTTCCATTCGCGATTTCCGCGTCGCCCGATATCGCGACTTCGCGTGAATTCCGCTGCTACCATTTCTTCTCGATCCTCGTGATCGTAGTATTTCCTTCTCTTTCTTCGGCCATGGCGATCTTCCTCGGGTGCGGGTGACGATGCTCTCTCGTTGCGCACGGCGTCTTCTCCGTTAGCCCATTTGTCGGCTATGTTCATCAGCTCCCCAATAGTTTTGGGTGCGGCTATGCCTAGCTCCTCTCTGAAAGCAGTTCTTCTGGCGCCTTTTGCGAATGCTTCAATCGCTACTTCTTCCGAGATGGTTCCCGCGGTGTTCCTGAGCGTGGTCCATCGCTGGATGTACTCGCGGGTGGATTCGCCGCTTTTCTGCTTGCAGTCTCGCAATTCTTCGATGGTGGCCGGCCTCTTGTAAGTCGACTGGAAATTTTTGCAGAAGTCACGGTGTAGGTCGTCCCACGACGCGTAACAAGATCTTGGCCTCCTTTCCAGCCAACTACGGGCTGCGCCAGGGAGATGTAAATTGAGATACTGCATAGCCGTGTTCTTGTTCCCACGCTGGCATTTTACTGCCGTGAGGTAATCGTTTAGCCACTGAGAAGGCTCGAGTGAGCCGTCATACTTTGTCACTTCTGTGTTGAGCTTGAATCTTTTGGGTAGAGGTGCTTCGCGAATGCTGCGGGCAGAACAGAGCGCTCCGCAAGTTTCGTCATCCGAAGAACCGGACGAAGAGCGTTCGCGATATCGCGATGCCCTTGCCTTGTCCACCTCATTTGGTGCGATGTCCGATCGCGCGTCGTATCCTGGTTGGTCGCGGTCGGTGTCCTTCCTCGGTTCCTTGCTTTGTTTCCGCGAGCGGCTGCTGTGGTGTCTTGAGCTTTTGTCTCTCGGGCTGCCCTCGCTGCTGCTTCGACTGTCGTCGCGACGTCGAGCTTCTTTTCCTCGACCACGACGTGGCGATTTGTCCCTTCTTGGCGAAGAGCTCCTACGCCTGCGGAACTTCTCTCTTTCTTTCTCCTGTTTTTCCTTCTCCAGCTGCTCCGCATCTTTCTTGCGGTCGTAGGAGGCGAGTCTTGCGGCTGCCAGTCCTAGCCCTTTGCGTACTTGTTTGTACTACTCTGCCCGAGGGTCGCTTTCTGTCGGCTGGTTCATTTGCATGTAAGTTGTCGCGGCCAGGACCGCGGCGGCAGGGGTTTGCGGGTAGACGTTCCCGTCATCATCGACTCGCATGAGGGAGGGCGTGATCGACCTGCTGGTCCCGCCCAAGGACTCCATATCCCTGGATGTTGATGCATATCCCTTCCTCGCGGGTCGGGTACCGACCGAGGGTGCCAGGGACTGCTCAGCTCGGCGTTCACTCGATTCATCCGCCGCTCTTCTTCGACGGGCGAGATCTATCCGCGCATCCTTGATGGTCGCGACTGCTCTTACGAGATGATAATGGTAGGCAACCATATCCTCGTGTGGCGAATCTGCTGCGGGTGGCTTGCTCGTCCGCATAGCCTTCTTGGCGCGATCCCAAGCTTCTCGCGAGACGCCGATTATGGCGCGTTCTGCTGCACTATGTTCTGTTTCCGGGGGTTGCTCCGATCCCGCCATGCAGACTTGAGCCAGTCGAGGCTCGTGTGTCCTAGGCGTAGATCGAAAGTCCCTTTGAACTCTTGAGGGTTCCTCTGTCGAGAGGGTATGGTAGTCGTTGGCGTTGAAGCGGACGGACTCGCCGCTCTTCTCCAGATGACGGCGCGAGTCGACGGCTTCAAATTCAGATTCTGATTCTTCCGAGAAGTGGAGGATTCCGTCCCTGTTGGTCACGAACTTCAGGCTCCCGAACATCAAGGTGACGCTCCTCTCCAGATCCTCGAATACCGGGCGTGATTCCGGCGAGTGAGGTGTGACCACGACAGATCCGATCCGTATAGGATTGTTCGGAGCTGTAGTCGATGGTTTCCAACGGGAGTTGGTTGTCGATGAAGCCGAAGATGCCGGTGATCCAGCGCCCGCCGTTCCCACAGACGGCGCCAATTGTTGAATCCGCTGTTCGGCAAATCCCTCAGGTGACCCTATCGGGTTTCGAGTAGGAGAACCCATGAGCGCTGGTGGCGATCGTCGGCTAGACAGGGGGCGAGATTTACCCAGGTTCGGGGCCCTCGTAGAGGTAAAACCCTTACTCCTGCCTCTGTCGATCTGTATTAATCGAGTAGATCGGTAAAAATGGTGGTGGCTTGAGTCGAGAGTATAATCTCAAGCTCAAGGCTTTGGTGTTACGGTGTTGCTTGGTCCTCTTCCGGTGGCTCTCCTGGCCTTATATAGGTGGCCAGGTCTCAAACCCTACTCCGAGAGGACTCGAACTCCAACCTTAGGTCGGTTACATATTTCCAAACTTAACCCGCAAGTCAGTGCGGGTGGGCTTCACGTGGGCCTTCTGGAATACTCCAAGGGCTCCTCTTCTTGGGCCTTAACCTTGGGCCTGAGATGGGGTGTCCTTACCCGCAGGGTCCAGAATCCATGTCTTCGTCGATTTTCTCTAGTTGATTGACGATCTTTTTTTGGGGGGGGGCGAGAACGAGCAGCTGGTGTATTAGGATTGCGCTGAGGACAGCCTTGATGAGAGCAAGGCGTCCAGCCTTGTTCAAGAGGCCGACCATCCAGGTTGGAAGCTTCCCGGCGGCGCGATCAACCATGGACTGCAGCTGGGCACATGTGGGCCGCCGCAGGGTGAGGGGGATGCCGAGGTAAGTCATGGGCAGCTCAGTAATGGCACAGTCGAGGCTCGTGGCCATGGTGTCTGAGTCCGTGGCATCACAGTTGAGTAGGACGGTGACGCTCTTAGCATAGTTAACATGCAGCCCCGTGGCATGCCCAAACAACCGGAGCATGTCTTTAACCGCAGCGATGTCACTCAGGGACGGGGCAAAACATCACCATGTCGCCGGCGTAGAGCGAGCATTGTGGGATTGAGCGGCGCGGATGTAGCGGTTGCAGGACGCCAAGAACAACAGTGTGGTGGATCAGGAGGCCGAGGACATCGACAACGAGGACGAAGAGTTGGGGGGACAACGGGTCCCCTGCCTCAAGCCACGGCGGTGTGAGATAGGCGGTCCCGGGTCGCCGTTCAGAAGCACTCTTGTGCTGGCCGAGCTCAGAAGGATGGCAAGCCAGTCAAGGAACCTGTTGCTGAAGCCATATTGGCGGAGGACCACAAAGAGAACGGCTAGGATATGGAGTCAAACGCACGGGCCAGGTCCAGCTTGAGGAGCACCCTCGGAGCGTGCAGTTGATGGAGCACGCACATCGATTGCCGGGCAAGGAAAAAAATTCGTGGAGGCTCCGTATGGTAATGAAGGCGTTTTGGTTCTTGCTGACGAGCTCGATCAGTTTCGGAGCAAGGCATAGCGACAAGAGCTTGGCAAATAGTTTGGCCAGTGGATCAAACTATTGGGCCTGTAGTCGCTCACCGCGGCGGCATCTGGGCATTTGGGGAGCAGGGTCAGAAGCGCCTGGTTCAGCCGGTGGAACCCGCTCCCCCGGCCTGGTAAAGCTGCTCAAACGCATCGACTAAGTCCTTCTTCACCATGGGCCAGCAGGCGCGCAGGAACTCGTCGTTGAAGCCGTCGGGACCGGGTGCCTTGCGGGCTGGGAGGCCCTTGAGGGTGTCCCAGATTTCCTCCTCGCTAAAAGGGGCCTCGAGATCTTCGAGATTGACCAATGGCGCGATCAGGGACGTGAGGTCCAGGGTATGCTCGCGGGGCACGTTGGTGCCGATGAAGCCATCGAAGTGCTGGAATATGGCTTCATCCATGCCGTCGTGCGCAGTGAGGATAGTGCCTTCGATGGAAACACCATGGATCTTGTTTTGCTGACGCCGATATGAACACACCTGGTGGATATATGTGGTGTTGGCATCGCCGTCCTTGAGGTTAGTGACGCGAGCATGCTGTCTGGCGATGGTTCGATCCAGCGAAGCGAGACCCATTTACGTGACTTTCAGGTTCTTGTGTAGCCAAGCCTCAATCGGAGAGAGCAACCGATCTTCTTGGACCTTGTCCAAACGTGAAATGCTCACATGAGAGGGCCATCTTGTTAGGCACGGAACCAACTGATCGAGCGCTCTAGATCGTGAGCTTTCGGGTCGTGGCTTGCATGCGCAACCATATGCGTCTGATGGGGTCAGCGTCGTCGAACGAGTTCCACGCTTCCATAACCACGACATGGAAACCGTCGAGGCGCAACCAGAACTCCTCGAACCAGAATCTTCGGTGGGCTAGCGGTGTCGGGGTACAATCCAGCAGCAGCTGTGATCGGAGACCACGGAAGCAAGACAGCGCAGGTGACATTCCCCGATCATGTCGTCCCAATCGGAGGTGCTAAAGACACGATCGAGGTGAACGAGCGTGGGAGGATCTCGTTCATTGGACCACGTGTATCGCGGGCCGTGGAGGTAGACCCCCTTGACGGCGAGATCGTTGATGCACCATCGAAATTTCCCCATGAGGTGCCTATTGATGTTTCCATTGTTTTTGTCTTCCTCCTTATAAATAAGGTTGAAGTCTCCACAAACTAGACAGGGACCAGGACATGATGCCCGCTGATGACCTACAAGTATAGGGTATCGCAATAGTCTTCGAGGAAAGTAAAACTCAAATTTATCGATTCGACACAAGGGGAGTCAAAGAATATTTGTGATCCTTAACAAGTGAGTTGTTAATTCACTTGCACCTGAAAGTTGACTTGTTCGTAGTGGTTTATCAGTAGTAACATTTTTTTAGTAGCAGCAGTAGTGAAATAATAGCAGCAGTGAAATGAAAACAACAGCAGTAGTGTTTCAAGTAAACAGCGGGATTAAATATTGTAGGCATAGGGATATATGAACAGGCGTTGCATGGATAAGATAGTTCATATAATAATCAAGACATGGGCATTGCAGATAAATAAGATAAAGCATCCATGCACTAAGTAACCATAGGCATGTGTTCCGTAAATAGTCGTACATGCTCGCAATTAGAACTTGCACTACATCTTTTGTCCTACCAGCCTGTTTTCAGCGGGGCCTCAAGGGAACTACTGGTAATTAAGGTGTTCCTTTTAATAGAACACCGGAGAAAAGCATTAACACTCCGTGAACGCATGTGATCCTCACATCACAGTCATCCCCTCTGGTTGTCCCAATTTCTGTTACTTCGGGGCCTCGGGTTCCGGACAACGATATGTGTAAAAAACTTGCAGGTATGATCAAGAAACAATAATTATCATCGTGATTCAGTAACATGTTCAGATATGAGATCATGGCACTCGGGCCCAAAGTGACAAGAATTAAGCATAACAAGTTGCAACAATGTCAATAGCACTAATATAGGATACTAGGCACTATGCCCTAACAATCACGACATTATTACATGAACAATCTCATCCAATCCCTACCATCCTCTTCAGCCTACAGCGGGGGAATTACTCGCACATGGATGGGGGAAACATGGATGGTCGATGGAGAGTCATTGGTGATGACGATGGCGATGGTCTCCTCCAATTCCCCGTCCCGGCAGGGTGCCAGAACAGGCTGATCCCCGAATCGAGGTTCGGGGTGGCGGCAGCGCTCTGTTGTGTTTCTGTGGAATATGACGAACCCCCTTGGGTTTTAGGGTTGAAGGCAATATGTAGTCGAAAGGGAGCCCGAGGGGTCTCTGGGTGGCCCACACCACCAGGTGACGCGACCTAGGGGGGCGCCAGGGGATGGTGTGGCCCCCCTCTGGCCCCTCTCCTGGCCCCCTTATGGCTCCCGGGGTCTTCCGGTGTTTTAAGACCAATGGGATCTTTTCTGGGCAATTTCCCGAAAGTTGATTTTTCTGCACAAAAACGAGACACCGAGGTAATTCTGCCGAAAACAGCGTTAGTCCGTGTTAGTTGCATTCAAAACACACAAGTTTAGAGGAAAACAATAAGAAAAGTGTTCGGGAAAGGAGATACGTTTTCGACGTATCACCCGCGCAGTTCGGAGTTCATCGAGGAATAGGACCTTCGCAGTGTCCTCTTGGGGGCCGTAAACGATGGTGAGGCACCAAGCCGTAGCCGCGTCTAGCGAATCTTTCGTCGTGAGCATGTTCGTTGTGAACAATGGGTCGGTGATGGAAAATGCCCCGCTCTTCCACGCAACGAGGATGCCCCCGCGTGTGCCGACTGCGGGGAGGTAAACGTAGTATTCAAACTCGGCACCAAGGGCCTCGAGGAGAACATACGAGCAAATCAACTCCATTTTCGTTTTCTGGAAGCATACAATCGAGACATCGGTCGTAGCAACCAACGAGCGAATGGCAAGACGACGCGCGCACGCGTTGAGGCCACGGACGTTCCAGACGATGATCTTTAGGTTGTGCGGCATTGGACACTAGATCGACGGTATGGATGGCCACGCCTCTAAGCCAGCAGCGGACCAGCACCCGTCACGAGCGCGCAAGCCGGCGGGCTTGGATCAGCCGGAAGCTCCCTGTCCACCAGCACGGCAATCGCCGCCAGGACCTCGCGCGGGATGGGCATGGCGAAGACCCCGTCGTAAGCACGCATTTCGGCTGAGGAGATCTTCTGGTTGACTCCAATGATGCCAAGCGTGCGAAGGACTTGCACCTGGGCACGACGCTCGGCAGTGGGTGGAGCAGCTGCGGGCGATGGGGACGATCTCTTAGAGCGGCCACGATGCGGGGAAGAAAAGTTCAGCACGTGGCGTCGTGGGCGTCGAGACGACGTAGGCAGGGCCGCGTTGAGGCCCTTGGTAGCTGCCGTGAGGAAGTCACCGAGGGTGGTGCATGGCGTGGCCTTGCGCAGGTTCGAGCGACGCAATGTGATCAGCGGAGAGGCGAAGCGGCACACGGCAGACCTGAACGGATAGCAAGGGCACCTAGAGGGGTGGTGAATAGGTGCTACGACCAATTTAATTTTTTCTTCAATATTAGGCTTGACACAAAGGTAAATTCTCTATATAATGCAACTACGGTGAATTTACCCATATGACAAGAACAAGCACAAACACAATACAAGCACAAGTAAAGGGAAAGGGAACGAGGTAACCGATATGAACCACGCGGAGACACAATGTAATCTCGAGTTCCTCATTAAGGGAGTACGTATCGTTGGAGGGGTGTGAGCTTCGCCACAAAGGCCTACTCAACGCCACAAAGGCCTCACCCTATTCTCCGTTGAATCCCACCACAAAGGCCTAGTCCACCTTCCACATTGATCCCTTTAAGGCGGGAATCGAATCCTTTACAAACAATCTTGGGGAACACATCCACAACCAAATTGGGGGCTCCCAACACCAAGAATCACCAAGTGTAGCAAGAAGTCTAGGTTCTCCACAAATGGAAACCCTAGACTCAAATCACTCAACTGAATGAGGGGGAAATGAAGAACGGCTCGATGAAGATGTAGATCGGGGCCTTCTCCTTCAATCCTCCGAAGATCAACAAGTTTGGTGGGGGATTGGGAGTAATTGAGGATTTGGTGAGCTCAATAAATGTTGTTTAATGCAATGGACAAACTAGAGCTCAAGGAGGAAGAGAAGGGGTATTTATACCCCCTCCACAAATCTAGTCGTTTGAGCAGAAAACAGGTACCGGAATATCCGGTTAGCTTCAAATCTTCAGATCTGGATTTCGACTGTGTTGACCTCAACCGGAATATCCGAATGGATTGAATAATCCGGTTGCAATAATCCGGCTAGCTTCTGTCCCAAACATGCTCCTCAACCGGAATATCCGGTTGATGTGGAATAATCCGGTTGGAATAATCCGGCTTGCTTTTGTCCCGAACAGACTCCTCAACCGGAATATCCGGTTGATATGAAATAATCCGGTTGAGTTTTGCATCTCCAAACTTCCAGTCCTTAGCCATTTTGAGCCAAAACTTCCCCAACCAGAATATCCGGTTGTTCCCGAATGATTCGGTTGGAATAATCCGGCTCTTCTCTGTCTCAAACTGGGCTGGGATCCTCCTAACCGGAATATCCGGTTTCCCTAGAATAATTCGGTTCCTCTCTGTCCCAAACCTCAATGATCTAACTCACCGATCTTTTGGTGAGCGATGCGGATGTTGAAAATAACACCTGCACACTAAAGACCTCAATAAACAATGTACTTAGTATTGTTAACTAACACACAAAACCATCAGGAAAATGAAATACACTTTCAATCTCCCCCTTTTTGGTGTTAGATCACAATACTAAGATTTGCAATAAAACCTCGACAAGTACATGTTTGTAATAACATGGAAATTTCTCCCCCTACACATATGCATATCTTTTGTTTTCCTCAAATGCAAAATTGCAATATCCATGAGGAGAGTAATTTCCAACAAGTAATACAAACATGCCAAAGTAAACACTATAACCAACATGTTGAGGAAGTTGAAAGAGATACCTTGTGCGTAGAGATAATAGCATGTATACCGAAGCACAATAATAGATAATATCCTCAACATAGATAATCATAGATAACCAGATAGCCATAGTATCACAACACATAGTTTAAACGAGACAAATAGAAAATAGTTCACGAAATAAAACTAAATGGACACAAGCTCTCAAGAAATAATAAAACCATATGCTTGTGCCCAAACCCATGCAAATCCCGTAGGCCTAAGACTACTTCTCCCCCTTTGGCATCGAGACACCAAAAAGGAGATAGGTAGTGGTGCTAGCGTCCCATAGACAAGCTAAGCATCCGAGTGCTCATAAGACTCTCCAACTGACGTCTCGTAAGAACCCTCGACGGCTCTCTCTTGATCTTCATCCATTTCCTCGTCTTCCTCATCAAAGTCATCACCAACATGAGCACTAGAAGAGGCAGCAATGGCACGAAGAGCCTCCTCAATATGCTCCCAAGGGGTACAGTCTCTAGAAGCCCACTAAGAATAAGAATCAGGAACTAAGAGAGCAGGGAGATCACCAGTAGCACCACTCACATGGTGAAGTATCTGACGCTGAGAGCTGGACATAGCAGTGTCCCTGCGGTAGGCCTGATACTACTCCTTGTGGATATCCACCTTCATGCACATCACATTGAGCTGGAACCAAGAAAGCTTCCTGACATTGCTCATAGTAGTGGAGGTGTCAGTCATGCTAGCACTAGAAGGGGCACCTCCCATAGAGGAACCACCCTCAGGAAAAGGAGCAGGAGCAGCAGTAACATCCTTCTTCCTCTTCACATACAGCTTCTTGAAGGCATGGTCTTGCAAAGGCAGCTCATGGAAGTTTCTTCCCATAGTATCCTTGATCAACATCATAATGTATGGTCCATATGGGATGGTGTTTCCACCAATCATGGCATTGCGAAGCTCGTGGAAGATGATATCCATGACGTCCACTGTATAAGAAGCAGTAGGGTCCTCATCCTCCATACACTGCTTTGCCAGAATCGGAAGGTTGCAAAGCGGACTGGTGAGAGCATCATTATTACCACCACTAGGAACCAAGAAAGACCAAAAGAGGCACACCAGCTGATCATAGAATGGGAGAAGCCCTTCCAACTTGCCAATAGTGTATCCAGGAGCATACATGTCAGCCATGGTCCTCTCATGCTGGGGTCTATCCACATCATGCATACGGTGACCAAGTGGAGGATGAGAGCGGTACCTATATCCAAGAACATTGCCCAGCTTGTGAAGATGAGCCTCACATGGAGTGTTCTGGGTCATCCACTTCAAACTGCAAATATCACCTGAGTCAAAAGCCAATGTGGACATGAACTGGACCACAAGATCGGTGTTGTAGGGGCAGCGAGTCTCCATGAGCTTCACAAGACCAAACCTCTCAATAATACTAGCAGCATCAGCAAATACGTCCTAGACCTTGATGAATTGGAACTTGGTGGGATTCATCAGGCGAACTGGAAACTTGTAATCAGAATAGATGTCAGCAAAGATATAGGACTGCTCCTTGCACCAGAACCGAGCATCCTCAAACTCCATATCCCTGGGACTGTTGTACCAATCCTTCTGACGAATCTGAGCAAATTCCTGAGTGGTCACATCATGCTTGTAGTTCTTCCTGACTTCCTTGCCTTTCTTCTTCCATGAGGATGGCTTCTAGGCAACAGACTTGGTTTTCCCCTTGGCAAAGCTTTCCTTGGAGGCCGAGAATCACCGGGATCCTCATCACTAGTGTCCTTGTAGGAAGGACGTTTGCGAGTGCTCAACTTGTCAGCCTGAGAACCACCTATGAAAGAAGTACATAGACGGAAGCAAGGGGGGTAAGTGCACACAAGTCATCAACAGAGGAATCATACAGTCAAAACAATAGGAGAGCATCCACAAAATGATCAGGTAACAATCCTAGAGAGGAGAAAAACAGTACTGAAAATTTTGGGATAGAACCCAACCGGATATTTCGGTTCAGTTCTTAACCGGATATTCCGGTTCCACGAATCCAGCACTGATTTGATCTTCCCCTAGGTTCAAAACTAGATCGATGATACAGGGTGCTAACCTATTGTCTCTAGCATGCATTAGATGGCCTAGGGAACATCCACTACCAAACATTGACAAGAAAAACATGCATCCATAGAGGGGTAGGGTTATGGCACAAAGATTCAAAGATATTAAAGATTTAAAAACCCGCTTCCATGGATGAAAAGGCTTGGATGGGATTGATACCAAGTGATGGAGCACGAGATCTGGCCAAGAACACACAAATCCCGTGGAGGAAGTGACCTGGGAGGCCAAGAATCAGAGGGGAAGTGATTTGGTGGCGGAGGGGGGTTGGGGAAGAAAGGCACGAACTGCCTCTCCAACCCGTTGAAAGTGCACTATGGTCAACTAGAGGGGGGTGAATAGGTTGACTACCAATTTTTCTTCTTTTTTTTAATTATGGCTAAGCAAGATAAATAATGTTCTCTAGATGTGCAAATAGGTGAGCAACCTAAGTGATACAATATAAGATACACAACGGAAGTAAAACGAAAAGCAACAAGATAAACCACAAGTGTAAACAAGGAGACAAGGATATGTTTCCCGTAGTTCCTTCTCAAGAGAAGTACGTCTATGTTGGAGAGGTGGGGAGGCACCTAGGCAATCCTCAATAGCACGGTTGTGCACACCTTATTCCCCTTGAGATTTTCCGGTGAGGGAGATTCTCGTTTCCACTATGAGGTCGACTTGAAGGCGTTGACCAAACCTTTACACAAGGTTGAGGACACTCCACAAGATGGATGGAGGCTCTCAACGGATCCGAAGCTTCTTGCAACAAGGTGGAAGCTACAAGCACAAGATCTACTAAGGTTTCTAGGCCTCAAGTAGGATTCTAGATCTACTAGGATGTGGTGGATCGATTTGAAATTCCTTTGGTGGAATCACGGCTCTAGGTCTCCTCTAGCTTTCCACAAAGTTTCGGAGTGTTTGGGTGGTTGGAGAAGGAGATCTAGGAGGTTGAAGCTTTCATTAATGGCAAGGAGAGAGAATGGGAAAAGCTTAGGCATTTATGAGGTAGGGGAAGGCTTTAAATACCCCTTCCCCCAAGTGGTCGTTGTGCAGTCCACGTAGCACCAGAGGCTCCGGTGGTCTTCATATATGCGCACACGCGCAGCTCATTTTCTTCAAACTGAATCCTGCGGGGCGGAGGCTCCGGTGGCTTTGGCGGAGGTTCCGCCCACCAGAGGTCCACCGGAGGCTCCGCTGCAGACTCCGCTCTTATGCACCCAAAGGGGGTTTTAGCGGAGGCCGCACCGGAGGAGCCACCGGAGGCTAGCCCCATAGTGGGGCAGTGGAGCCAGCGGAGGCTTCGGTGGTTTCACCGGAGGCTCCGCTCACCGGAAGTGCACCGGAGGCTCTCCTGGAGCCTCAGCTCTTATGCACCCGATGGTGTTTTTAGCGGAGGTTCCACCGGACCCTTCACCGGAGGCCAGAGCGTGGGTGAGCTGGGAAACGCATGGGGCGGAGGTTCCGGTGGTTTCACTGGAGCCTCCGCTTCTTGCAAAAATGGTCCCCCCCCCAGCTTTGTTTCTTCGAGATCTTTCCATTCGAAACATTTTTGTAACCCATAGATATTGTATCCTTCATGAGCCTGGGCATTTTCATATATATCAAATAGGACCTGCAAGTACTCTCAAATAGGCATTAGTTCAATAGTTATGTTGTCATTAATTATCAAAACGGAAGATGATCTTTCATTCCCCCCCTTTTTGGTAATTGATGGCAACATCCCTATTTGCATAACTATAGCACACAACATGGACAGAGCTCCCCCTAGAGATATGCTCCCTTCATGTTGGGAGAATTTAAACAATATGGATAGCTAAACACATATGTAATAGTGAGCACACAACAAGTGATAGAATTAAGGTACTAAGTTCACAATCTCACAAAATGCATAACGAGGTTCACTACACAGAATAATTTAAACAAACGAAGTTTCCAAATTGCCAACTCTCTCAAGCAAGATGAAAGATGCAAATTGAAACCACGCTTGAGAGAGAACCCATGCAAATGCCTGCTGCTAAGTAGATATCTCTCCCGCTTTGGCATCAAGGTACCAAAAGAGGGAGGAGACCGATGCTAACGTCCGAATGATCACTCAGAGGAGTTATCCAAGCTCGGAGGGTGGGCGCGGCAGCGAGAGCCGGTGACCTCTTCTCCAGGTTCCTCATCAGACCACTCGATGATCTTCCCCTTGGAATCCTTGGCTTGCCACGCGTCCCAGTCAGTAATGCTATCTTCTCTCGGGGACTCCACAGATTCTCCACCATCACGACGAAGCTGTCTCGCGGCCTTTGATGCCTTACGGTGCTTAAGCTCCCTGTCATAGTGGCGTTCCCATTGGTGCTGCTCGACCTTCTTGTCCGCTCGGAATACTTTCTTGAGAGCCCTTGCCATCCACTTGAATGGTCCGTCAGAGGGAGGAGGACGAGAGGGACCAACTTCCTCTTCTTCGTCTTCCTCATCAATGATGACCCGTGGCTTGGCCTTGCCTTTGCGAACAGCAGGGGTGGGATGCACAATAGGCTCGGTGTGGTCCTTGATGAGGAGCCTCTTCTCCGTATGTGGGATCCAATTAGTATCATCAAGAGGATCGTTCGGGAACTTGTTCGCCCACACATTCAAGATGATCTTCATGATGAAAGGCCCAAAGCAAGCATTCTTCCTCTGTATAATGACATGCCACAACTCATTCCACAGATAATCGAGCACATCGAGCCTCTGAGTCAGACCGGAGAGCCGCTTCTCATGAGTAAGAAGCATAAGATTCTTGAGGAAGCCTTGGATCTCATCAATGTTCCCGACCTTTGGTTGATGGTCTCACGATAGATGCGGAGCATAATATCATAAGTGGGATAGAGGCCCTTGACGAACCCCACAGCTAACTTCTTCGAGTGATAAAGAGGGGTGAGTTGATCCTTGGCAAGTGATTGAGCATTGGGAGCATGAACACGGAACCAACCCTCGTCAAACTCCGGGCCACCGGCAAAGGGTCCATGATCCGGGTAGCCGCCAAGAAGGACTCCAACCTCGGACCACTTGATGGTGAGCTGCTGTCCCTTGGTCATCCAGATAAGATGACGCTCTGTCTCGTTGGCGAGATGCACCGTGGCCAAGAACTCGCAGACCAAACCTTCATCATAATCTTGTTGGACTTGCATAATGGGAGCAAGGCCAAATGCATCAACAATCTCTAGTGCCTCTCCAAAGTACTGGGGCTTCCTCTCCATATGACCAAAATTGATAGCATGTTGAGGGGCAACATTCTCCTTGGACTTCCTCATCAAAATCTCATGATAAATTTGGCTTTGAAACATGGTGTGGAATCGAGGATCCTTACCCCGAAACTGTGGCATCAAGCGGTTGCGTTCAACAGTATATGGGTTCTCGCGACGATGCGCCAAGAACACTCCCTCGGACACTTGAGAGGCCGATTTCTCCTTGCGAGGCAAAGTCTTCTCGGGAGCCGAGAATCTCGTCTTGCGCTTGGGCTGAGATGGGTCTAATGTTTCCTCGATTTCATCAACCCTTGGAGCCTTGCGACTAGCCACGCTCTTGGTGCGAGTGCCCTTGCCCTTGCCCTTGGAACCGGAGGCATCTATGAAAGAGAGATAGCAAGAAAAGCATGAAGGAGAGGTAATGCTCAAGCTTATGTGACGCACAAATCCAAGAAACAAACATATGAAGAACATTAGGGATGAATAACAAGGGGTGGGCACATGAACAAATCCACCCTAAGAACCAAAGTGATTCAAGCCTAATACTCACAATCTAGGTTTCTAGGGTTCGTACTCGTGATTTCCTACTCCAAAACCTAAATCCACGCATCTAGATGTGAAGAACATGTGGCTCCTAGTGCTTCCCCATCCATAAACTAGATGGGAGAGAGAGAACATACATACCCGCATCCATGGTGGAAGGTGAGTAGGAAGAAGATCTCGGAGCGGTCCAAGGCAAGGAGGAGAGCCTCTTGGCGGTGAAGCACCCTTCCCGGCGGCGGAAACATAGAGGGCGGCGGAGGTTTGGAGGAGGAAGAAGGAGGGTGAGTGGGGGAAATAAGATCTGAGATCTAGTTGACCCCGCTCTCCCTAGGTCTTATCCCGAAAAATCGCAGCGGGTGGAGCCTCTGGTGGTTTCACCGGAGGTTCCGCTCCCCTTGTCTACGAAGCGTGTGCGCAGTACCAATCCGCTGGGCGAATTTCGCACCAGCGGAGGTACCGGTGGGCTCCGGTGGACAGGCGCAGCGGAGCCTCTGGTGGTTTCACCGGAGCCTCCGCCAGACCCAGTTTTCGCGCACCCAGAACAGAAAAAAGAGAGCATTAAGATAGGAATAGTATTTTGGGCAAAGGGAGCTTGGGTTGGAAGATTGTAACTGTCATACGAGAGACATTACTCGATGGGGGTTCGCAAGATGCAAAGAAATAAAAGCCGAACCCGCACAAGTTGTCATGGGGGAATAGGATATGCGTGAAAAGGCCAAAAATAAAAACAACTCCGAGAGGAGGAGGTCGGTGGCCGAAGCCACCATGTTTGAGTGTGTACTTTGGCACCGCGAAGATATATCTTGGTTCCAAGAGTACTACTCACAATTAAGCACAATGAGTCACAAATTGACTAGATATGCAGTGATGAATTGATTTTTGCATAATAAGAGGAGTGTATACTCATGAGTTGAGTGACGCTCCCCCTATGTCCATGCCTACATCCAAACCTAATAACACCTATAATGAAGGTACATATGCAAGGTTTCAAGTGAAGTTGTAAGAATCGATGACATTTAGTTCATTCCTCAAAGCTCGAAATCTTGGTTCATCAAGGGCCTTCGTGAAGATATCGTCAAGTTGATCCTTGGTGGATACATATGAGAGATCAATATCACCCTTCTCAACATGATCCCGAATAAAATGATGACGGATCTCAATGTGCTTCGTCTTGGAGTGAAGAACGGGGTTGTAGGAGATCTTGATAGCACTCTCATTTTCACAAAGAAGAGGCACCTTGTCAAAATGAATACCATAATCCTTCAAGGTTTGCCTCATCCAAAGCAATTGGGCACAACAGCTTTCCGCGGAGATATACTCAGCCTCGGCGGTGGAGAGAGCGATGCAATTTTTCTTCTTTGAAGACCAACATACTAAGGAGCGGCCAAGGAATTGGCAACCCCCGGATGTGGACTTCCTATACATCTTTTCTCCCGCATAATCCGCATCCGAATACTCGATGGGCTGAAAACTTGAACCCTTGGGATACCAAAGACCAAAATTTGGGGTATGAACTAAATATCGAAAGATTCGTTTCACCGCTTACAAATGACTTTGCCTCGGAGAGGCTTGAAACCTTTCACATTTACCTACACTATACATGATATCCGGTCTAGATATACAAAGGTAGAGCAAAGAGCCAATCATGGAGCGGTATACCTTTTGATCTACCTCTTTATCGTTGGGGTCGGGTTTCAAGTCAGTGGTTGTGGACATGGGGGTCTTCATAGGCTTGGCATCATGCATGTTGAATCTCTTGAGCATGTCTTGAGTGTATTTGGCTTGTTTGATGAAGGTTCCTTCATGATATTGATTCACTTCAAATCCAAGGAAAAACTCCAATTCTCCCATCATAGACATCTCAAACCTATCGGTCATAAGCTTGCAAAACTCTTCATTGAAAAAAGTGTTAGTAGACCCAAAAATGATGTCATCCACATAGAGTTGGCATATGAATAAGTCACCTCCAACCGTCTTGGTAAAGAGGGTGGGATGGATTAAGCCAACATTATACCCATGATCCACTAGAAAGTCTTTAAGTTGCTTGTACCACGCACGTGGAGCTTGTTTAAGTCCATAGAGTGCCTTATCGAGTTTATAGACATAATCGAGGTGGTTGGGATCCTTGAAACCCGAAGGTTGCTTAACATATACCAAGTCCCTAATGGGACCATTTAGGAAAGCACTCTTAACATCCATTTGTTGCAACTTAAAATTATGATGAGATGCATAAGCAAGTAAGATGCGAATGGATTCAAGACGAGCTACGGGGGCAAAAGTTTCACCGAAATCAACACCTTCCACTTGAGAAAACCCTTGAGCCACCAATCTTGCCTTGTTGCGAATGACGATACCATCTTTGTCTTGTTTGTTCTTGAACACCCATTTTTTCCCAATAACATTCTTGCAATCCTTGGGTCTTGGCACTAACTTCCACACTTTGTTGCGCTCGAAGTTATTGAGTTCATCATGCATGGATTCAAGCCAATCTTGATCTTCGAGAGCTTCATAAACTTGGTTGGGTTCAATGAAAGAGACAAAAGCATGAGCCTTCCTAAAATCCGCCAATTTCTTCCTAGTGACAACCCTTCCATGAACTTGCCCAAGTATCTTGTCCTCTTGTGACCCACTCGTTCAAGATTCTCTAGCCTTCTCTTTGCTCTACGAGCTAGTATATCCTCCAAAGATTCTTTGGATATTACTTGAGAATCACCTTCTTCATCGGAGACATGTCCATCTTCATCTTGGCCTTGATCATTAGTGGGTGAAGGATCACCACTAGGTTGAGCTCTCTCAACAATGATGGGACTTTGATCATGACTTTGATGAGAAGTTTGGCCTTGATCATTATCTTGGCCTTGATTACTTGCTTGACCTTGATCATTAGCTTGAGGGCTTGGTGCATCTTGTTGAGTAGCTTGTGTATCAATGGGTGTAGTCAATGGCTCCACTTGAGTGGGGCATAGTCCTTATCCCTCCGTCATCCGGTAACCCTCAATGGGAATTATTTCACCAATCCCCATTCTTCTTATGACGATGGGAGGAATTGCATCTCCTACAACACCATGATCTATACGCCCCCCTTGGGAGCCTTTATCCTCATCAAACACCACGTTTATAGCTTCTTCAACTTGTCCAGTGGGTTGTTGTAGACTCTATAGGCGTGAGCATTTGTGGCATAGCCAACAAAAATACCCTCATAAGATTTGGTCTCAAATTTTGACAAGCGTTTACCTTTCTTGCGAATGAAGCACTTGCAACCAAAGGCCTTGAAGTAAGATATGTCCGGTTTCTTTCCCGTGAGAATCTCAAAGGGATTCTTGTTCAAGATTTTGCGGAGATATAACCGGTTGGTAGCATGACAAGCGGTGGAGACGGATTCGGCCCAAAAGTTATAAGGAGAAGAGAACTCCGCAATAATTGTCCTAGCCACATCCATCAAAGTCCGGTTCTTCCTTTCCACAACAACATTTTGTTGAGGGGTGTAGGGAGAGGAGTATTGGTCAGAAATGCCCTCTTCACTAAGAAACCCCTCAACGGTATAGTTCTTGAACTCCGTACCATTATCACTCCGAATGGCCAATATAGAAGCATTGTGTTGGCGCTCCACTAGAGTGATAAACTCGGTGACTCTCTTTTGAGTCTCACTCTTCCTCTTGAAGAAATACACCCAACAATATCTTGAATAATCATCCACAATCACCAAGCAATACTTCTTTCCTCCAAGACTATCATAATATAGTGGACCAAAGATATCTAAGTGAATGAGATCAAGAATTCTTGTGGTGGAGATATTAGTCTTGGTTGGGTGGAATTCTCCATGTTGCTTTCCAAAGGCGCAAGAACTACACACCCGATCTTTAGCAAACTTAGCTTTGGTTAGTCCTAGAACATGATTGCCACTTTGAAGGTCATGCAACATTCTCATATTGGTGTGGGCTAACCGGCGATGCCAAAGCCACCCCACATCAACTTTAGCCATTAGGCATGTCGCGGCACACGTGTCTCCTTTAGATAAGTCCACTACATACATGTCGTTCTCGACAAACCCAACAAAGGCTACTTTAAGAGTTGTTTCCCAAGTGACAATCACATTCTCTTTATTAAAGAAAGAGGTAAAACCACAATTTTCAAGTTGAAGAACGGACATCAAGTTGTAACCAAGGGACTCAACAAGGAGAACATTCTCAATTGATACATCATTTGAGATAGCCACCTTGCCTCGTCCCAATACCTTAAGTTCGGAATTGTCACCAATAGTGACGCAATTTAGATGAGGTAATGGAGGTTCAATATTGCTTATTGTGTCATTGCTTCCGGTCATATGTTGGGATGCACCACTATCCACCGTCCATCTACCCGATCCGGAAGCACTTCCCTAAAAGAGATCAATTTCTTGATTTAGGTACCCGTCCTTCAATGGGTCCTCTTTTGTTAGTAACAAGGGTCTTAGGAACCCAAATAGTCCAATGATAATCATCACCATAAGAAGTACCAACGTATTTAGCATAAACATGACCATCTCTAGATTTCATAAGAACATAAAGGGGTTATATTTTCCAGCAAAGTCGTTGTGACTGATGCTCCCCATAGAGGTATCATCACCCACCACAGCATTGGTATCCTTCTCCTTGGTCACCTCTCCCTCTTTCACAAAGACAACATTCTGAGAGGAAGAGGTGACATTCTTGGTTTTCTTCTTTGACTTGGCAACGAAGCCAAGCCCTCCCTTTCCTTTCTTGGCTCCTTGAGAGCTTATGGCGTCATTGAGAATTTTCCCTCTTCCTACAACGTTAGTAGTAGTACAAGAGGTAGGCATGATAACAATACTATTAGAGGAAGAAGTCACTTGCTTATTAGATTGTTGAGCTAGAAACTTATTTCAGGATATGGTGAGTTTGTCATGGATTTCTTTAAGAGACGTGAACTCCTTTTCTAGTTTTCCATGACGCTCAACAAGTTCCTCATGAGATATCCCTAGCTTCAACTCTTCTTCTTCAAAGATTTTAAGTAAAGTAAGAGATTTTTCATTATCCTTCCTAAGTTTGGAAACACTAATAGCATAAGTCTCTTGTAGACTAGATAGTCTCTCTTCAAGAGAGGATCTCAAGGATCTTTCTTTCTCAAGAGATTCTACAAGCTCATTGTCATGAGTCTCAAGACCACCACCATAGCTCTCCAAGGTCGTGATGATATCTTCCTTCTCATCTATGAGAGAGTTAGCATCATCAAGTTGCCTCAAGAAGGACTTTACCTTTTCCTTGGTTTCACCTTCAAGACTACATAGCCAAGAGCTAAGATTCTTGGTCTCCTCATCATCCACAATGTTTTCAACACAATCCAATAATGAGGGAGAACTAGTAGCAATAGACTTGGAGGTGGAAGATATTACCGCGGTGGCTTTTGCCATGAGACATGTAGGTCGGACCAAAGCCTTCTCATTGGGGGATTCGAATAGAGAGACCGATGAAGAGGAAGTCGTAGCTATGGCGACATGGGCCACACCTACGACTTCATCTTCTCCTTCATCTCCGGAGTAGTATGTTTCCAATGTGGGGCCTTCTTGAACATATAGAGCCCTTGGGACTCTTCTATCGAGATTCTTGTTTTGTGGAGCTTTGTTCTTGTCCTTGCAAACAAGCTTCCCTTCATTATCTTCTCTTGGCTCAAAAGGACACTCCTTGACGAAGTGATTTGCACTTACACAATTGAAGCATGTCCTTGGCCGCTCCCCCTTCTTCTTGTAGATCTTGTTTCTTGAAGGTCTAGGAGCACCGGCCTTGTGAGCCTTCCATCTCTTCCAATAGTTGTGCATGGCAAGACCAATGCACTTGTGAGAACCCTTGTATGTATCTTCATAATCCTCATCATCCTCATCGTCCTCATCCACTTCTTCTATCCGAGCAACCGCCTTAGACTTCAAGGCGAGGTTAGGAGACTTTCCAACTCCTCTTAGCGAGCGAGAGCATCATCCGCGCTCTTGTGAGATAGGGATATGGCTATGAACTCACTAAGAACACCAATGTAGTTGAGGGAGTTGTAGTACGATCTTGTTCGAATGCTAGTGGAGAGGTTCTTCTCGAAAGGAGTTATGGCCTTGACAAACTTCCTCTTGATCCACTCACCGGAGATCTCTTCTTTTCCAAAGTCCCTCAATTGGTTGCCAAGAGTGATAACCCTTCTATATAGTTCTTCGGGACTTTCATCTTCAAGCATAACGAAGTTCTCGGACTTGTCAAGATCCACATCATACTTGGAGGATTGGATGCTAGAATTGCCTTGAAACAAGGTGTCAAGTTTATCCCAAACCTCCTTAGCAGTCTTGATACCAAGGATGTGTTCAAGATGTTCTCTTGGGAGAGCTTTCTGAATAGTGACAAGAGCGGTCTTGTTGAGTTGAAATTCCACGTCTTCTCTTGGAGTCAAGTTGTTTGCATCGTGAGGATGAAATCCATGGAGAACACTTCTCCACAAGGCGGTGCAAGACCCTGAAATATGAGACTCCATATCGAACTTCCAAGAAGAGAATTCGTTAGTGTTAAGCATGGGAGGAAGTCCAACATTTAGAATGTGTGGCATTGTCGCAATAGGATGAATAGTGTCATAATTTGGCGGTGGTGGTACTTTTGAGTTAGACCTCGAACCGTTAGCCGATTGAGACTTGGAGCCTTCGGAGCTCCCACCGCTTTTAGCCTTTTTATCGGCTTTTGCCTTGGCTAAAGCAATGTTAGCTTCCATTTTGGCGATGCCCGGAATGGACTCATCATCCGAGCTAACATCATCGGCGGTGAGAGGTGGTTCCTTGGACTCCTTGGTTTTCCCCATCATGGCCTCCAACATTTTCTTTATGTTAGAAACCTCCGAGCCAACACTAGAGCTAACCTTGGACAATTCGGTTTCAAGGGTTCCAACCGTTTCTTGTAGGTTAGTTATAGTGTCGGCCATTTTGGCGATTTCCGCACTAGAACCGTCGGGCTCATTTTCATTGACCATTATACTCTTAGGCGGTTAAGCCCTTAGCAAGAGCCGAGGATCTGATACCAATTAAAAGTGCACTATGGTCAACTAGAAGGGGGTGAATAGGTTGACTACCAATTTTTGTTCTTTTCTTTTTAATTATGGCTAAGCAAGATAAAATAATGTTCTCTAGATGTGCAACTAGGTGAGCAACCTAAGTGATACAAGATAAGATACGCAACGGAAGTAAAACGAAAGGCAACAAGATAAACCACAAGTGTAAACAAGGAGACAAGGATATGTTTCCCGTAGTTCCTTCTCAAGAGAAGTACGTCTACGTTGGAGAGGTGGGGAGTCACCTAGGCGCTCCTCAATAGCACGGTTGTGCACACCTTATTCTCCTTAAGCTTCTCTGGTGAGGGAGATTCTCATTTCCACTATGAGGTCAACTTGAAGGCGTTGAACAAACCTTTACACAAGGTTGAGGACACTACACAAGATGGATGGAGGCTCTCCACGTATCCGAAATTTCTTGCAACAAGGTGGAAGCTACAAGCACAAGATCTACTAAGGTTTTTAGGCCTCAAGTAGGATTCTAGATCTACTAGGATGTGGTGGATGGATTTGAAATTCCTTTGGTGGAATCACGGACCTAGGTCTCCTCTAGCTCTCCACAAAGTTTCGGAGTGTTTGGATGGTTGGGGAGGGAGATCTAGGAGGTTGAAGCTCTCATTAATGGCTAGGAGAGAGAATGGGAAAAGCTTAGGCATTTATGAGGTAGGGGAAGGCATTAAATACCCCTTCCCCCAAGTGGCCGGTGTGCATTCCACGCAGCACAGGAGGCTCCGGTGCTTCCACGGGAGGCTTCGGTGGTCTTCATATATGTGCACGTGCGCAACTCATTTTCTTCAAACTGAATCCTATGGGGCGGAGGCTCCGGTGGCTTTGGCGGAGGTTCCGCCCACCAGAGGTCCACCGGAGGCTCCGCTGCAGACTCCGCTCTTATGCACCCGAAGGGGGTTTTAGCGGAGGCCACACCGGAGGCGCCACCGAAGGCTAGCCCCACAGTGGGGCAGTGGAGCCAACGGAGGCTCCGGTGGTTTCACCGGAGGCTCTGCCCACCGGAAGCGCCTGGGTGAGCTGGAAAACGTATGGGGCGGAGGTTCCGGTGGTTTCACCGGAGCCTCCGCTCCTTGCAAAAATGGCCCCCCAGCTTTGTTTCTTCGAGCTCTTTCCATTCAAAACATTTTTGTAACCCATAGAGATTGTATCCTTGATGAACCTGGGCATTTTCATATATATCAAATAGGACCTGCAAGTACTCTCAAATAGACATTAGTTGTTGTCATTAATTATCAAAACGGAAGATGATCTTTCACCCGTTCCCCCTCAGATTTGAGGATATTTATCGGACCAGATATTCCGGTTCAAGTTTGAACCGGATATTCCGGGTCCACCCGGATATTCCGGTACAGAACTGTACCAGAAATTCCGGCTGCCTTCTGTTTCGAAACTTCCTAGTTTCAAAGGAGTGGCTTGAGTGCTAGATAGAGTTTGGTTTTTTTTTGGTATAAAGGCTTAGGATAGAAATACCAAACTGAAAGTAGTACTTATCCCACTCATTTGCAAGAATCAAACAACAAAATCCATGTGAGTGAGATTTTCCTACGAAAACACTTAGCGAGGGAAAACAAGAGAAATGCAATGAAAATCAAATAAACCCAAACTAAGATCCAACTCTTCACAGAGAAGAGGTTGGTGGCCTAAGCCACCATTTAAGAGATCATGGTATGCAACCGCGAAGATATATCTTGGGTGCATTGCCAATTCTCAACATTGAAGCTCACAATTCAGCATTAGAAAAAGAGAGATAATAATGAATTTTTGCTTTGCACATAATGGGGGGAGGGAGAACCCAATGTGTTAGGATAACACTCCCCCTATGTCCATGCCTACACCCAAGCCCAAACACGCGTTAACTATAGGGGTGTGTGCAAGATCTTCAAGTCAAACTCCTAGAATCAATGATATTTAGCTCATAACTCAAGAACATGAATCTTGCATCATCAAGTGGCTTCGTGAAGATGTCCGCGAGATTATCCTTGGTGGGGACATATGATAGCTCAATATCACCTCTTGCCACATGATCCTAGATAAAATGATGACGAATCTCAATATGCTTTTTCCTTGTGTGTTGCACGGGGTTTTAGGCGATCTTGATGGCACTTTCATTATCACACATGAGAGGCACCTTATCCAAGTGAACATCATACTCTTTGAGGGTTTGCCTCATCCATAGCAATTGGGTGCAAGCACTAGCGGCCGCCAAATACTCGGCTTCAGCGGTGGAGAGAGATATACAATTTTGCTTCTTGGAAGACCAACTCACCAAGAAATTGGCAAGCCCCGGAAGTAGACTTCCTATCATCTTGATCACCTGCCTAATCCGAGTCTGTGTAGCCCTTGTGAGAAAATTGTGCCCCCTTTGGGTACCACAAACCAAACCTTGAGGTACGAAACCAAATACCAAAAGATCCTATGGACTGCCACCAAGTGGCTTTCCTTAGGAGCCGCTTGATACCTTGCACACACACCTACACTCAAAATGATATCGGGCCTAGATGCACAAAGGTAAAGCAAAGAAGCAATCATAGAACGATAAAACTTTTGGTCCACATCTTTACCATCCAGATTGCGCTTGAGGTGGCATTTGACTTTCATAGGAGATGACTTCTCTTTTGCACCTTGGAAATTAAACCTCTTGATCATGTCTTAGGTGTACTTGGCTTGATAAATGAAAGTCCCACGAGCTAATTGCTTGATCTCAAAGCCAAGAAAGAATTTAAGCTCTCCCATCATGGGCATCTCAAACCTATCAGTCATAAGCTTTGAGAATTCATTATTAAAAGCTTGGTTAGTTGAGCCAAAGATAATATCGTCCACATAGAGTTGTCATATGAAAAGCTCTCCCTTTACACTCTTTGCGAAAAGGGTGGGGTCGATCTTCCCAACTTCAAACCCACGGTCTTCCAGCAACTCTCTAAGGTGCTCATACCACGCACGTGGTGCTTGTTTAAGTCCATAGAGCGCTTTATTGAGCTTGTAGACATGGTTAGGGAAGTTGGGGTTCTCGAACTCCGGAGGTTGCTTAACATATACCTCCTCTTTTAGTGGACCATTCAATAAAGCACTTTTGACATCCATTTGTTGCAACTTGAAATTATGTGAAGATGCATATGCAAGAAGGATACAGATGGACTCAAGGCGAGCCACGGGAGCATAGGTCTCATCAAAGTCAATGCCTTCCACTTGAGTGTATCCTTGAGCCACCAATCTTCCCTTGTTCCTTATGACAATACCATGATCATATTGCTTGTTCTTGAATATCCACTTAGTGCCAATAACATTGTGGCAATCTTTGGGCTTCTCAACTAGCTTCCAACCCTTATTGCACTCAAAGTTATTGAGCTCATCATGCATAGCTTCAACCCACTCGGAGTCCTCAAGAGTTCCGAACACCTTCTTTGGTTCCACCATGGATATGTGAGCTTGATGCTCACAAAAGTTTTCCAATTGCCTTCTTGTGTATCTTTTAGTTTGAATATCTTCCAACACTTTGTTGTCGGAAGCATCAATGCGCTTCAAAGCTCTTCTAATCCTCTTGGCACGACGGGCTTCGATCTCCTCATTATTGCGAGGAGGAATCACTTGATCATCTTGATCATTTGGGTCCCCGTCTTGACCAACTTGTTGGACTTGATCATCATCATCATCACCATCAACATCGTCAACACTTGATTCAACTTGAGGAGAGGAGGATGAGGAAGGTTGATCTTGGCCTTGACCTTGACTAGCTTGAATGATAGGAGTGGTTGCATCTTGCGTAGTAACTTGGTCAAAGAGAGGAGGGTCTTCAACATGTTTTTGGTTAGGTGCATCACTTGGCTCCTTGGCTTGTTCTTCTATTGTAGAGGAGGGATCCACTTGAGTAGAGCATAGTCCTTCTCGAGTCGCCATAAGGTGTCCCTCAATGGGGCGGAAAAATCCCACATCCATCCTTCCTATGGCTTCTTGAGACATTTCAACATCTACATTAGAAACATGAAATTGCGCCACTTGGGAGCCATCATTTTCCTTGAAAACCACACTACAAGATTCTATGACAATTTGTGAGGCTTTGTCAAAGACTCTGTAAGTGTGGGATTCGGCAACGTAACCAAAAAATATACCCTCAATAGTTTTAGATTGAAATTTAGACAACCAACCACCCTTGATCAAATAGAAACACTTACAACCGAATACAAGGAAGTAGGAGACGTTGGGTTTGTTGCTAGTGAGGATCTCATATGGAGTCTTGTCCAAGCCCTTGCGGATGTAGAGGTAGTTGGAGGAGTGGCATGCGGTGGAAATGGCATCGGCCCATAGATATTGGGGAGAAGAATACTCTGCCAACATAGTCTTTGCCATATCCAATAGAGTTCTATTCTTCTGCTCGGCTACACCATTTTGTTGAGGGGTGTAGGTGGTGGAATATTGATGACGAATACTCTCATCACTAAGGAATTCATTCAAAGTGTAGTTTTTGAACTCAGAGCCATTGTCACTCCTAATAGCCATGATTTGAACATTGTGTTCATGTTGCACTTGGTTGGTGAAGTCGATGATAGTTTGTTGGGTCTCACTCTTGCACTTTAAGAAATAAACCCCAAGTGTATATTGAGTATTCATCGACAATCACCAAACAATACTTCTTGCCTCCAAGACTTGCCTCGGGCACGGCACCAAAGAGATCAACATGGAGAAGCTCCAAGATCCTCTTCGATGAGATAATAGTCTTGGCCTAGTGGGAGGCATCATGCATCTTTCCTTCAACACACGACCTACAAACGCGATCTTTGGAAAAGGAAACATTTTCTTTTAGTCCGAGGATAAGGCCACCTTTGTGAAGACTTTGCAAAGTTCTCTTGTTAACATGGGATAAGAGGCGATGCCACAAACACCCCACGTTCGCCTTTCCGAAAAGACACATTGATTGAGAGTTGGTATACTTTGAAAAGTCCACCACGAACAACTCAATTTCAACATGTCCCACGTATGCGACGTCAAGAGTCTTGCTCCTCAAAAGGGCCACAATATTAGGATCAAAGAAGACGGAGAAACCCATCCTCCCTAAAGCACGAACTGAGAGTAAATTGTAACGAAGGGATTCAACAAGCATGACGTCCACGATAGTGATATCGGGAGCAATCACAACCTTGCCAAACCCCGATACCTTATACTTGGACTTGTCTCCATAGGTGACGGTTTCATCAATATCATTTGGGCGCAAGTCCGTCACAAGTTCTTTGCTTCCAGTCATATGACTAGTGCGTCCACTATCAATTATCCATTTAGACCCACCGGAAGCATAGTCCTGCAAGAGATCATTGACTAGAGTTAGGACCCGAGGAGGGTCCCCTCATGTTAGCAACAAGGGTCTTTGGAACCCAAATAGTATAGTAAATGTAACCTTCAATAGGACCAACATATTTAGCTTGCACAACACCACAATAATCAACATATAAGAAATGGTGTGGATTGTTAGTTACTGCAGAAATGCTACGAGTAGTGTTGTCCCTTATGACACCACCAGTCGAAACAAAATTATTGGCTTGTGCGGGAATGCTACGAGTAGTGTTGTCCCTAATGAAAATACCACCCGAAGCACCATTGTTGGCCTTCTTCTTGATCTTGTTCTTCTTGTTCTTCTTCTTGGCAACATAGCCAAGACCTTGCTTGCCCACTTGTTTCCTTGGAGCACTTACTTGTGGTCTAGAGGCAACCACTTGTGGGCTAGATGCCACAACCTTCTCAACTTGAGGACTCTTGCCCTTGATCCTTGCTAGCTCATCCTTCAACCTAGCATTTTCCTCAATAATATTTGCATGATCACAAGAAGAAGTAGAGGTGCTAGGGGTGTTGAATTGATTAAGTTGAGTTTGAAGTTGTTCATGTAACTCTTTGAGGGTAGAGTGTTGACTCTCCAAGGCCTTGTGAGCCTTGGTGAGGTTTTCAAACTCCTCGGTTAGTTTATCATGGCCAACCCTAAACTCAACCTTATCCTTTTTAGCCTTTTTACATTTAGCAATGGCAAGGTCACGTTCTTTAGTGATATTAGAGACAAGTTCATTATGTGACTCTTCAATAGAATCAAGTTCCTCTTGAAGAGAAACTTTACCATTATGCTAGTCATGGAAAGAGATGTTATTTCATCCGCATCCCTCTTTTCAATATCACCTTTCTTCTCAAGAGCTTCATGGGCCTCTCCCAATTGGCTCATGAGGTGATCAAAGTACGTCTTGGTCTCACCTTTCATGTTAGACATAAAATGTTCCAAAGAGGCAATTTCATCTTCTACTCTAAGACTATAAAGGTTTACCAATTCATTTGGGGTCTTAGAGTTGGGAGAAGGTGATACCTCCGAGGCCTTAGCCATGAAGCACTTGGCATTGGAGTGAGGATGATTCTCATTGGGGGATTCAAAGAGAGATGAAGATGATGGAGTTGTAGAAATGGCAAGAGCGACCACTTCACTTGTGGTTTCTTCTTCTTCATCACTTCCAGAATCATACTCCTCTTGAGTCACTAGCACAAACTTGGTGGGGGACTTCTTGTTGAAAGGTTTCTTCTTGAAGTGAGGTTTTTTGTAAGCAACCTTGGACTTGTCCTTGCGAATGAGCTTGTCACCATGGACTTCTCTATTCTCATAGGGGCACTCCGCAATGAAATGGTGCTTATCTTGACAATTGAAGCAAGACCTCACTCTTCGAGTCTCTTCGTTGCCATAGCGAGACTTGGTATACTCCTCAAAATATGCCTTGGCCTTGGATGGATTCTTCCAAAACTTTTGCACGGTAAGATCAATGACATCTTTGAGAACAGGGTCATATTCTTGATCCTTCAATGTAGCCAAGTCCTCAAAGAAATCTTCTTCATACTCAATCTCCATTGACACAGCCTTGGCCTTCAAAGCAAACGATGCTCCTTTGTGCATTCCTAGGGCTCTAGCACGGTTGTCACGAGCATTTTTGGTTTGTTTTTTGTTTGCACTTGATAGGAGCACACTTCTTGCATCACTTGGGTTGAGGTCAAGGATGCAAAGTCATGTCTTCCTTGAATGCTCTTCAAGTCCGCGGGCTCAAAAGGCATGAGAGCAATCATGTACTTCCTTTTGATCCAAGCATCATGAATATACTTGGCACCGATATTGTTGAATGCGGTGGCAAGAGTCTTGAGCCTTCGGTACATGTCTTCATGGCTCTCACCATCATGCATATAGAACACTTCGGCCTCATTACTCAAGGAACCATACATATTCCTTTGCATACTCTCATTGCCCACAAACATGACGACTAGAGCGTCCCATGTTTCCTTTGCGGTGGAATATTGTTGAAGATGAGGCATGTGGTTAGGACCCACGGCTTGTTGAATGATGGACAAGGCGGTGTAGTTGACTTGACAATCTACAGTTTCTCTTCTTGTCAAGTTATTGGGGTCATGTGGCTTGTATCCATGTCGAGTGACCCTCCAAAGTTCTATACAAGAAGAGTTCAAGTGAGTTTCCATGTAATATTGTCACTCACCAAAAGAATGTGCATAAATTTTAGGAGGTTCTCCTCTAGGAATTATATGGGGATGTGGAACAGGAGGATCGGGAGAATAGTGTCCTTCAACGGCGTGGAATTCTCCTTTTCCTTCCGTACCCTTATCGGTGGAGTTCTTAGTGGAAGCATCTTTAGTTGGTTCACCATTTGTCCCATTCTTCGCACCCTCCGGTGGTTCAACCATAGGGGATGAAGTGGAGGTCTCCGTTTCCTTGGCTTTCATAAGTTGCAACACGAGTGTTCGCAACTCATCAATTTTGCCCTCCATGGATGAGGTCACGGAATTTTTTAACTCCTTGAGATCATCTATAGTGACTTGTGCCACGGAAACGGTGACATCCGGATCATCGGCCATACTAAAATCTTAGGCGGTTAAGCCCGATAAAAAAGTCGAGGCTCTGATACCAATTGAACGGATAGTAAGGGCACATAGAGGTGGGTGGATAGGTGCTACGACCAATTTAATTTCTTTCTTCAATATTAGGCTTGACACAAAGGTAAATTCTCTAGATAATGCAACTACGGTGAATTTACCTATATGACAAGAACAAGCACAAACATAATACAAGCACAAGTAAAGGGGAAGGGAACGAGGTAACCGATATGAAGCACGCGGAGACACGATGTAATCCCGAGTTCCTCCTTGTTAAGGGAGTACGTCTCGTTAGAGGGGTGTGAGCTTCGCCACAAAGGCCTCACCCTATTCTCCGATGAACCCCGCCACAAAGTCATATTCCACCTTCCACTATTGATCTCCTTTGAGGCGGGAATCGAATCATTTACAAACAAGCTTGGGGCGCACACTCACAACCAAATTGGGGGCTCCCAACACCAAGAATCACCAAGTGTAGCAAGAGGTCTAGGTTCTCTATAAATGGAAACCCTAGACTCAAATCCCTCAAGTGAATGAGGGGGGAATAAAGAACGGCTCGGTGAAGATGTAGATCGGGGCCTTCTCCTTCAATCCTCTGAAGATTAACAAGTTTGGTGAGGAGGATTGAGAGTAATTGAGGATTTAGTGAGCTCAATAAATGCTATTCAATGCAATGGACGAACTAGAGCTCAAGGAGGAAGAGGAGGGGTATTTATACCCCCTCCACAAATCTAGCCATTTTGAGCAGAAAACTGGTACCGGAATATCCGGTTCAAACTTGAACTGGAATAT
Source organism: Alopecurus myosuroides (assembly GCA_028641055.1). Taxonomy (NCBI): domain Eukaryota; kingdom Viridiplantae; phylum Streptophyta; class Magnoliopsida; order Poales; family Poaceae; genus Alopecurus; species Alopecurus myosuroides. The sequence continues at coordinate 42,695,243 of CM054059.1, read as the reverse complement.
CCGGTTAGCTTTAAATCTTCAGATCTAGATTTCGACTGCGTTGACCTCAACCGGAATATCCGACTGGAGTGAATAATCCGGTTGCAATAATCTGGCTAGCTTCTGTCCCGAACAGGATCCTCAACCGGAATATCCGGTTGATGTGGAATAATCCGGTTGAAATAATCCGGCTAGCTTCTGTCCCGAACAGACTCCTCAACCGGAATATCCGGTTGATATGGAATAATCCGGTTGGAATAATCTGGTTGAGTTCTGCGTCTCCAAACTTCCAGTCCTTAGCCATTTTGAGCCAAAACTTCCCCAATCGGAATATCCGATTGTTCCTGAATAATCCGGTTGGAATAATCCGGCTCTTCTGTGTCTCAAACTGGGCTGGGATCCTCCTAACCGGAATATCCGGCTGCCCTGGAATAATCCGGTTAGAATAATCTAGTTCCTCTCTGTCCCAAACCTCAATGATCTAACTTCACCGATCTTTTGGTCATCGATGCGGATGTTGAAAATAACACTTGCACACTAAACACCTCAATAAATAATGTACTTAGTATTGTTAACTAACACGCAAAATCATCGGGAAAATGAAATGCAGTTTCAAGGCCGGCGCATTGGGGGCGAGCTTGGTTCAGGACCAGCGGCAGCATGGGCCGGAGATGCAACAGGCCCAGCCCGCGGGAGTTGGGCGCGTCTGGTGTGGCCTCGGGATCTGTAGTCGTGCTGTTCATCGCCACAGCGGGGCCTGCCGGCATGGGAGTGGGCGCAGCATGAACAGGAGTCGAGCCCGACAGGCAATCAGCCTCGGTCGCCCCGCGCCTATCCTCAGGGATCTCGGTCACCTTGCACAACGAATCTGGGACCTCACTTTCACCAAATGAGGCCTGATCATTTGCAAGGATCAGTTCCCGAACAGGAGAAGCCCACAAGGAGCAGAACAGGAAGCGAAGCAGTCCTCCCTATTGGGCGAAGAAGGGGCGTGGCGGGTAGGGTCAAACGGGTGGACATGCGTCGCAGTGTCGGCACCCGCCCCCTGTTCGGAAGGCGACAACTACGCGCCAGCAGTTGTGGGATCCGCGGAGCAGGCAACACGGGCGCCAACTGGCTCCCAGCCTGGCTCGTGGGGGCCGTGATCAGACCCGACCGCGGCAGGGCCTTCTTTGGCGTCCCAGCACCACTTTGTCTGACCGTTTTGCGACCGCGGCATTTTCCTCTTTTGGCGCCACGACGAGGATGGTGGGCCCCGTCTTTTTCAGGCCAGGGGACCATGGTACGCTCCAGGGAAGGCCGACGGCCACGGCGGCGAGGGGTGGCTGGAGCCCATGGGGTATCAACAGCGACCCCGTCAACACGTCGAGGGCGGCCAGAACCTATGTCGTCGAGCGCATCTAGGGCCAGCCCATCGGCGCGGCCAGCTGGGGCAGGATTGGGGCGGCGGCGTTTCCGGTTGCGCCGACGAAGGGGCGCATGGCCAGGGTCATCGTTGGGTGCGCGGTCGGGGCCACCGCCTTGTCCTGCCGGAGCGCGTGGGTCTGGCGGAGGCGATGGTTGGTCAGTCACGGCACGGATGAGACGGATGGAGAGCGGATAAGACAGCTTCCTGACGGTAGGCTGTTGTGAGGGCACGCGAGCGGGGATGATCTCGACGATCTCGAGCACGGCATGGCGCCGGATGAATGCTAGGTCATCGGTTCGAGCCTCAAGGCGGAACGCCGCCATGTCCGAACGCGAGCGGGTGCCGGGATGGAGGCGCTCGACCCAGCAGGTGGTCGGCGGTGGACATGTTCCAAGCGTGGGCCGGGATCCCTCGGAGCTCGAGCTCGACGTTGTAAGAAAAAACACCAGGAACGGCATGCGCCAGCTTGCACCAGGGGCGGAGGGAAAGCGTGAATCTTTCCCCAGCAAGGAAGCTCCCGCCGTCCATGAAGTGGTCGCCGTCGAGCCGAGTCTTGATCGCGTGCGTGCTGCAAAGGATGAGAAAATCCTCAGGGTGGTGCGCGCGCACGGAGAAGTCGCCAGGGAGGATCTGGAAGGAGCTACGCAGGAGGGCAGCGACCTGCTCCGAAGAGACGGCGGGACGCGTGCCGGTGATCGTGGCGACCTTGGCGCACTGCAGGATCACCTTGGCCTCGTCCATCTCGGGATGATGACACGTACTGGATCCTCCGCGGGGGGGAGGCAGGGTGTCCTGGCGCTGCATGGGCGGCGGCGGAGCACGGCCAACACCAGCACCGCGCAGAGGGGGCAGCGGCGGGGCACGGCTACACCAGCAGCACGCGGAGGGGGCGGGGGTTAATGGTGCGGCCAGCACCCTTGGCGCGTTGCAGGACCGCCTTGGCCTCGTCCATCTCAACGGAGTGCGGGATGATAACGCGTACTGGATCCTCCACGGGGGGAGGGGGCAGGGTGTCTTGGCGCTGCGTGGGCGGCGGCGGAGCACGGCCAACACCACCACCGCGCAGAGGGGGCGGCAGCGGGGCACAACTACACCAGCAACACGCGGAGGGGGCCGGGGTTGCTGGGTGCGGCCGTCGCGCAGGTGAACAGTGCATTCCCGCGACTCGTGGCCGAGGGTAAGGCACGCTAGCAAGGGATGTCGCTGGTGCAGTCCCGCACCGCGTGAATAGTTCTGGTGTTATTTACAAATCAACTACTTTCTCCGTTCCACAATATAAGATGTTTTAGATTTTTTCCACATTCACATATATCTAGACACATGTTAACTACTCCCTCCGTTCCACAATATAAGATGTTTTAGACTTTTTCCACATTCACATACATGTATCTAGACACATGTTAATGTATATGTACACTCACTTTAGTGTGTATTAGACAACATATGAAATAGGTAAAACATCTTATATTATGAAAACGGAGGGAGTATATAGTTAGGCTGTGAAACTAAATGTACCGCTAGTTTAGCTGTTTGGTAATCTGCGCCTGAACTATACTAAGCAACCAAGAGCCAGGACGTAAAATTGAGCAGGATTTCAAACATTGCAAACACAGTATCAGGATTTCCTGCACTACAATGTTGATAGATAGATCTCCTGACTTTCTACCAGACGTGGCCTACTAATTTCCGATCTCCATAAAATTGCATAACGCAGAAGATTACAGCACTTCGCAGCCATCATCGATGCTAATGCAGTAAACACTGGTAATCTCTGCTAAGATGGCCAAAAAGAACCAAAGGGATTTACTCCTAGGAACTGATCCTTCCCTCTCCTATAATGTGTACTAATCTCTTTTGTACAAACAGGCAACGCCGCCATAATATAATAGGTAACTATACAATTGGTGTGCAACCGGATCATTTCCTCCAGATGGGCACTGGAGGGCTATTTCAGTGTCGCGAGTGCTTGGTAGCACCGATCACCTCTGCAGATGGCAGAAGAACGCAAACCAGGGAGGCTTCAAGACAAGTCATCAGGCGATGATGTATTACTCTCACGTGGTCAACCGAGTGTCTTTTGATATCCTCTCTTCCTGTATTTCCTCCAGTTCATCGCCCTCGCTCCGCTTACCTGCTTGCTCCTTCCAGTACGAAATCAACTTCTTCAACCTCATGATTTCTTTCGGGGCAACATGCTTGCTCGTGTCATTGACAATGCAACGTACTCGTGAAGCATACCTACAGGGCAACAAACAATGCCAGTGAACAGCTGCGCATAGAAAATACAGCAAGGAAACTTGAAAATCTCATGGTTTGAAAACCATGGAACCAAAAGGAGTTGACAGTATATACATGACAGAACAGACTTAGATTATTACAGAAGGTAGGCATATGATGCAAGAAAAATCAGTTAAACTTCTCTGAGAAAATAAAATAAAATCAGAGAGATGCACAGAGCAATGGCTATGGGAAAAATTGCAAAGAGTAAATAAAAAGCAATGAAAATCCGTACATGAGCGAGTTGTAAGTCTCCTCCAAGTTCGACTCTGCTGGTGAAACATTCACAAACATCAAGGTTTTTGCATTGCCTCCAAGCGAATCGCTCATAAGCATTGTCAACTTATGGTTCCGGTAAGGTATATGTTGTCCATCAGAAGATAAAGCACCAATAACGTCAGCCAATGCAGAAAGAGATTTATTGATGCTTTGTGCTTCTTTTAACTGTTTTCCTGCTGAACCAGACTTTTTCACCCTCTCAGAACCAGCAAGGTCCACGAAGCTTAGCTGTCATACATACAGAAGAATACAAGCCAATGTTAGTAATCTATTGAGAAAAAATAAATTAGCATCTTGTCACACTACATTTTCTAGCTGAGTAATCGTATCAAACAAACCAAACAAGACAAAAATTACAAAAACATGGCTTGCTTATGAGCTAGACCAAGTAGGCAAGTAGTCAAGTACATCCAGAAACCACATATTCAGAAGGAAATAAATAATTCATTCAACTAGAAAATAGTCAAAACAAAAGGCCAAGTAAATTGACGTCCAGCCAGTATGGTGGGTGGACTTCTTATGGCGGTTAACAATTTAAGGTCTACCAACAGAACTTGGAAATTTGGAATCTTCTGTTGGTTATGATAGATCAAATAAAAACGAGCTAGTTACCAGACTCGACCAAAATTTTATTATGTTAACTTTTCAAATTCATCTTATCTTACCTTTCCTCTTGAATAAGACTGAGTTTGGAGATTCGTACTTTCAATAATGATTGAAAGGATTAAATGAGATCTTGAGCTCTCATCATTCATATTTGTTCCAGCGGTGTGTCTTCTCTCAGACCCTCTTGTGATTATAGCGCTCAATTCTTCAAAACTTGAAATGTTCAGCACCGTAACATTTTCAACAGTAACAACACCCTAGAAAACAAAGCTAAAGTATAAGTTAAATGGCTCCATAGAAATATAACATATCTACCATTCATGAAAGAAACGGTTCCAAGTATTAACAAAGGAAAGTGACTCCACACTCTGCACTTCCAAGCAGAATTGCGCAAGTGGAGATGAGTAGTTTTCCCTAACCACTACTCTCCAACCATAGTTATGTAGAATTATACAGCTTTATTATGGAGGCATACCAAATTAGTCATCCTTAGAAAAATGTTAAGAGTAGCTTGCTGTCTAAAAATGACAAAAGTGTCTGCTCATACTTCAACTATAAAAGTAAACAGAGATAGGAAACCACAAGAAATGTTTAAAAAGGAAATTTTGCATCTTGTCTTATTGAAGACCTATTATAAAAAAAATGCAAATATAGAAGAAATATAGGATTAAAAAACAATTAAGTCTAGGGAACTGTATGAAAAATGTGAAGATAAATTTCGACAAGAAGGAGCTTCTATACCTTGGAGTCCTTTTTTATTTCTAACTTTTGTCGTGTAGCATTTTTGGGCAACAACAGATCCACAAGATTATCTTGATAAAGTTCCACCATATATGCCTGGCCGTTGTATGATACAGATTAGTGATTACAGTCAGTGAAGGGTAACTTAAGTCATAGTCTAAATTAATTTAAACTAAAAAATGTCAATTAAAATTCTGCAATGCTTCCCAACCATGTAATACACTCAATTGCCAACAGAAAACAGTACAAATCACTTCATCAACATTGAAAATTATACTTATAAATTAGTCCAGAGAATATATGCCTTGCATGCCATACGAAATTATTCAAATATTCAATGCACATGAAATATATTTCTTACCTTCAAGGAACATGAATATTTGTTGCCATCACGCTTTATCACCTTAAAAAGTTCTGACGTGGCCCTTGGAGTAAGACCAGGATTGTTTTCTGAACCATATATAGTAAAAGTCTTCCCAGAACCAGTTTGGCCATAAGCAAATATACAGACATTATATCCATCGACAGCTGATTGTACTAGATACTGCAGCACATTCAACAAAAACATATGAAAAGCAGTGGTGAATAATCTCAGGAACACAATTTATATCACAACAATTAAATGAAACTTAAATTTAGAGATATGTTACCTTCGTGTCCTCGAATACATCTTCTTGAGTAGTGTATGCGTCAAAAACACGGTCATATATATGTTGCTTTGACTTGTCATCTTTCCACGGATGTGCAATTGTAAATTCATCAGGACTGCATACAATATTCTTGTCCTTTACAAAAAGCTCCTTGTCGTTTAGAGGACGCAAGCGACAAAATACTCTTATTTTTCCTTTCATATCTGCAAATAACTGTAACTCAGTTCCACGGTCAAGTTATTGGTAAAATACCCTAATACTGTGTGAATAGTCTGTTTTACCTTCAATTGTGTTATAGTATCGTTTTCGCAAAACCTGTTCTTGCTTATAAAGACTTTCGAGCTCAACTAACTGTGCTCCTTGCCTTTTAAGGATCTCAACAGTCTGTTGGTTCTTCCTGTCGACATCCTGAAATAATGCAAAATGGAAGTGTCTGAATTTATACAGAACCTAAGAAAAACTGAATGTAGCTATTATGCCTTACACATACCGCTTTGAACTCTCTTAACTCATCAAGCTCCTTGAGAGTGTTTTGCAATGTATCTACCTCAGCATTTCTCGAGGCAAGAGTTGATTCAGCAACATTTAAGGAATGCATTGTGCTTTCCAATTTTTGCTCCAGTTTAGCTGCGTGGTCTTTTAACTTACGACATTCATCCTCATAAATCCGCTCCATTGTACTTTTCTGCGTAGTTAAAGTAACCATTTTTTAGAAATATTAAGAGAGTAAAGTATTGTCTGTCAAAAAACAGAACAGGAAAAGAAAATGTTTGATGATTAACAAAAAACCTCTTCACTTTTTGCTCTTTCAAGCCTTTGAATCTTCTGTTCAAGCATATTCCTTTCCATCATCAACTTCTTTGAAATTTCTTTTGATGCATCAAGCTCTTTTTGACACGATTTCAACTCCTCCTCAAGCTTGGTTAACATCTTTTCAAACATGAGATAAGTTAGTGAACCATGAAACCTTTAGAAATATAAGTTTGGCCGCAGAAGTAATAAGCCATCCTGCAAAACTCAACTGTAGATGTAAATGATTGTTAAAAAATACCTCAATGCTATTGTTGACACTGCCTACGGTTGTCAAAGTATCTCTTTCACACTGGTTTCCAGATACTTCTGATTTAGAGTTGTTCTCTTGGCCCTGACCTCTTGTTAATCTGGTCTCCAATCTACTTTTCTCCACCAACGCAACCTAGCGAAATAGCAGGTTAGATTCAAGCAAGTTAACAATGCAAAGTATAAATCACCATACCTGCAAAGAAGAATCCTTTTCTTCACATATAGATTTTAGCTTATCCCGCTCACTAGTTACTTCTTTAATGATATGTCGTTCAGATTGTAAGGTATCTCTTAACCCTTCCAATTCTTCTTGCATCTCTCTTTCTTGTTTTGTCTTCCTTTGTAACTCTTCCCGCAACTAACAATGAAAAAGGCCAATCATGTACTTAGATGGATAATACAGGATTATGACATATTCTCCAATATAACGTAAGAAAATAATTAAATTTTAAAAGCATCACCTAACTATTACTGGAATTTTCAGCCTTAACTCTTTATGAAAGAAGTCGTGAACTGAAAATTGCAAAAACACTTGCGCACACTATAAACTTCTGCATAAAAGCTGTTTGTACTAGCTATAAAATATGAAATGTTTATTAATTACATGCATGTAATCCTTTTGACATATTGGTCATTCATTATATTTTGTAATCCAATTGCAGGGAAATGATTTGGATTTTTATGTTACATTTAACACGGAATATTCTGGTATGCTAACATCATTTACTAGGTAATGGGGTGTTTCTCCCAAATTTCTAAACTCCAAGCACCAGAACTGTTTCTTTATAAACAAAATAACTCACCTGGTCTGCTTTCTTTTGAGACTCATCAACTTCTTTTGACAATTCTTGAACACGTTTATCATACATCTCACCATTAGGTGGCTTCTCTGCTTGAGAAACATCATTTTGAGAAACTGTGCTAGTGGCGGAGCCTGAGCGCGCTTTTGAATATCTGCGGAGCATCACATCATTTATATGTGTTTGAAGAGCTACACATATTTCTTCACCCTAAAAATACAAGCACTTAGTTATTTTGGCCCAATAAAAAACGGTTATTTTACAGCTTTATATGATATAACAAGATGGCATAAACGCTGATATACTATCTCCTGTGAGGGTTCAAAATAACCTGCTTAGTTTCAAACTGAAAGATATGAAGAACACCAGCAACCCGCATCTTAAAGAAAACAGCAGTATTGCTGCTCCCGAATTGCATTATGTCTCTCAGCTCTGCAGAATGTAGGTATTCCTTAGGAACCGGACGGAAAAAGTGAACCTGCGTTAAAGCAGAATTACAAGATCAGCTTCAGTTAGTAGTAGAACAAATGTAGTAATATTTTCATCATATGATAAGGCATCCTACCCCTCGTTTGTTGATTCCCAAAATGATTCTTCCAGGCAGAAGTCCTATTGGATCATCAATTTTCCGAACGCTGAAGAAAACTGAATTGCCATATGGAAGAGTCCTTAAGATTCTGAGAAACTGGTTCCTTGCGTCATCTTTTGACAAGTGTTCCTAGATGCAATAGCAAAGTACTTAGGTGACTGAGGTATCACATGTGCTTGCTAATGTAAATTCAGATCATAAATTTACTATTTTGTCAGCACGTGCATCAAAATTAATTCCTTTACAAAACCTCAAATTAACTAAAATTTAAAACAATGTCAGTTTCTTACATGTTAGTAAGATGTGTGATGCATCTACAATTACTCTCGATGTTATAATCAGTGCAGAACATGGAGATCAGTAAGAAAATGTGTTGAAAATCAAGTAAACAACACCACATTGTATGATGTGTGATGCATCTAAGGTCGCTACGTAATAGCATAAAGTTCCATAGCTAGATGGATACCATTAACTGATAGCGTGAGATGATGTCGAGCTCCCAGTCTCGCTTTGCTCTAGTAATTGCAACTTGTCTAGGTAGAAACCTCTCTAGAAGAGAAATCCATTCGCTGGCAAGAAAAAAATGGAATCTCAGGTAAGAGATAGGATGAATTATTATTAAGAAAATACTTAATTGACAAGCAAGATAAGAGATCAGGCGGAGTCTTATGAATTACGTACACACAGGACTCAGGATTGTCAATGAATCCAATCTCGACCAATATTTGCAGAGCAGTGAGTTGTGCAGCATCATCCCTGCCTACTGGGTAGTTCCCTAAAATATAATCATGTTGTAACTGCAGAAGAAGGATATTAGTTAGTGCTATGTTGGAAGCAAGATTACTTGCATGGCCTAAAAGTGCTGTAAGCACTTAATTGACCAGGCAAACCAGTACCTGGACATATGATAGCTGAACGAACATCGGATCAGTCACAGCCTCATCAGATTCACGAAAGAGACGTTTCTTAAATACAAGCTTGCAGTGCAAAATTTCTCCTTTGTTGCGATCCTTAGCTGACTTGAATTCAGATAGCAAGTCACCAATGTATTTGTTATCGTCTAATCCAATGTATTCCTCTGCATGCCAAAGATAAGGAAATGCAATTATTATGTGAGAAACTTCCATGCGTTCATATATTTCCTTCAGCCCCACAATGTGGAGGCAGGTATGCAAGTTGTGAGTGAAAAGAAATACCGTTGCCAACTTCCGAAGACTTTGATCCATTAACAATCTTTCGGCATTCAAAAAGACTGAAACTGGAATATACTGAAAGTTTGATAATGCCAGCAAGTTCCTGTAATAATAGCAAATTTTGTTTACTTAGTCAACTTCAAGTAAATAAAAAAGATACTGGTCGAACAACTCTTAAACAAAAGAAGTACAATAAGAGAACACATAGAGTATCATGACAATATACTGGGTTGTGATAGTATGGTTGAATATCCACTATTTGGTCGACCAGAAACTATATCTAATGAACTGAAGTCAAACTAATGTTCCACTCAATGATAGCAAAGTCTATTAGTATTAGAGTTCATAATATCAGGGAAATATGTAAATAAGCAACAGGTCATATGTATGACCCTAAGAAAAAAGTGCCAACACCTTTGCAAGGTTGAGTAGAGTGCATTCATCTTTTGAAATTCCGAACAGAGGAACTCTTCAAGAGTGATACAAACCCAGATGAGCTGCATACAAGTAATCCAACCAGAGATGCTGTAGCAGAGGTTCTATTTGAACTATCGTTGAATGGTTCTGGCCAAATGTGCGGTCTATCTATGAATGGACGACTGTATTAAACAAATCCTTGTGTATAGAAATTTATAAATATATATTTGAGAGAAAATAGCCAAGACTACAAAAGTAAAACTGAAAAAAGTTCAATGAACCACCCTGTGTACATAAGAGGTAAGTCTGTAAGTTAGGACTATCCAGGCCCATTACTTGGTTGATATCACGTGTTATAGCAAAAGTGACAACTTAAATCGCAGCTGCATACACACACCAAGCAGTGCTCCAGATCTGACTAGGTACCCAAACCACCATTAGTTTAAGAGAAATGTGAATACCTCGACAGCATCAGCAACAGTTGTTGCCATGTCGTAGGTGATCTCTTCAAATGTTTCATCCAAGAAAAATACAATTGTTGTAAGCTTCCGGCTGGTTAAAAGAGCTTCTATCTCCTCTCGTGCAGGAATTGTAACCCGTGGGCCTGCCTTAACCGAACGTTTTAATGCATTCAGTGTGTTCAATGCTAGAACTCGAACATCAGCATCAGTTGTGGCTCCATGAGCAATATAGTGAACATACTCGGACAAGTATGCCCCAATATCTTTGCTTGGCGGCATGGAAGATGCACATAAATACATTAGCTCCCAAGCTCTTATCAACCAACTCCTGTATGAATAACAAAATTATGATTCCTTAAGTAGTCTGAAACCAACAGGTGCTTTTTATACATGAGAAGCCCATTACTTACCGATCGGGATTGTTACGTGTTTGTTTCGAAATCTGTGCAAAGAGCTCATCCCGAAGTTCAGAGCGCTTCAAAGTATGCTTATAAAGCTTTGCAACAAGTTCGATTCTCTCTTCCAAACTTATTATTGCGGGTGAATCAATGCCCATGTACTTTAATATGACATGGAATAATTTGATTGAGCGGCTTACAAGGTCATTGGTTACTTTTAGTAATGAAGTTGGAATAGGATCCTGCCAAAGAGCAAACAAAGAAGCATTAAATAAATAGGACAAGATGACGTCATCAGAATTTTCATGATGGTCTTATAGTTCTGCAGATGAAGTACAAACACAATAAGAGAACGTGCTCAGAAATCAGATTGCAGCCAAAGAATCTCATACAAGGAAATGGGGCCCAGTAACATTACCTTTTGGAAGCACAGCATATCTTCCAAAGTGAACTTCTCACGAACTTGCGAACCAGCAGATTTTTTAATAAAAAACCCACGCTTTCCAGATGATTGGATCTGTTTTTGCATTGCTTTGAGAAATCCCTCCACCTGTTATATTTGAGAAGTAATTTTAATATGGGACAAAGTGACTATTGGAACCATATTAGTGTTTACTATCTGATGCAGAAAAATTGTAAATTAATAAACCTGATCCTACTGGAATGTTTCAGTGCATCTATAGAGTGATTAACAATACTTGCCCACGGTGACAGAAAATACAAGACATTCAGAGACACCGAACCAAATAAAGGATAACTGTTACTGTCCATTTGAATGGAGAGAGCAGGACTACGTAGTGACCAACTTCATTTGAAGAGAGGACAAAAAATTCTAGCCAACCCATACATCAATAGAACAATGTGTTATGTGTTCATGGTAGAGTCGACGTTTCATAAACTAGCATAGGCACCACATAGCTACCAACTCTCCTGAGAACATCGGTGAGATTTCTCTCCTCTGTTTGGACTTTCCATGAGATATATCACATCATTGAGTATGCTGGAATCAAGGAGACGCATACCTGGAACCTATCAATTAGTGGGATTGCTCCAGCAAGCTCCGGAGGTATGGACATGGACAACGTCGACGGAGTACTGAAAAAAAAAAGTAGCCCAAAGTATAAACATCGATCCCACTCCAAGTTATCAGGTACGGAAATGGGAACATGCAAAATGTGACCCAGAAGACAGAGCACGGGAAGGTAAAACTATCTTCAATTCGAAATAGATGTCCATTAAACTGGTATCTAGTAAACCATTTAACAAGCAGAGGTAGGCCAGGATTAGGAAGCCAACAAGCATAACCAGTTATAGCGACATAATCCCTAAATGAATTGATAAATCCCCGTCTAAACCCAACTTTTCCTCTACTTTCCACCAGGCCCGGAAACTTTTCGGTTATGGAACAACATTAGGAAAATTCAGAACCTGGGGCCAGAAGCATAGGTAAGCAGCAACACGAAATCTACTCTGGTCGCAAGCCCAGAACCGAAACAGCTCTATAAAGTAGGAGTAGCTAGTACATGAGACGGCGGAGGAGGGTACTCACGGCGGCGCGAAGTTGTAGCCGTCGCTGTCGTACCCGTCGCCGTTGACGCTGGCGGCCGCGGAGCCGTGCAGCGGCGTGGCGGCGGCTGAGGCGGTCCCGCCGTTGCTTCCATAGCCGCCGAGCTGCGCGGCGGGGCCCACGCCGCCGGCCGCCATCTCGCTTCTCAGCCCGCCGACCTCCACAGCAAGGGCGGTCGCTATCTGTTACACCTCAACCCCAACTCCTCTCATCCACCGAGCACTAATCACCGCCGACCCCTAGCGGCGGGGAGCAGCGAGACCTCCGGTCTGTCGTCAGATCCAGCGGCGCGGGAAATGACGAGAAGCAGCTTCAGCCTCTAGCCTCAAGCTACGCTGAGGTGGGGAGAGATGGTGCGCGCCGGCGACTAGGAAGGACGAGCAGAAGGACAAATGGAGCAGATCCCCCGCAATGCCGGCGGGCGGCGGTATAACTAGGCGGGGTGGGGATAGAGGACCGGGTCGCCGCCGCGTCCGGCTGCGGCCGGCAGGGCGAGATCCGAGAAGGGGAGCGAGGAAGAGGAGGAGGTGGGGACGGAGAGGAGAGGGGCTCACGAGGAGGAGACGGGAGGGAGTAGTAGTGGTGAGGATGGAGGGAGGCGGATTAAAGAAAATCACGCGGAGCAAGGAGAGAGAGAGAAGAGGCTTCTCTTTTCTTTGGCAGCAGCGGGAGCGAGGGAATTTAGGGTGTGTTTGGTAGCCCGGTTGGCATATCTCCTCCTATACAAGCTGAGTCCAGCCATGTTGAGCATATACAAGTTCGGTTTTTGTGTTGTGTTTGGTAGGTAGTATGAGCCGAGCTCAGCTCAGCTCAGACTCTGTTTGGTAGGTCGTATGATCAGAGCCATGCTCTACAAAAATAAAAAGCAATCCAGTCCCTGATTACAAAAGAAAACGCAATCAAGTCCCTGCACAAACGAAAGTAAAAGCAATCGAGTCCCTGGGCCGTTCTCCTCGGGCTCCGGCGCCGCCGCCGGCGAGAGGAGACGCCCGGCGGGCGAGAGGAGCCACCGCACGCGCCTACGCGAGACGGCGACCTCCGCGGCGGTGAGCGGCGGCGCTTGTCCCCGTCCTTTCATCGCGAGGGCGACCTCCGCGGCAGCGAACCAAGGATTCCGCTAGGGCTGGAGCTCCTGCTACTGGCCTGGAGCTCGGCGAGTCGGAGTCCAAGTTGTAGACGACGCGCTCGCGGCGGAACGGGGGAGTCGAACCCAGGATTCCGCTACGTTCACGCGCGTGTTCTCGGCCGGCGATGTCCTCCTCCCGTGTTCGCGTGGCGAGTCGCGCCGCGACCCCTGGGCGCCACCACCTCCGGGGCTGGAGCCGCGCGGCGGGCTGGCCTCCAAGCGGTTGGGGCGGGAGGGAGCCAAGCGAGGGGCGGGGAGCATGGTGGTGGCGGCGTCGGGTGTGAGGGAGGAGCTCAGAGAGAAAGTTGGTGCTTAGAAAAATGAGAGGGAGAGAGAGGACCGCGTCACGGTCTGGGGGTGGGGCCGCGCGGGGATTTTCGGTCGAGGGCAGCCGGGCTGAGGTGCGAAGCTCGATCGTGGCTTCTCTCCTCAGCCTGGCTGAGGAGCTTTTTCTGGGCGAGATGGGCACTGCCCAGTTGGTCGAACCGGCCTACCAAACACATAAAAGTGGGGCGGGGAGAGATTTTCTCGGCCCACCCGGGCTACCAAACACGCCCTCTCATTTCGCGTTTTGATTTGATTTCCGCCTTGTCTTGTGCTGCCGTGCGAGAGCGGAATTTAAGAATTCGAATTTAGTACTACTAGCACTCCCTTCCGCACTCTTTTTACTCCACATATTAGATTTATTTTAAATCAAACTTTGTAAGATGCGACCAAGTTTATAGAGAAAAAAAGACCAGCATTCGCAATACCAAATCAATATCATCCGATCTAACATACAGAATATATTTTCATATTATATCAATTTGGTATTATAAATGCTGATATTTTTTCAATAAATTTGGTCAAACTTTAAAACGTTTGACTTAACATAAACTAGTAAAAAAGCTGGGAGGGAGTACTAGGTGGAAAGATGGGTTGGCACTCGATTTAAATACTTCAATGTTTTCCCTTTTAAGAATTCAGTTCAACAAAGTATCTTTTTGCAAGTGAAATTAATAGTATAAATTTTTATCCATATAAGATTGATTAATGGAGATATGAAAAATGGTTTAAAGTTGAGTGATATCTCATTCGATTCTAGTGTAGATTTTGTTATGATATGGTTACGCACAGTGCCCGTCTCCAAGTTTTTCCCTTCCGTCCGGAGATACCCTTTAATTGGATATACAAATATATCATACAATGTGGTTTAGAAAATGATTTAGATTAGGTGGTTATCCGAGGGTGAAAAACAATGGGAGATAAAGGCTTCATCTCTCAACCCACATCTCCTACTCTCTCACCCGTATTTCTCCCCCTATCTATGATGAAGCTATTTCTCCTATTCACGTATCTCATGGAGTGCCTAACCTTTAGCCCTCATTCCTCTCCCTTCTAAGCTCCTTTTCACCGGAGCTCCCTTCATGTCCCATAGTTTCCCCCCCCCCCACACACATGCCCTCCAAACCACCATCGATATTTCATTGTGGACCTTGAATCCAACATTGTCGAGTTTTGACCAACTTTGGGGACGTGTTCGGATTGACTCTGGGACGAATGATGAATGGGTCAAGGATCGCTCTATCTGGCACCGACGCGTCGGATTCTTAGCTGGCGAGGCTTAATTGGCGAAGGGCGGTGCCTCCATTGTTGATGGTGAATGTTAGTGATCTTTGGTGGGGGGGCGGGGGTGTGATTTGTGCTTTCGCATGCTGCAAGTGTATTTGTTTTTTGTTGTTTGCATATGGGTAACATGTTGCGAAATTCTGGGCGTATGCTTAAGAGTATACCTGGCCATCTTAGTCCCGACCCTATCGGCCCTACGCCCTAAAATATAGGGCCCAGACCCTACGAGCTTTCTCATGGGCCGGGCTTGGGCCTGAGTTTTGAGCCTGCCAGCAGAGCCTGGGAGGGCCTGGGCTTGGCATGTTGGGATTTTAAGGAAGAGGCCCGCCCACGGCCCTACGCCCAAAGGGCTTTGGTAGGGCTTGGGCTTGAAAACTAGGCCCGTTGGTAGGGTCTGGGCCTCATTTTTCTACCATGGGCTTTTTTTAGGCCCGGCCCGGCCCATGGCCAGATATACTTGAGAGGGATTTTCTCATGTGGCAGATGTGTTTATTTGTTCTTGTCGGTGGCATATGTTGCATGCTTTTGGTCCTCGTGTTGCATGTGTTGCGACACACGTTTTATCTACAGCCAATGGATATATGTCGTAGGCATAGGATTTTATTTTGCTACATGGCCATATTTCAGGTTGCCACAAATTTGGACGTGGGTCTCGAGGAGATTCGTCACGATAATGTTGCAAGTAATGGGAAAAAAATGCCAGGAGCTTTATGTTCAACGTTGGATGATCTAGCTTTCACTGGTAGAAAAAAGTCCTTCCATACGCCCCTATCAGTCCCCAAACTTTGTGCACCGTGACTAAAGGGGTTTTAGTCCCGGTTCGGGAGGAGACCCGCGACTGAAGGTCATGCGTCGCGGGTTGGGAAGCGCGTGGAGTGCTTTAATTCCGGTTGGCCTGGCCACCCGCGACTAATGATCCAGTCTGCTGGCCTCCCTGTCTTTAGTCCCGGTTGGCCTGCCCACCCGCGACTAAAGATACAAACTGCTCGCCTCCCGCGCAGCGGTTTTATTTCGCGAGCGAGAGACAGAAGGCCATTGCTACAGTGCGCACCCGAGAGTCTCTGTTTCTTCTTCTCTCTTCTCTTCTCCCTCTCTTCTTCCTCCACCAAGCACGCATGAGTTCTCAAGTTTGGAACCTTCTCCGTGTGGCCACACCATGCCGCAAGAGTCTCGACGTGGCCTACACCAATATGTGCGGGAGGCTCCCCGATGCTCTTAAGCATTTGAGCAATCTCTATGAAGAAGCTGATGAACAACATAAGTTCTTCGGGCTTGATCTAGAGTATACGGCGAATCAACGGGATGTTGCCGTCATCCAGATTGCCTTCAAGGAGATCGTTTTGGTCTTCCAATGGGCAAGGTAACGCACACGTACAATCTCTCTTGTAGGATAGTGTTGCATTTTCGATTTGTTTGTTGCATTGGAAGAATACATGTGTTGCAACATATCTAACACGTGTTCTATTTTTGTTGTTGCAGTAGTTCAAAGCATTCTCCGGAACTTATTGATTTTCTTGTCAACAAGAGGTACGACTTCTGCAGCGTTGACATCACTCAAAACCGGCAGAAGTTAATGCGCTTGGGTATTGTGATACCTGAAAATCACTACATTGATCTTCAGGACCTTATCCATTTTGATGAGTTGTACGGTCACAAGACCGGGATGGCTCCGATGGCAACTGCCTTCATCCACGCCGACTACAAAACCATGAAGTCTCGTTTCCCCTCCAAGAATCACATGTATTGAGGGAAGAACCCACTGGACCGGATCAACCTCGACTATGCAGCCATAGATGCATACGTTGCCTACGAGTTGTTCCGCATCTACTCGACGGAGCTCGAGTAGATGTTGTTTGTGTACCGTATCTTGTGTTCGATATATGCATGTAATGGATATATTATTATGTAATGGATATTATTTCTATATTAATTCCTAGCTATATTATTTCTATATTATGTCAAACACACATTTCAAAACAAACAAACAAAAAAACATATCAAGAAAACAAACAAAAACACATCAAGAAAACAAAACAGAAAAACTACCGTTTCTATATATCTGTTCACCAAAAACTATTGTTTCTATATCTGTTCACCAAAAATAAATCTAGAGCTCCAAAAATTAATCTAAGCCAGGAAAACATAGATCTAGTCAATACCAAACTCATCCAGTTGGATTTACTGCAAATTACATTTTTGAACTCATTCTAAAAATAATAGAAGAGCCTACTGGTCTTTTATTAAAAAGGATGGTACTTTCATTTGGTTGTTGACCTTGATGTGAGCTAAGTGCTATGGATAGATCTTTTCAATATCTATCCAGAACATTTTAGTTTGTCCATTTTGGTTATGTATTTTAAAAGTTAGGTTCAAATCATTCTCACAGATAGTCATTGTCAAAACAGTTCTTGTGTCCAAAATAATAGTCGAAACTTGGATCTGCAAATTTTATATGGTTTAGATTTCATATGGTTTGGTTCATGAATTTTATCTGATTTTATTTTGCATTTAGGAAAGGGAAAAATGAATTAGTTTTATTTTTCTGAATTTTTTGATATATTATTTGTATTTTTAAGATTTTAAAACGAATTAGTTTTATTTTTCTGAATATTTTGATATATTAATAGTATTTTTAAGATTTTAAAATAAATTAGTTTTATTTTTCTGAATATTTTTTAGAAATAATACAAATTAAAAAGTTAATGTTTATTTATTTATTCAAAATTATTAATTACATCATTACTTTAGTTTATTAAAAGATTTATTTGAAATTCAGACAATAAAGAAATGTGGCATCGACCAACATGTTAATAGGATTGATATGATATAAGTATCACATACATGCGTGCGAAACACTTGGATGCGGGACGGGATGGAACTCGGAAGTTAAGTTAAGAATAATAAAAATTCTGAAAAAAAAAGGAGGGAAAAATTGGAGTGAAAAAAAAGGAGTGAAAAATAATTAGAAACCCAAATAAATTAAAGAAATAACGAAATAGCATGTAGTCCCGGCTCGTGTGGCCAACCGGGACTAAAGGTCCTCCGCCCCCGGCGCACGCCACCCGCCCACGTGGACGGGTCTTTAGCCGCGGTTCGTAAGAGGGGGCGACTAAAGGGGGGCCTTTAGTCGTGCCTATTTAGTCCCGGTTGCGCGACCAGGATTAATGGCCTTTGCGAACTGGGACTATAGTGCTATTTTCTACCAGTGTTTGGCAGATCGGGCGGCTATCTTCCCCCGTTTCACCCGTAAACGAAAGTGACCATTTTCCAAGTTCTTTCCATCATAATCTCAGCATCATGTACGATAGCAAAGCTGGCGACCATGTAGCATCCGATCCGAGCATAGCATCACACGGAAAATGGTCACTTTCGATTACGTCAGCGCCGTATCCTTGTCCTGCCGCCCGGTTAAACTTGTTTGTTGTGCCGCTAGCGTAGAAGGCGACGCGCGGGGAGCGACGTGAATGTGCCTCTTGGCAGAACGTCGAGCTCTGGCTACTGGTCAGTCCAAATGGAGGGGAGCACAACAGATGCTCCAACCATAACCTCCTCTCAACCTACTTTTTGCCCAGGCTCCTCTAACTGCAAACACGCAAATCCTCCTCCTCCGTGCTAATGAAGCATAGCTAGCCAGCTGCACAAAATATTTGTACGTATGGTTGCCGCAGCGTAAAGCTTTCAGCTACCCGCACCACACTGAGCCATAGTTTCTTTCTTGTTGGAATGAGACAGTACTACAAGCTGGTAGCGATAACAAGGAAAAACAGAAGAGGAAATTATCAAACCTATCATGCATGTGCATCCGGACAGCTTTACCCGTGCGAACGTACGACCATGCACCATTCCCGTCCCTTGCGCGGTCCCAGCTGCTGAGCTAGAAATTCCAACCTCCAGACGCGCAGGCGGCCATTTTTTTTTTTTCTTAGAAATGGGTGTCCCCTGCCTCTGTATCGGAGTGATGCACACGGTATTTTAGTTCAAACCAACAAGTATCAAAGAGTACAAAGGTATCAAAAGAAGGAAAACAGGGGAATATTCTAGGTTGGCTACAACCCAGCCACTCTGGACCAGATAAACTCAAAAAGCTCTCGCTAAGACGCACAAATACGTCGATCATGCTGCCACCCATTTGAGTAGAGGATAGCACGCACCACCGCCATTAAACGGTGACAACCAGTTTCCATGAAAGGGCGCTGGTCTTGCTTGAGGAGGAGTGACCACGTAGTAATTCAATACGTAGCCTTGTGGACAACCTGTAAAAAATAGCATGTTCGACCTTGTTAAAAATAATATCATTCCTACACATCCAGATAGCCCAAATAAACGCACAGACGCCAATACGAATACTTTTTTAACCATCCTTGGTAAACCATTCAGCCAAGAGCCGAACATATTCTCCAAACACGTTCATATGACATGCGTGTTGGTGTCACAATGGCACGCGTCGGCGCATTGTTCCGCTGCTCTACGTACACACGTACTGAAACCCTGCACGTGAAACGCCCAAAAACATGGTCCCGTAAGTTTGGTCGGCTCTCCTAACTTAATCAGCTGTGGCTTCCTTAATTAGTTGGGATAAAGAGGCTGGATTCCACTTCTGCCCATCGCATCGCTCATATCGTGTTCCGCATGAAGAAAAACAGCCCCGTCGCCAGCACTTCCGCCTCCTCCATAGCCGGTTCCCCTCTCCTCCGGCCGATCTCACCGGCACCAGGAGGAGTGGGGAACCTGATCTATATGTTGAGTTTTCATCAAGACTAAAGTTTTTCAATAGATTGAGTTAGGGTTTTGTGGCCGTCTTCTTCGTCAATTGAGATGGCATCGTGTAGAATAAGTGATCTTTGGCCCATTGTTCTATGGCGAGATCTTGTTCCCAACGTTAATGATGGTGTTGCAAGATTTAATTTGTCTAGACATGGTCCTTCATATCCTACTTTGCCGGATCGGTTTTGAATCTTTTCTCATGGTTGCCGCGAGGAGGGATGTCCTCACAATATTTGTCTCGGCTGCTACCGATGATTCGTACTCTCGACTCTCATCAACGTGGATCAGGTTGTATGGTTATTGTTTTCCTGTAATTCTGATATTGATACTTCTGCAGATGTTGCTTAATTACTTTAATGGCTGCTTGCGTCCTCACAGACTTGGCATTGCGACTCAAAAAAATTCTGGAAGAACCCTCGTTGGTATTTACAGGTTTATGCTTTGGTCTCTATGTTCTATGGCAGCTTTCAGAAAAGTAAAAAAATATGTCATGGAAGAAGAAAGAGTTTGAAGATCTCGAAGATTTGCTAGTTTCTTTTAGACTTTATTATGTGATTGCTGTAATCAGCTTGTGTATCTCTACTATGTACTAACTGCTACAATAAATATATCATGATATTGGTTGTCAAAAAAAACATCTCTCCCGCTATTTGGACAAACCAAATTTTGTGTCAAAAAGTACAAGTCAAAGTTATTTTTGGAAAAAAAAAGGATCGGCCTTGCAAAGCTTTGGCTTTCTTGACCATGGTTCTCTTGGAAATTTTTGAACGGGAGGGATGTCACGGTCTTCTGACATCATGCCTCCCCTCCCACATCGCAATGCCATCGTCACAAAGATTAAGGAGACCGAAATGTGGGGGAGCGTGGGCTAAGATTTTGAGCAATGTATTGTCATGAGAGTAGGCTTTTATGAAAGTCATAGGACGTGTTCAGTGTTCTATGCATAATACTAAAACCGCTAAAACTTTCTTTACTAATGAAAAGAAAGGTCCCCCTCCTTTAGAGGATGTCTGCACACTTGTCCGGACAGATAGGAGGGATGCACCGTCCTAAAAATCTTCATAAGAGGGCATGAGCTTACAACATAAATGTGTCGTAAGCGATGCTCTTCCATGACTCTGGGGGATTCGCCGTGCGGCCGAAAGCGCCAACGGGTCGAAATGATGGGGGAAACGATAATGCTAATACTCGATGCCAATAAGAGTTTCCTTTTTACGAGGAAAAATAATACTATTATAGAGGTTGTTCATGTAGAATCAATGGATCAAATAAAACACATTAGTTAATGTTGCAAGTTGTTTCACTTGATTTAAGTGTAGGTTTTGTTTTATGGTTTCAAGGAGTGCCCCCGTACATGGTAGTATTAAATTTATTTTCCTTTTATTTTTTCTTAATTCTTTTGGCGGGAAGACATTCCCCATAGTTTAATTGGAAATCCAACCATTTCCATGATTACGTACAAATCTATTTTTTTTAACTTTACATCTTGTTAAGTTTAATAACCATCACGATCCTCAGCAGTCTGGGAATTTTTGGACTCGAGCCGACCATGGCCCGTGCTAACTTCAAATGTTGCAACTAGCGGCAAGCTGACGATCATGCATGGAGTGTCGTATCATATAGCATACGATATGAAATGGTCGCTTTCGACTACGTCGCACCGTATCCTTGTCCTACCGGCCGGTTTAATTTGTCTGTTGTGGCGCGCTACGCCATCCAGGCTAGGCCATTGACGTGAACGTGCCTTTTGGCAGAACGTGGTGCTCTGCTACCGGTCCAAATGGAGCACATAGAAATGGACTATATCCAACATACAACACATACTCCAACCATGGTACTTTTGGAACCGCGGACGCTTTGGATTTTAGGACGATAAGTCTTATCCGTGCCTTCACAAAAATTCATTGCAGTGATGATGGCATCCCGGCTAGCCCCGCACATAATTAAACTCGGCTTGCATCCAACTTCCATAAAGAAAAAGGAGTATACATGACAACTTCTTGTATGTTAGAAATTTTGCACGAAAAATTCACCGTGCCTACACCCCGTGCCCCCTCTTCAACCTTACCTTACGGACCTCCTTGGCCATTATGGATTCCCTACAAGATTTTGTGATTGGATTTGGCCGACCTCCTTGCCTTGTGTGGTTGCCATGACATGGTGTAATGAAACTTTTCGTCAATAAATGATGGACTAACCTCGCCCTTGATAATGGCACCGCTCAAAATGCCATGTCCTTCTTGATCATACTCGTTCTTGGAAAGTTTGGAAAGAGCGATATGCTAGGGGTGTTTCGCCATGTCTCTTCACTGGTTGCCGTGGTCCTCAATACAATTAAAGATGAGGCAAGAGCTTGGTGCTCGGCCGGAGCAATCATTTTGAGCAATGTAAAATCCCAAAGAGTAACCTCTTTTTGTGAAAGTCCTCGGGCTTATCCTATGCGACTTATGACTTAAACTCCTTCATATTTTATTGAAATGACAACTTTTTTTTACCCGTTAAAAAAAAAACCATAGACTTAAAGTCATCGAGTGAGCCAATCCACGATCTAGAAGCGGTAATACTCACTCCGTTCTAAAATACTCGCTCCGTATCGAAATATAAGATGTTTTCCTATTTTGGGACGTAGGAAGTAGAGATTTTTTTTAAAGGGAACAAACAAATGGGGCAATAACCGAACGGTATCCTGTGCATTGAGGTGGTCCATCAGCTTTTCTTGTGCGAGCGTACGTAGGTACACATACAACGATGAACACACTTGACCATGCCCTCTCTTCCACCTCCCACCCCCGTTGAGAGTCCGCCGCCGCCGCCCCTGTTTCCCGGCCATCCCCGCTGCTAGTGCTTGCGCTAGCTTGCGTGGCGATGATGTAGGGTGCCGGCCCCTTCTTTGCTTGTACAGAAGTAGTCTAGGGTTTCGTTTTTGTTGTTTGACTTCTGCTGTGGTGTATGGCGCTTTGCCGTTCCCCTCCTACCGGCGCCTGGTCGGGTTGTCTCCGAGCGGCGACCTCGATCTGGATGAGCTTCTTCCTGGCGAGCTTCCGTGGTGGAAGATGAGGCGAGGAAGTGAATCCAAAGGCGTGTGCTTGCATAAGCTCGATGGGCTCTCTGTTTGGGGAGCTGGTTCCTTTGGTGATGCGGTGCTTCTTCTTCGTTCTGCTTCCGGCTGCTATGGAGGTAGTACAGCGGTGGCGGGGTTGAGTGCTGTGGTGCGGGGATTTGTTGACGGAGCTCGTTCGCGGAGAAGACCCGCCCAAGGCAAGGTTGCCGAGGCGATTTCTGGTCGATGGAGACCTCTCCGTGCCGTGGTGGTGGGAACCGACCACGGTTTCTTCTTCCTCCAGGCCAGGTGCCGATGCGGAGGATCTTGGATTTCATCACGACATCCATGGCTGACGGCGACCCAAGTGGTTCGTCCCCGGTGTTGTCATCGGTCGTCGTGGTTCGAGATCTGGTTGTTGCGGCGGCAGAGTAGAAGGGCTGGATTGCTTTCTAGTTTTCTATCTAGGGTCCTTCTTGTAATTGTCAGGGGTTCTCGTTTTACTTTGTATTTTTCTGTGGACCTCGTTGTAAAGTTACCTGCCGCTTAATAGAGCTTCGGGGGCCTTCCAGCCCCTCCCCGTTGTTCAAAAAAAATAGGTACACATACAGCGTTCTCCATTGCCGCACGCGGTCCCGGCCAGACGAGCAGGCGGCCATATGTAAGGGCATCTCCAGTCGTCCCCCCAGAGCCCCCCAGGACGCAAATTAGCGCCGTTTTTGGCGAAAAGCGCCGTTTTTCCACCAGTCGACCCCCCAGGACCTGAAAAAGCGCCGTTTCGGCGGAAATTAGCGCCGCCGCCCCCAGGCGGAACCCAGCCTGTTGGGTTCGGCCTGGGGGGGGGGGGCGGCGAGAGGAAAAGCGCGCGTGGGCCAGCGTTGTCGGCGAGGGAGAGCTCTTTTCCCACTTTCTCCCCCCCCCCCCCCCGAATCGTCTTTCCCACTCGCTCGCCCTCGCCGTCGCCGCCCCGCCCCCGCACCCCACGCAACCACCGTCGCCACCATCGTACGACAGCGAAGAGACAAACCACCGCCGGCTGGTCCACCACGTCGTCGCCGCCGTTCGAGCACGTCTCCGTCGCGGATGTTGATCACCAGGTGCCGGCATCATGGGCAGACTTTCTCACCAAGCGACAGGAGATTCGACACGCTGCAACACACCATGCTCTGCAGGATGACCTGGTGCAGCATTTGTGGGCGCGAAAGGGGAATGGCAATGTTGAGGAGGATGACTAGTCTATTTTTTTTCCCTTTAATTTGTTGAATAATTTATTTGTGTGGCAAAACTCTATTTATTTGTATGTCAAAACTCTATTTATTTGGTGTGCAATTTTTCTATTGCCCAAATTGGGCCGAGTCGCCGCTGGGGGGGCGGCCTGGGTTCACGACTGGGAAACGCGCCCCCCCAGTTCCCAGAATAGCGCCGCGGCGCAAAAAATGCGAGGGTTTTCGCGTCCTGGTGGGGCGCAACGGCTGGAGATGCCCTAACGTACAATGTTGGTGTCACAGTAGCACGGGCGGCGCATTGTTCTGCCGCTGTACACGTACACGCGTACGTACCGAAACGGGGCACCCCTGCACATGAAACTCCAAACATACTGGTCCCCTCCCAGGCACGGCCAATCTACCGGCCAGAGATTGTTCTTTCACCAAAAAAAAGAGATTGTTCCATTTCCAAATGCGTGGTATTGGATCCTAGCGGTAAGCAGGAGTGGTAAGAATCACCGCTTGATTTGAACCGTAGGAGAAAGGAAATAATTTTCCGTACGTAAGGGGGAAAAAAAGCGACCATTTGCATTTTGCACAAAAGTTCATCCATCATTCTGTCACGAGCGGCCAGCCAGCTGAGGATCTTGGGTGGTGGGGCTTGGCCCACCGCGGCGAGCGACCGACCGTCCGCGCTTAGCAAGATTCTACCTTTTGTTGTCTATCACGAGCAGCTCGTCTAGGATATGAAGAAAAAGTACGAGCCGAGATCTAGAATTATCTACCTAGGCAACGCAACGGCCTGTAGCGTAGATGGACACACGCCTTTTTGTTCTCTTGGAATCGGGCGTAGGCCTACCACGTGAAAGGGCCGGGCGAGGAGACCTATGCTATGCTGCATTGAGAGCGAAAGCTATCGGGCAACCACGATGCGCGCGTCATCATCCTGATATAGGAGTCGTTTTCCCACAAAAGAAAAAATGCAGAAAAACCGCGACAAGATTCGTCAGCTTTATTAGCGCCATTATCTGGACTGGATGGAAGAGCGGATCAAGCTCGGGGGGCCAGGGAGAACTAGTTTCGAGTCAACATCACGACGTGGCGATCTCAAAAGAACGGGGAAGGGTAGATACCAAGCCAAGACAGCTCGGGAGCTCACTTCAAGCTTCGCCAACGCAGCTGTACACCGGTCCAGCTAGGCTAGCTGGACAAAGGGACAAGCCAACTGCTTGCCAGTAACGACCGGTCGCACTGGTTGTCTGGTTTAGGGTTGGTATTATACCCATGTTTTACGATCCGGTGATTGCACTTGGGCTACTCATAGCGAATAACATGGAGTAGTAATATGTATTCCCACCGTTCCAAAATACGTAGATAACTTTTATTTATGTAAATATGCATGTATGTAGACATTTATTTTAGTGTTTACATACATGCATATTTGGACAAACAGAAGTCATCTATTTTAGAACGGTATTAGTCGAATTGAAGGCTAAACCTACTGGTTCTCCTTTTTAGAAATGTATTACGAAGGTTAAAAAGGAGTTTTTCATCGTGTTAGTTTCTCGCTTGGGAATGGTGAGGGTATTCGTTTCTGGGAGGACCGTTGGCTAGGGGCTTCTTCTTTAGCAACTCAATATCCGTCACTATACTCTACTACACTCTATTGAGAGTCATAAAAACATTCTTGTTTCTTCTGTGCTTGGTCAGTCACCTCCCAATTTACAGTTTAGACGTGGTCTCGTGGGAGAAAAATGGAAGACGTGGTTGCATCTTATAGAAAGACTCATGGGAGTTACTCTATCTGATAACCAGGACAATTGCAAGTGGACCCTCACTACCACATGTTCTTTTACAGTAAAGTCTTTTTATGCTGATCTTATGAATGGGGATGTTAGATTCCTCGTAAATATCTGTGGAAGTTGAAAGTTCCTCTCAAGACTGAAATTTTTATGTGATTTTTGTCTAGAAGGGAATTGCTGACTAAGGACAATTTAGCTAAGAGGGGTTGGACCGCGTGTAAAAAATGTGTGTTCTGTGGAGAATCGGAAACGGTTAAACATCTGTTTATTTCTTGTGATTTTGCTAGAAAGATTTGGAGGCTGGTGCATTTTACTTATAGTATTTCAGCTCCTTCTGGTATATCCAGTAAGTTTGGCAATTGGTTGTTTAGTGTGGATAAGTGTACTAAAGCATTTATACGCACATGTGCATATGTTTTGTTATGGGCAATTCGGAATTGCCCGAATAGAATTATTTCTAATAATGAGAATACCAATGTTTAGGATATCGCTTATCGTTAACTTATTGGTCGGCCCATGATAAGAGATATATCGGCTTATCGGCCGATAAATCGATTTTATCGGTAGACTGTTTATCGGCCATTTTTCTTGTAAATCCCAATTTGTAGCACTAAAATATGATATTCAAATATATCATATTGGCATTAAAAACTCTAAATTATGATATATATAAATATATTTTATTCAATAATTCTAAAAATTCTATGATGAATGCCATCTATCATATGTTCCACTGTTCGAAAATCGATATATCGACCGATTTATCGGCATATCGACAGATAAACCGCTTGTAAGACCGATAAAATGGCCTAAATCATAAACTCCACCGATATTCATTTATCATATCGGTCACTACCCGATAAGCGATAAATCGGCTGATAAATCGGCATATCGGATGATATTTGGAACAGTGGAGAATACTGAAATTTTTTTGCAGGTTATTCACCAGACTTCATATTGGATGAATCTATGGTCGCATCTTCTTCCTCAGGATCAGCGTGCTCGCTTGGATGGAGGATGCACTCGCATGATGGTGGTCGTTTGGGCTATCTTCAACAAGACTGTCTGGTTACACACTAGACGATTGAGTTTTGTGTAGCCTTCTGTTGATGATGCTTTCAGTTCTCCATGGTGAGCTTTTGGTCTTTCATTTTGGTTGAGTGCTAGAGCTATTGTGACTCTTTAAGTTATCTTGCTGGGTTATAATTTTAACACAAATATTTTTGTTTAATAAAAATCGTGTGCATCAGCCTAATGCAAAGGCTAGGGCCACCCTTTTCAAAACAAAAATCTATTTTAGAACGGAAGAACACATAATGGGATCCCCTAGCTATTGCCGGTAGCGAGGCGGGGTCTACGCCTCGCCCAGGCTCGCCTCCCCAGCTGGCACAGCTCCACACCTTGGCCGACCCATTATTCTTTTTTTCTTTTTCAGTTTTATTTATTAGAAATAATTCATATACTCCCTCCGTCTCATATTAATTGTCTCAAAGTTGTAAAAAAATGGATGTATCTAACACTAAAACATCCACTTTTGTCCAAGTTTGAGACAATTATTTTGAGACGGAGGGAGTAATTTAAGATGAATATTTCTTTTAAATGATGAAAAAAAGTTTGAACGATTTCAAACATGAACAATTCTTAGATTTGAATAATTTTTAGTTTAAACGTTTTTTTCATCTAAACAAATTTTAAATTTGAACAGTTTTTTAACTGAACTAATTTTGAAATTGATTTTTTATATAAATTTGAACAGTTTTCAGTTTTGAACCAAAAATAATTATGTACAAAAAATTCGGTGAAAGAAAAAGAAAAAGGAAAAAAGAAAAAAAAGAAAAAATGGAACAATAAAAACCTTAAAAAAGACAGCTAGATACAAAACGTGTCATAGCCTAATGGTTGTGCCCCTGTCGCTCCACATGCCGAGTCCTAGGATCGAATCCTTGTTCTCTCATATTTTCCTTTTTAAGGGATATTTAGTGGGTCGGCCCGCTACAAATTTCCGCGCGGGCGAGTCAAAGCTAGTACTCGCATTAAGCAATACATAGCGTCCGCGCACATAATGCCAATTTACGTTACTATCTTCATAATGGATACTAACATTGTTGTGCTCGTTAATTATGTTATCTTATATAGACTCATTTTTTCTTAGGGTGTGTACTGTTACGGTAACATAGTATGTTACCACAATATCCTCTTTCTTCATTAAATGACATGCCATGTCAACAAAAACCTTAGTTGACATTACATCCTTTCCACATATGTTACTCTGTTTTTTTTTTTCAAGGATGTTACTCTCAGTATGAACAACCTTACTATTTGCTGGCTTGACTAGACAAATATAAATACGTATACGCGTCGCTTTTGCACTATTAGGATTGCTACGTGGTAGACTCATTTGGTAGTGGCTGGGCGTGTAGCCACCAAATGGAGCGGTGGCATGCATTGGCAGCGGAAGGGGACTGACGGACGGAGACAGTAAGAATAGGGGATGCAGAAAATGACGTGGCGCTTGCCTTGAGTTGGTTGAATGAGCCCGACCCATACCAGGAGCTGAAGTATGCGCCAATGCTTTGATGTAGCCGGCCGGACCGGGAAGCTGGAGCTGGCGGAGGCAGAGGCTGGCAAACACTTCCCACGCTGACGCGCTCCTCTGCGTTGCGTCGCTTTCAGACAAACACCTACACTACACAGCACTACAGCACAAGACAGACAACGCTGCTCGACACAGGCATTCAGGTCACGTGCTTCTCTGCTTGGCAATGGCACCCAACCGCGTGCCTTTGCTGACCTTTTTATTCTGCCCTTTGTTTCTTTCTTGCCCTGCGCTTCAGAATCACGCCTTGCAATCCAGGCGAATGATGTCAGGAATCCACATTGGATCCACCCGGCCCCGGGGACTAATTAATTCTGTTTTACAGGGATTCGGTGCACCCGGTCACCCCGTGCTCCCGGATTTTCAAATTTTCCAAATTTTGTACTTTTGTGTTTCAAGAAATCATTATTTTGCTCATCCGGAGTATATTTTTACAAATTTTCGGTGAAAAAGGTGTTCTGTTTGGGGGTTATAGAAAGAAAACAAAATCGTGGGCATAAAAACCTCTTTTTTTTTCTTTTGAAAATTTGTCTTTTTTCTCCGTGGCCCAAAATACTAGTACTATTGGCCGAAAAACAAAGTACTCCCTCTGATCAGAAAAGTACACTATATTTTCGTACTTATATATTAGTATTATTCTATTAATTCTGTTAGAGATACGATTTTGAAAAGTGAGAAGCACCTTGCGTTTTACCTGGGACTTCTGAACAAAGTAGCAATGATCCACGTCGAGAACTACAAAGATAAGCTGTAGGGTCATCATCGACTGTGACTAACAAGAGTGAAATGAAGAAGAAGGCTTGAACGGTGTCCAGTTCAGACATACTAGGACGCAATTTGTCGTTCAAGGCTGACATACAAGACACTACATCACCTGCGCACCATCCATCCATTCATGCCTTGTTTTATTTATGTTTGGCAAAACAGTCGTCACAACGACGAATGTAGCTAGCTAGCTGTTTGAAAAATCGATACAGGCTACTGTAAAAAGAATACAACATACTCAAAATCTGACACTCTGGACCCTCAAGGCCCACTGATGCCGCTTCTATGGTTCATTCAGGCAGGTGCAATGTCCACTGACAACACCGCCCTATCTGCTACATCCTAACCAATTCAACAAGGTTCATTAGAACAAAAAAAAAATGATCAATGTTCCTTCAGCTTTAGAAGCGTCATCCTCAGCCCCTCCATCGCGGACCGGATCTTATCCGACATCTTCTGGTAAAGCCATCGCTGTGCCGCCTCGTCTAGCCCCTCCGGCTCGATGGTTGGCCAGCCTTTCCTTTCGAAGGATGTGTTTTGGGGTATACTTGCTGCTTCCTGCTTTAAGCTTGGCAGATCAAATTCTACCGGTTCTCCCACGATCATTTGTACCTCCTTGCTGCAGAGAGGCAATGGTGGACGGCGCCCAAAGAATGATGTCTCTGGCATGATCTACAGTCAAACAGTGAGGTGTTAAAAATAAACACCAACGAAACCTCCAGTGCAGTGCAACTCTACAAAAAAAATTGATGGTATCTCAGAGCCGCAAAGATTTCCATGTACCTTTTCAAAACCAGTGTGAATAATAGGCAAAACTATTGGAGTTACAGGTGCTCGGACAATAAGACTGGCAGTTCCCCACTTCAGACGTCTGATTGATTGGTGGTCTTGGGCCACTTTTCCTTCAGGGAATGAATGCAACTGTTTGAATATGGCATGAAGAAATTCGCAATCAATTAAAGGCCAGTGTTTGTGAACATAAGCGCACTATCTGTTAATGGCAGAAGTGAAGTAGTTCATACCCACTCTCCAGTGCTAAGCACTTCAAGGGCTTCATTCATATGGTCTTGATAAATTCCAGCCCCTCTTGTGATCGGCACACATTTCCCTGCGCATACAATTATTTGTCGGTAACAAGATTGTCAAATTATGTGACGCAATAGCGATAACAACACTGCCTTGCAACGAAACCCTGAAAATGCAAAGATAAGAAAAATACAAGCATAAAGATGACAAAACACAAGCGCTGAACATCTAAGGTAGCAATTGAACCAGAGATCAGGTAACGTAGATGTCAGATAGCTTATCATTGTTTATGTGTTACTATCACAGCATGTCAAGTATCATATCATGTCGTCTGATATGAGGTACTTGAAAACAGACATGCAATTTAATGTCAAATATCTACTATTAAGGAAAAATGTGAAATACAGAACAAATAAGCAGGGAGAAACAACATTACGTAATGCCTGGAAAAGATTGATATTTTCCAGTAAGCTCTATAAAGCTAGTCTTGGTAGTGCGTGGGATAAATCAGGACCTCTTAGGTAATAAAATATCTATGAAGATTGTTAACTGCTCAGCAAACATGATGCGAGTTAGCATGGCAGCAAGTCAAAAAACTACGACGATTCTTGGCATTTAAAATGCAAACATAAAGGTAAAAGCAAAGAGCCCACTAGATTACATGTGGTTATTAGATAATTAACTGAAGGGTGCCATAAAATGGCTCCACTAAAGAAACATTTCTTATATTGAAATCAACTACAATCTACGCCGTAGCATGCTCCACAACATAAGTTACAACTAGTGGAAGTCAGTAAATTTTTAGGAAGATAATTAGGCCTACATTCGACCATACAATTCAGTGCATATATGCAATGTAAATAACACAAAGAAGCACAAGGAATCTCACCAACTCGAAACATGTAAGACATGAATACATTCCTGAAGCAGATATCCTCAGCTGTCAGCACCCATCTTGCAAGCTTCGCATCTGTAATAGGGAAACCCTTGAATCCCCACATAAAAGGGTCATCTATCCTGTACAAACAAGTACAGGATAGCCTCAATGTTACCAAAACTCCGGACACACAAGAACCATAATCGGCAAACAGGACATGTCTAACTAATTAGTAAGTCTCTCCACTGGGACCTATACATGACACATATACAACACAACAAATGCTAACACAGCACATCTAGATAAGATAGATAAGTCTTGCCCATTGCATACACAATTTGTGGAAAATTACAGTTAAATAAAAAAATAAATAGTAATATACACTAAGTCGACGTGGCATGTAAGAAAAGTGAGTAACATGAACGCTTCTACAATGTGCTTTAACTAAAATTTCAACACTTTATAGTTAAAACCCATCACGTGGACACGCACCGAGGACCGATGCGTGTCTGAAACTCCGAAATGTATATGCACACAATGTGGAGACAGTGTGTTTTAGAAATGTGTGATTTCCAATAGTACATGAAAATCCACTACATGATGTTAACCATTGAATCCCAAGAAGACAGACAGGATCAAATACGTGATTTCTAATGACAAATAATTGAAGTATCCCATTTGCAGGTTACAGAACAAGAAATTGGCACAGATTTCACAACCAAGTGCTGTCACAAGGACAGATCAGAAGTACTGAGAAGAAACACGTCACCACCGATCTCTCTACCTAAATCTAGTTTCGTTACATATGAACAGTAATCCACGCTAAGTTGATGTGGCATGTTAAAAAGAGAGTAATACGCACGGTTCACAAGTCCGCAATACCTAAAACTGTGTTTTAATTAAAATTTTAACGCTTCAAAGTTTTTCTTGTTTTGTTTTTTGGCAATAACACTTCAAAGTTAAAACCCCAACATGTGGAGGCGTGCTGGGGACTGGGGTGTGTGAAACTCCGAACTATATATCTGTACACAATGTGGACACAGACTGTTGCAATACTTCAAATGCTTCACAATTGTGGGTTAATGGTACATAGAAATCCAGTACATGCTGTGAACCACTAAACCCCAACTAACACAGAAACGACTGACTACGAAGCATGAATCCTAAATTATATGCCATCAGCGGAGGATCCCATTTGCAGGTTACCGACCCAAGCAATTGGCACATTTTTCTCAACCAGGTTGCTCTCACAGGGACAGATCAGAAGTACTCAGAAGAAACACGGCACCGCCGATCTGTCTCCGCCTAAATCTAGCTCGAGGCCACAATCAGCAAGAGCAATACATGGGGTGGCGGGACGAGTGGCGGAAGAGCGAAAGGGGAACATACGTGGACATGTGGTTGCTGACGGTGAGGAGCGGTGTGCCGGGAGGACGCGATTTGACGAGGCGGTGGAGGGCGTCGGCGTTGTGGACGGTGGTGGTGTTGAGCAGCGTCACGTACGCCTTGGCGACCGTGCCGATGGCGCCGATCACCGCGGCGCGGGGGACGCCGCCGAGGTGCCCCGCGCGGCCCGCCCACCGCAACGTCCGCGCCGCCGCCGCCGTCACCGCCTCGGCGGACGCCTCCATCCTCTGCCCCCTTTCTTTCTTTTCGCGTGTTCTTTTTTCTTTTGTTCCGTTTCCCTCTGCCGTGTAGGCCCAGACTATGGACTTTGCAACGGTTGGTGAGGGAGATTTTCCCTGTAGTAATAAAGGTGCAAGGAAAGACCGATTTCAAATCCGTTTTGAAAATACAAACTATGAATACCATGCAGAGTTTGATACTGATTCAGAACGAACGATGACGACGCGCTTAATACGTGCAAGTCTAAACCGGAAGTGGGTGTTACCTTGTTTTATAATGATGCTCCCATGAGTAAGAGACTGTGAAAGCTAAAACTATTCAAAAAATTAAGATCCTTGCTGAGTGTAAATGACAAGGGAGTAAAAAATAGGCCTTTTTTTTAACATGACAAGTTGATGAAACGCCTATATGGTTAAAAATTGTTTGAGAAAAATTATCTATTGTACAATTGGATTATAGATTAATGGACAATTGGCCAATTGTACAAGCTATATAAAGTTTCTCAATTATAGCTACTTGAACAAAAGAAACTTTATATAGCTGGTCTTGGTTGACAATCGGGCCGAGAGCTCTAACTTGATACTTCTGGCGCAAGACAATTAGACGATCCAGAGAACGGGGAGATAATGAAATTGTTTCTTTTCCCGCCTCTCAGAAAAGAGAGCAATAAAGTACCACGCATCAGGCTGAAAACATGACAACCTTTGGATACACCAGTCTTATGTTCAAGGGCTCGGGACTTTTGCTCTGGGGCTGAGCGGTTCCGTCGATGTACTTCAAGGCTATGAGGTTACCCCTATTAATCCAAACCCGCAAACCCCAAGAAGGAAGGAGATTGTGGCTCAGTTGTGTTCTTCTAGGGCCGCGAGGATAGGTGCAACATCAGCTCATGACATCTCGGGATCCCGATCTTCGACGCTAGCGCCCCGGCAGGACAACTCGTCCTCGCTTGAGGAGGATATCGTGCCGGACACAGAGCAGCACTCCGGGCTTGGGCATCCCGCGAGATTGGATCTCACTCACCCCACTATGGATGCCATGGCGCATACGCCAGCCAGTAGTGGTGTAATGGTTGGGCCGACTCAGGTGGGAATGGTCGCGGCGTGCAAGCCCAGTCTTGCGGCTGCTGGACTCAATGGTTCCTTCGGTGAGGGTGGTGGCGAGATGCTGGGCGAGGCCGCAGCTAGTCCGACGGCACCGGGGCCTTGCCATGTCGATGCGTCTCATATGGCCTCACCAGGGAAGCAGCTGCACTATAGCGCATATGAGCAATAGTGGTGCGACGAGCAAATGCACGACACGGAGGAGGTCGTGCCTACATCACCAAGGTATGCATATGTGCCGCTGGCCGCGTCGACGGTAGGGGAGGGAGACTCTACTACACCACTGTGGCCCCCGGGGTCGATGCCGTTGAGGAGGAGCGGGAGGCACGCCGTGGCTTTGGACGGGTCCCCCGTTACGTTGCAAACGTATCTATAATTTTTTATGCTCCATGCTTGTTTTCTACTCAATACTTTTTGTTTTCCACATGTTTTCCTTCGTTTTTCGGATGTTTTTATTGACTAACCTATTAACGAGATGCCCATGCCAGTTGTTGTTTTCAGCTGTTTTTTTTATTTCAGAAAAGTTCTTAAAGAAATATTCTCGAAAAGGGCTGGAAATTCGCGGAGATCGTTTTTTTACCTAGAATAAAGACAAAGTCCAAAGAAGAGCCGGAGGGGGGGGGGGGTGCCAGGCGCGGCCCCACACTAGGCCGCGCCTAGTGGGCCCCTGGTTGCCCCAGCCACCGCCTCTCATCGTCTCTTCGCCTATAAATTGCCCTAACCCTAAAACTTTTGGAGACAGATTTATTTTCCACGAAACATATAGAGAGGCGTCGTCACCTCGAAAGTCCAATCTAGGGCTTCTGCAGCCCTGTTCCGAGGGGGGAATCGTCATCGGAGACTTCTACATCACCATGATCGCCTCCAAACAGATGCGTGAGTAGTTCATCTCGGTACTACGGGTCCATAGCAGTAACTAGATGGTTGTTCTCTCCCTTATGCCTCCATGTTTAGAGTGTCGTGAGCTGCCTCACATGATCGAGACCACCATTATGTAATTGTGCATGTTGTGTTTGCTGGGATCTGATGAACCATGAGATTATGATTATTTTATTCATGTCAATCTGAGATGCTTCGCTTATATTTGTAGAGGTTTTTAATGTTGTCTTGCAATGCTCTCCGGTGTTTATGATTACCTTGGCCACATAGTTATTTTCACCTCCAAGAGAAGGTTTATATGCTAGAAAGTGGGTTCATGCCTCCCTTACATCTGTGATCGAGTGAAAGAAACGTGACAGATGGGGGATATGTTGTTGCTACTAGGGAGAAAACATCGGTGCTCTTGTCTACAGACGAGGACCACTGTTTACATTATGTATTGTTCTTAATGCATTTGTCTATTGCACACAAAGCAATCACTTAGTTGTTGCACTTAATACCAGAGAGATTTGCTGGATAGCTTTCTTGAGGTGGACTTTTAGATATGGATGCATGCTGGATAGAGGTCCATATGTATTGACGTAATGCCTACAGTGTTAGAACCAGTGAACTATATCTCGTCATAATAGTATTGTTATAGTTCATGATTTGTCAACTGCCCAGCTGTAATTTTTTCACCCAGCATGTTTGTTTTCTTTGGAGGGACACCGCTATTGAAACTATGGCCCCCGATCCTATTTTCCTCATTATTACAACCTTCTTTCAAGCACTTTAACCATTGTTTCCTTGTTGTTACGTTTTATACTTTTATTACTTTTCAATACTCTAGACGTTTAATTCTCTTGTTTTCAGCAATAGGGAAGATTGGCAACCTTCTCGAAAGTTGGGGCCAAGAGAGAGTTTGTGTGTTGTGTGCAGGTTCCACGCTTGTTGATGTGCCAAAGAAAAAGCAACCTTCTCCAAGACTTCGAAGTCCTACTGGATTGATAACCCGTTCCTTAATCGGAGGAAAATTTTCACTAGACTACATCATACCTTCCACTTGGGGTTACCCAACGAGCGTGTGATCACGTCTACTTCATCCTCCTTCACGGATGAGGACTCCATGGTTAAAACAATGTGTCGCAAGGCAGAACTAAACCCCCAAACCACTGCATTGTCAAATCCCCAAAATCTTTTCTTGCATTTTCCAATTCAAGCATTTTAGCTAAATTGAACATGTATTTTCTTTGGGTAATATTGACACAAACATTGCCATATCGACTAAGGCACTAAGACATGTGGAGTACGACTGGTTAACAGTGATCCCAAAAGTCTCGTGTAAGTCGTTTCGATCTGTCTCCACCTAAATCTAGCTCGGGGCCACAACCAGCAGGAATAATAGATGGGGTGGCGGGACGAGTGGGGGGAAGAGTGAAGGGGGACATAAATGGACATGTGGTTGCTGACGGTAAGGATCGGCGTGCCGGGGGGAGGGGCGATTTAACAAGGCGGTGGAGGGCGTCGACGCTGTGGATGGCGGTGGTGTTGAGCAACATCACGTACTCCATGGCAACCGTACCAATGGCGTCGATAAATGATACTCTCAGACGTGATCACACCTTCATTGGGTTACCCCAAGAGGAAGGTATGATGTAATCTAGCGGAAATTTCCCCCAATTGTGGAACCAGGGTTTATCGACCAGTAGAACTTCGAAGACTTGGATACAGTTGCTTGTTGTCTAGCGCGTTAATAAGCGTGGAACCTGCACACAACACATGTCGGATATATACCGATAGGAGTATATCCGGCATTGGTCTAAAGAGCCGGATTACCAGGGTGGCCCTGATGCGCAGGAAGACGGATTCTAGAAGAACCCGGACCACGACCCAAAGTGGTGCGGCTTGGAGGACAAGATGGATTCCTTACTTTCCAAGTTAGATACTTTCTGTAGTCTTCTAGGTTTCCTTTCTGTAAGCCCTAACCCAGCTATCTATATAAAGTCGGACGGGAGAGACGAAAGAGATAGAAAATTTGCTAGAAGCCAACTCGCCGGGAAGTTGATCCTCGCCGAGTTAGCAAAACCCTACTCACATTGTACTTTGTATACTTCAGGCTTCAGCCCTGATTTAGTGAGATTGCAGGAGTAGGAACGTCGCCTAGTTGCGCCGTACTGAACCTGGGTAAACTTGGTGTTCTCGATTGTCATACTACCACGTCCCCTCACGTCTCTACCCGTAGGCTCATGGCACCCCCGTCTACGATCCTTACTACGATGTCTCGTCAGTTGGCGCCCACCGTGGGGCCAGCAACGTCAGGCGTTATGTTTCGATCGGGGATACTCGGCGGAATCGACAGTACCATAACTGTCGGAAGCCTGGAATTCGACAACAACGCCGGGCGCTTCATCGACAACGAATCGTACATGCCAGCATGGAATCACCTAGTAAGTGCCTGCGTTTTACCGATTGAATCTGCAAACATCTTTATCGGATTAACTGCAGAAGCAATGGGATTCTGTGGTGGAAGCAAATTTATCCCACCCGCCCTATACCCAGTTGAAGAAAACTATGATACCGGGTTCTGTTCAGATCGCTAAAACCCTGAATTTGCTGCCTCTTCGGAGATGTCCGCAATCAGATCTCACTTTATTGGCATGGTGCAGTCCGAGGTCGCTGAAAACACGGAAGTAAGTAATCCCGTAGAAGAAGCAGAAAACAACAAACCTACAGAACAAGTGGAAGATCCGATACCCGTTAGTGAAATGACGAACTCGGAAGCCGACTCTGTATTGGCTGCTATAGAAGCAAGATTGGAGTCGGAATCTGGATCTGAGGACATAGATTCGGAAGACGAAGATGAAGACGCTTTCAAAAGAAAGGTCAAATCTATGCAGGAGAGCTTCCACGAAGTACTTATGGCAAAACCGACTGAAAACTCGAATGCCGAGGAAGATGAAGACCCCATAACGCCTCCACCAGATGAGGAAAGAGAGGATGGCGAAACCAGTCCCATCTATCCTTATGTCAAGGAATTGAGAGAAGAAGAACCTGAAAAAAAGCCTCCCTCTTCCAAGAAGAAAAAGAAGACTGCCAAGAAACTCCAGAAGAAAAAATTGGCAGATACTACTAATCAAAACCAGGAAGCAGGAGGAGGAAGCGGATTCACGCCTGCGGAGAAGAAAAAGAAAGAAATCCATGTTCCCCAAATGTCGGAACAGGACGAGATCGGTCTGATCAAAACCCCGGTTGGACCGTACGAACCACCGGAAGTGCTGGAAGCCAGAAGGCAAGCCATTATGCGGCAGCAGCAACAACTATTCCGATCTCAAGAAAACCTCCTCAAAGCCTAAGCAACTGTGAAAGCAAAGCAGGAGGAAATTGAAAAATTCGAAAGACGGAATATGTCCGGGCTAAAACCCACGAGATTACCTGGAATTGCAAGGACGGATGTGCTGCCAGTAAAAGAACGGTTGCAAAACCCTTCTTGGCAAAGACAGGTTGACGGCGTAAACGCTAAGGGAGAACGCAGCTACAAAACCGTAGCTGAAAACGCGGAAGCCGCGTTCGCCATCCTTAATGACGATATGTACTCCAAAGACGAAAAACTTCAGGGAGTGTATGCTTTCCTGGGAAAATCATTACAACAGCAACAACGAGGACAGGCAAAATCAAGGAAGTTGCATGACGACTCGGCCCTATGCAAAACTGCCACCTGCCCCGCTGGAGCACCTGGACCTGGCGAACCTGGAGATTCAGGCGATTCTAAGGAAAAGAAGGGAGATCCTAAGAAGGACAAGAAAGTCCTGGACAATAGAGATGAAGCGTCCAGAACAAGATCCCATCTGCCGAAAGGCGGAAATAATCCCCATGGTCACAAGGATCGGGAGGAACAAAACCGAAAAGACGGAAAAATGATGCCACCTCCGAGACGCACAGCTGAAAAAGCCAGAAGAAATGATAATCCTCACAGGCGTGAGAGATCCCGTACTCCTCCTAGGAACAAAGAAAGTTCAAGGAGTAGAACTCCACCTTATTCCAAAGGACACGATAATGGACGAAATAGGGATAACCCCAGAAGAGCGCACTCGTGCAACAATGGGCCGAAAAGGAGCAGATCCCCTTCTGTCCATTCAGCCGGTAGATATTCCGCACACGTCGATAAGGCAGATAGAGATGATCTATACTTTGGACCTAAGTGCTTCACTGATAGGATCCGAAGAATAACCCTACATTCTGGCTTTGCCAAAGTTGGTCCAGCTTACCAAAAGTATACCGTAAGTACAAACCCGAATACATGGCTCTCAGATTATTATACTACCGTTCAGATCAACAAAGGGACAGACCTGGAAGCGGTGAAATTTCTCCCCCTAATGCTGCTGGATGGAGCCAGAGATTGGATCAACGGGGTTCCGTCAAGAACTGTAGATAGTTGGGATGATATGGCTAGAGTATTCGCTCAGCATTTTTGGGGTACGTACAAATGTCCTAAGAGCATCAACCAGCTAAATCGCTGCGTCCAGTTTGAAGACGAGTCGTATGTCGATTTATATCAAGATGGACAACAATGAAAAATAGCTGTTCCGGAGTAAGTGATGTACAGACAATCCATGCTTTCATCAATGGCTTAAAAACCCGGCCTCATACCGTTCATGGTTGGTTCAAAGGAGCACAAAGATCTCGGATCTATGCTTACTACCGCCAATGAGCACGCAACGACTGAAGATGATATCAGAGCGAGAGGTGGCAATATTGACGCTTTGGTTCAGGCCAAAAAGACACCTCGTTCTGAAAAGAAAGCTACTCCAGAGGCACATGAAAAACCCAAAGAAGTAAATGTAACCTTTGGAAAGGATAATGGCAGCAAATGGAAAGGAAGAAGCACATAACCAATCTCCTACTCTAAGGAAGAGTGGAAAAAATAAAGTCGGAAAACTGTGTCCACCATCCGCAATTTGGGAAGCCTACCCATACAAATGCGCAGTGCCGCCTCAACAAGCATATGAAGGGCACCGCAGGATCCGAGAACAAAGGAAAGAATTCCAAGAGGAAGTTCAACAAGCAAAAGCTGGAAGCTGAGAAAGAAGAAAGTGAATCGGACACTGATGATAAAATCCAAGCACAATAGCGAAAAGGCGAACCAAAATTCCCGAGAGTTGAAGGAGAATGTAACCTAACTTTCCTGGCAACTCCCTCAACAAAACAGGCGAAAAGGACACTTCGAGAAATCAACGCGGTTGTTCCACCAACACCAAAGTACTTGAAGTATTCAAATACGCCAATTACTTGGGACCAGTCAAATCATCCGGAAACATCCCTGAACCCGACACACATGCTTTGGTCGTAAGCCCTATTGTTCAAAACACTAGGCTCAAAAGAGTGTTGATGGATGGAGGATCTAGTATCAACATCATGTACCTGAGTACATTGAAACAACTACTTATTTCCAAAACTCAGCTCAGGCACATCAACATACGGTTTCATGGTATTGTTCCTGGCAGGCAAGCACAATCCCTAGGAGAAATTTCCCTAGATGTAACCTTTGGAAGTAGAGAACATTTCCGCCAGGAAAAAATCTCATTCGAGGTGGTGCCGTTCGAAAGTGTATACCATGCAATACTCGGACGTCTAGCTTCGCCAAATTCATGGCAAGATCATGTTATATTTACAACAAGCTGAAGATGCCAGGGCCAAAAGGAGGAGTAATTACCAAAACTGGAGATTAAAAATTGGCGAACGAGCTGGAGAAAGGAAACGCCCTTTGCGCTGAGCAAGTGATCGCAAGGGAGGAATTGAAGGAGCTAGCTAAGAAAGTTTCGCCGATGGAAATGCCGTCAGGAAAAGAAAGTCGGAAGCCGGAAGATAGCTTCAAGGCCTCAGAAAATACAAGAC
The DNA here is from genome assembly GCA_028641055.1 of Alopecurus myosuroides. Taxonomy (NCBI): domain Eukaryota; kingdom Viridiplantae; phylum Streptophyta; class Magnoliopsida; order Poales; family Poaceae; genus Alopecurus; species Alopecurus myosuroides. Next base: position 42,654,528 of record CM054059.1, on the reverse strand, counting down.
AGGTTATCTTAGATCCCAAAGATCCGACAAAATTTGTCGTAGTGGGAACTGGGATGACCGACAAATAGGAAGACGCGCTCATCAAGTTCCTCCGTGAGAACTGGATTATTTTTGCCTGTTGTCCTGCGGACATGCCGGGAGTACCCAGGGAACTTGCTGAGCATCAACTGAAAGTGATTCCAGGATCAAAACCCGTCAAGCAAGGTCTCCGTCGTTTCGATGGAAGAAGACGGAAGGCTATAAGCAAGGAAATTATCTGGCTTTTAGCAACTGATTTTATCTGGGAAGTCATACATACTGATTGGTCTGTGAACCTAGTATTAGTCCCGAAGAAAGACAATATTATTCTTAGAATGTGTATAGATTACACCGGCTTGAAAAAATTGTGTCCAAAAAATAGGATCGCGTTACCGCGAATCGATCAAATAATAGATCCACTGTTGTCTCTGAGCTTTTATGCTTTTTGGATGCTTATTTCGGGTACCATCAAATACGTATGAAGGAGGAGGATCAAATAAAAACTTCCGTCATAACCCCGTATGGAACATACTATTACATAACCATGCCTTTTGGCTTGAAGAACGCCGGTGCAACTTACCAACGTTGCATGCAAAGATGCTTGCATAGTTAAATCGGCAAAAACGTCGATGTTTACGTGGATGACATTGTCGTAGTTTCCAAGGAAAAGGATACACTCCTTGAAGATCTACGAGAAACTTTCGAAAATTTGCGCACTTATAAAATGAAGTTGAATCCATTAAAGTGCGTATTCAGGGTTCCCTCAGGAAAGATTCTGGGTTTTATCACTTCTCACAGAGGAATAGAAGTAAACCCGGAAAAGATCAAGGCAATCTTGAATATCACAAGGCCTACGTGCTTAAAAGATGTCCAAAGATTGACGGGTTAGGCAGCCGCAGTCAGCAGGTTCATAAGCCGGCTAGGAGACAAGGCTCTGCCATTATACAAATTGTTGAAGAAATCCGACAAATTTGAATGGACAGAAGAGGCAGACAGCAACAAACAAGGTTATCTGCGCAGTGATAATTGTGGAAAGGCGGAAATACGAACAAAGTATACCAGATAAGCATCCATTGTACTATGTTAGTGAAGTATTCTTTGAGTCAAAGCAAAGATACCCACATTTTTATCAAAAGTTGGCATATGGTGTGTTTTTTCATCTCGAAAACTCCGTCGTTATTTCCAAGGACATTCCATAACAGTGGTAAGCAAAGCACCACTAGGGGATATTATCAACAATGCAGACGCAACATGCCGAGTTGCTAAATGGGGCATTGAGCTCGCTGCGTTTGACATTAAGTACCAATCCAGGATGGCAATTAAATCCCAGATGTTGGCAGATTTTGTCGCTGATTGGACAGAAGCAATGGAAAACACACCAATGCCGGAGTCGGGATATTGGATCATGCATTTTGACGGATCCAAGATGAAGGAAGGCGCCAGAGCTGGTGTAGTGCTTAAATCTCCAAAAGGTGACATTATGGAGTATGTATTACAAATACACTTCAACGACAACAACAATGTGGCAGAATACGAAGATTTACTTCATGCCTTGCATATTGCAAAGGAAATAGGCGTCAAACGCATACTCTGTTATGGCGACTCGGATTTAGTTCAACATCAGCTGAACCAAACATGGGATGCAAAAAGCCCCATTATGGCCGAATATTGGAGAACCGTGGACGAGTTTGCCATTTGCTTCCTAGGATTTGAAGTACTTCATATCAAAAGGGAAGAAAATTGGAACGCGGATGCATTAGCCCGCATGGGATTGGAAAGAGTGAAAACCCTACCACCTGGTGTGTCTGTCCAACATTTGCACGAACCATCGATCAAAGGTGGAGATGTTGATTATCCTCTCATTTCCGAGTCAATTGAAGTCCTACTTGTTAAACCGGATTGGACAATTCCATATCTAAAATTCTTAGTCGATCAGAAGTTCACTGATAGAGCAGACGAGGTCTTGCAAAGACAGATACAAAGTCGATGCAAAGAATACACGGTAATTAATGGTTGCCTGCATAAACGCAGTATTATCGGAATTTTTCAGCGGTGTATTTCACTAGAAGAAGGACGAGAAATATTGCAAGAAATCCATGCAGGAGATTGCGGACATCATGCTCAATCAAAAAGCATAGTCAAAAAAGCATTCCGCTCAGGTTTTTTCTGGCTCACAGCCAAGACAGATGCAGAGCACATAGTAAACACATGTGCTGGATGCAAGTATTATGCCAAGCAGACGAATATGCCAGCTCAAGCACTCAAAACTATCCCTATAACATGGTCATTTGTGGTCTGGGGGCTTGATATGATGGGACCATTCAAAACTGCAAGAGGCGGACTTACACATCTACTCGTTGCAGTAGATAAGTATACCAAGTGGGTGGAAACGAAACCCATAAAAAAACTTGACGATGTGACTGCCAGAAATTTCATCATTGACATAGTCATGAGATATGGTGTTCCACACAACATAATCACGGATAACGGGACAAATTTCTCTATTGGAGAGTTGGCAAAATATTGCCGACAAACGGGAATTCAACTAGATCTAGCATCTGTGACACACCCACAATCCAATGGACAGGTTGAACGACTGAATAGTTCTATCCTGCAGGGAATCCGCCCAAGACTCAAATCTCCTCTTCATAGAGCAGCTGGAGCATGGGTAGAAGAATTACCTTCCGTGCTTTGGAGTATTCGAACGATGCCAAATAGATCAACTGGGCAAACCCCGTTTTTCCTGGTTTATGGTGCAGAAGCAGTGCTTCCTACGGATATGCTCCATGATAGCCCAAGAGTGCTAGCATACGAAGACTCGGATGCTGAAAACGCACGACAGGATATCGTCGATCTCTTAGAAGAAGAACGAGAGCTTGTGCTACAAAGATCCGCCATTTATCAGCAAGGTCTGCGACGATATCATAGTCGGAAAGTCAAACACCGTTCTTTCAAAGAAGGGGACCTAGTGCTAAGGTCGGTGCAGGAAAGGAAGCACAAATTAGCCCCAGTTTGGGAAGGACCGTTTGTCATTAGCAAGGCTATGAAAATTGGGTCATACTATCTTGTAGATATTCGGGATACGGAAGATGATCCTAAAAGACCGAATCGCAAAAGAAAGAGAAAGATAGATGTCGAACTAGGAGAGACAAAGAGGCCCTGGAGCATCCAGCAGTTACGTACCTTCTACACTTAGTTCAATTTCTATGTAAACATCTTTGAGATCATGAAATAAAGTTGTCGGAATTCATGCATTACTGTTTTATCTGTTCATTTTGATATAAAGCATAAGTCCGTATTTATCTATTTCCCGATGATCTTTCAAAGTGCTCAATGTTAACCCGAATTGTGCCTGCGTGCTCGGAGTTATAAAAACTGAATGCTTTGCAGCCTAAGGAGGCTTAGAGAAACCCAGATTGTGCGTGCGTGCCTGAGTTTCATACATTTTTAAAATTCCTTACTTTTTCCTAAGTATTATCTGATTGTTTTTGTGTTGGGTCACTGAAATTAGTAAGTAAAAATGCCTTAGTACAATCCGTTTTTCCGAGTTTCAACTGATAGGTTAAACCCAGTCACTTGGCATGAAGATTACGTACTATTGAGCCATTTCAACACTAAGGACAATCAAACCATATAAACCATAGAATTTAGAAGGCAAAAGAATTAGAACCCGGAAAAACTTGCAAAGACATAAATTTTACTGCAAAAGGGGATGCTTGTTTATACAAATGATAGATAGCATTACAATAGATATTAAATTGAGAGAATAGTAATGTTTCTATTTTTTCTACTATCTACCCAGGAATCAAGCGGCCTCTTCGGAATCCGAGTCCTCCTATTCGCTGCTGGGGTCCTCGGGAGTTGCTGGAATTTCCTCCTCGGGGTAGAAGATGGAGATGTTCACCATTTGCGCTATCTTCGTAGCGTGGCCTTTGACGGAGTCGAAGATGCTGGCTCGCTGCTTTTCCGTGTATCCTTGAGGAATACCAGTCGCCACACGCCAAGACTTGGCGGTGGTGTAGTGCATACACATTAGCCCAAGGGCCATGCGCGCACCACCACGAGCTGCGGAACGGAACCTGGAATCCTTCTGGTTCGCCACCTCCTCGATCTCTTCCGGAAATTTTCTAACTCCCGAGAGTTTTCCTGCTTTGTCGGGAATGTACTTATTAATAAGTAACATCCCCGCGGACTTCAGCGCGGCAAAGACTCTCCCGAAAGCCCGGATTCAGTCAATCCGGGTAAGCAAGGGGTTTCCCTTTGTTTACATCAACAAAGAAAAGTTAGAAAAAACACAAGACAAAAAGAAACATACTGTAAAAAGTATAAGGAGAAAAAATCCTGTAAAAGACTAAAATCTTACCAAGAATCTTGTCCATTTCAATGCCTTCATCCAGGCGTTGATTTAGCGCGTTCTCCAGGCCGAGGATGGTGGCCTTGTCCTTCTCAGCCTGGCAGATTCCTTGAACTCGGCGATCCTGACAGCCAACTGGCTGGCCTCCAAGTCCTTCTGGAGCTTTACATTAATTTTGAAAAGCTCCGAGTTTTCCTTTCAAAGGTTCTCGGCATTGCCGGCATCTTCAGCAATTTTCTTGGCTTTCGCCAAAGAAGCTGAAAAGCAAGGAAAATGAAGAGTTCAAAAACTCGGAAAATGACTCAGAAAATTTCTCACAAAAATAGTAGTGTCAAAGAATGAAAAACTTACCTGCTGATTCCTTCAGCTCACGCTGAACAGATGCCAATTCCGAGTCTTTTTCTTCAAGAATTCCAAGGAGAGTTTTTACCTCCTTGTTCTTGATGGTAAGTTTACTGAAAACTTCCATGTTAATTGTCTTGGCAGTTTGCTGAAACATGGACAAGAGAAATAACGCTTAAGTAAAAAACAAGCAAGAACATGAAGAAAGCATTCAGTCAAAAACTATACAATTGGCTAAATGCTTGGGGGCTAGAGATATTTACCTGGCTCATTCTTGTAAGACTTGCCAGATTTTCGTTAAATTCCTTTGCGTATTCGGCAAAGAGAATTCCGACGTGGCAAAGGCCGTCTTGTATGACCTGCCGAGGCGAGAACATGTAATTATTCCTAACTATAAGTCCGCCTTGCGGCCAAGGACGGATTAAAGGAGCTGGAGTGAAGTACTTTGTCGCCCCCGGGTGGATATATACATGTTCGTCAAAAGGCTCTTCTTTTACCTTGAAGTCTTTGTCAAAAGTCGGGATAGGCTCCTCCTCTGAAACTTCGAAGGGCCTCCCACTTACGGCTCCACCCTTTCCCTCGCATCCGACTCGGGTGCAATGGGCTAGCTAGACTGCAAGGGATATTCTCCCTCCCTTGCAGCCGAGTTTTCCTCTCCTGCAGTTGGAGTGTCGGGTGCAGCAGCGGGAGACGGCTGCGCTCCTCTCTTAGCAACAACCTTATGTTTCTTCCGGCCTTTTGGCTTCAAAGATGTAGGGGTCAGGCTGGAAAGAGAAATTCCGAGAAGTAAGATTCCGAGAAACAAAATTCATGCAATAAAAAGCATAGGAAAAGAAAAACCCAGGATTTCTTTACCTGGATGTTGCGACGGCAACGCCGTCAAGATCGATTACGTCCGGAGTGGTGGAAGGCTTCTTGCACTTCCGTCCGCATGCAAAGTTGGCAGGCAGCGCATCCAACTCGGAATCAGTGGCAAGCTCCTCCTTAGGAAGTTTGACAATCTGCAAAAAGAAGCAAAGTACGGGTAAGGAAAAACATTTAAGAAGGAGGAAAATCAAGAAATTTCCCAAAGAGGAAAAATTCTACCTTTGGATCTGGATTGCCAGCGTGGTACATTTCCCGACTTTCTTTATACTGGTCTCGAGTGGAAACGGTTTAGCCATTTCTTGATGTCTTTCTTCGAGAACGCTTGGTCCGTTGCCCTCATTGCATCCTCCGGGCCCGAGTATTCGCACATTAGCCGCTTTTCGCGGTGGACTAAAGGATAAATCCGCCTTTCGAGCCAACACAAAACTGCGTATGTGCCGGTAAGAGGAGGGGTGGTGGAAACAAGCTTGGCAATACGCCGCTTGATCCTCATTAGATCTGCTGGCAGAGTCTGGACCGCGTCCACCGCCCAATTATCTTGGTGAGTGGCCGCGGAATTGATGAAAGGTGGGACTCCCGTTTCCTTTCCAGGAAACGGGACATCCTCATGATAGAAGAAGGAACCCGTCCAGAATTCGACGGATTTCGAAGTTTTGATTTACGAGAACCAATCTTCCCTAAACCTACGTAAGGTAAAGTAGATGGTTCCACAAGTGGGGAGGGAACCCTTAGACGGGTTGCACTTTACTGCAAAACAGTATTGCCAGAAATCTAGCCTAAGCTCTATTCCTAAGTACCCCTCAAACAGGGCCTGAAACCCGGCAATGTAAAGAATAGAGTTTGGAGGGAACCGTTGCAGTGGCTCCAGTTCCCGGCATTCCTCCACTCCGGCGGTGGCGGAAGCGGAGGCCTCCTCGCTGCCGGGAGTGATGTTTTCCTCCGCGGGCGCGGTGAAGAGAGGTGGAGGAGGAACGGAAGAGGTGGATGGCGCTGCAGTTCCGGCCACGGGAGGTAGATCCCCACGGGCCGAGATGTTGGAGGTTTCCTCTGGCGTGGTCGCCACCGCGCGGACCGGCGATTCGAGCTGCGGGTCGACGTCGTTGATGATGGAGTCTATGTCCAAGGCGGCGTTCTCCAAGTCCGAGAGGCGGGGAGAACCTCTGTCATCCATTTGCGGGCGGCACAACCGTGAAGAAGAGCCTTCGATGATGTTTTCCGGGGAAGGTTGGGGACTCGTTTTCCTCTCCGTTCGAACTCACGCTCGGGCACAAGCTCTGGTTGCAGTGGCGCTGGGGGGGCTCGAGGAAGAAGATGGAATGGAAGAGAGACCGGAGCCCCCGAGGCGGCTATTTATAGCCGGAGGCGCACTGAGATTCGTTGCAACGGCTATTTAGCCATTGGATCGTCGATGCATGTCACGCCCGAGATTTCCGGGAAATAAAGGGACGGAGTGATAACTGTTATCTCCTCGTTTCCCACGAGAATCTGTCAAGAGATACGTTGCAGGGTTTTGACTGAACCCAAACGTCCGTGATGTCAGCACGATTTCATCGCTGACGTCACGAAGTTCCTTCTCTGCGAAGGATCGTGGAAGAAAAGTCGGACTTTGAGAAAATCCGAGTTCTGAGTTAACAAATTTTGGGAAAAAGAAGAATCAAGACCAAGCGACAACATTTCTCGGAATAGAATGACGAATGGTGGCAGCATGAAGTCTCAATCCTTCTTGGGGGCTACTGTCGGATATATATCGATAGGGGTATATCCGACATTGGTCTAAGAGCCGGCTTACCAGGGTGGCCTGTTGGTAATGGATTACAGCCCATTAGGAGGCCCAGTAAGCTGATGCGCATGAAGCCGGATTCTAGAAGAACCCGGACTACGGCCCAAAGTGGTGCGGCTTGGAGGAGAAGATGGATTCCTTACTTTCCAAGTTAGATACTTTTCGTAGTCTTCTAGGTTTCGTTTCTGTAAGCCCTAACCCGACTATCTATATAAAGCTGGACGGGAGAGACGAAAGAGATAGACAATTAGCTAGAAGCCAACCCGCCGGGAAGTTGATCCTTGCCGAGTTAGCGAAACCCTACTCACATTGTACTTTGTATACTTCAGGCTTCAGCCCCGATTTAGTGAGATTGCAAGAGTAGGAACGTCGCCTAGTTGCGTCGTACCAAACCTGGGTAAACTTGGTGTTCTCGATTGTCATACTACCACGTCCCCTCATGTCTCTACCCGTAGGCTCATGGCACTCCCGTCTATGATCCTTACTACGATGTCTCGACAAGACACCAACTATCTCTTGTCCTCAACTTTTCGAGAAGGTTGTCAGTCTTCTCGTCTTGCTGAAAACTTGAGAATTAAACATATAGAGTAACGAAGAGTAATAAAAGTAAAAAGGTACAACAAGGAAAGAGTGATGAAAGTGCTTGAAAGAATGTTGCAATAATGAGGAAAATAGGACCAGGGGACATAGTTTCACTAGTAGTGTCTCTCCGAAGAACACAAACATGTTGAGTGAACAAATTATAGCTGGACACTTGACAAATCATGAACGTATAACAATACTATTACGAGATATAGTTCGCGGAGATGATGATGTATTCCCAAATTCCTCCTTTTGAGAGAGTATGCCTCGTTGGAGGGGTGTGAGATCGCCACAAGAGGCCTACTCAACGCCACAAAGGCATCACCTTATTCTCCGATGAACCTCGTCACAAGGGGTTAGTTCACCTTCCACTATTGGCAACCTTCAATCTCGAGGCACGCATCCAAAACTTAATTGGAGGCTCTCGATGTCACCACAATCTTGGGGCACACATCCATAACTCAATTGGAGGCTCCCAAAAACACCACAAGTCGTCTAGGGTCCAAGACCCAAGCGTAACAAGTCCACAAACTTTCACTTCCACGAATCCTCATGGAGAGAGCAAACCAATGCAACCAATGCAAATAGTAAGAGCAGAAGTGCTCAAATCCTTCACTCTCAAATTCGAACAAAGCAACAAATGCTTATGGGGGAATAAGAGAGGAAGAACAAAGGAGGAGAAACACAAAGAACTCCAAGATCAAGATCTACTAGGTTCCGTTCACTTAGAAGAGAAATTGATTGGTGGAAATGTAGATCTAGATCTCCTCTCTAAAATATCTCAAAGATATGCAAGAATCATGGGAGGAATTGAGAGAGGGACAAGATTTCCAAGGTCAACAATGGTGGGAGAGAGGAAGAAAATCATGCTTGGCAAAACTTAGGTCTTTGGAGACTTGGGGCGGATTATTGGGCCGGATATCTGGTCCTAGGGTTGGAATATCCGCCCCCAGTTTTCCCGGAGGAAAAAATTCGGCTAAGAACTTTGGTGGGGGGTCATGCAGATGCCGAGCGGATATTTGGACTGGCTTATTGACAAAATAGGCTGTAATATCCGCCCCCACTTGGGCCGGAATTTCCGCCCCAGCAGCTGTGCATCAATACGAAAATTGCAATAACTTTTGCATACGGACTCCGTTTTCGACGTTCTTGGGCTCGTTGAAATCGCAACAGAAAGCACTACAGGAATATGAAGAGAAACATCATTGTAAAAGAATGAAACTTAAAACCAAATGGTGAAAAGGTTTAAGCTTACAATAAAGACCAACCGGTAAAACCTCCAACACCGAAAACACAATAAGTTTTTCTTACGAAATCCGTTTTCGGTAAAACCTTGGCTTGTCATGAAGATCACGACAAGCACCAAAATCTCATAAGAAGAAAAACAAAATAATCTAAGAATACCACAAGTCGTCTAGGGTCCAAGACCCAAGAGTAACAAGTCCACAAACTTTCACTTCCATGAATCCTCGTGGAGAGAGCAAACCGATGCAACCAATGCTAAAGGTAAGAGCACAAGTGGTCAAATCCTTCACTCTAAAATTACAACAAAGAAACAAATGCTTATGAGGGAATAAGAGAGGAAGAACAAAGGAGGAGAAACACAAAGAACTCCAAGATCAAGATCTACTAGGCCCCTTCACTTAGAAATGAGATGGATTGGTGGAAATGTAGATCTAGATCGCCTCTCAAAAAATCCTCAAAGATATGCAAGAATAATGGAAAGATACATAACCACACATAGAAATTCCACACACACATATCATGAGTTAGTTCACAAAGCTATATGGACAATTGCTTACCATACCACGAGATACATAATCCCACTTGGTACATCTTGTAGCTTTGTGTGTTGATCGCAAGCTTGATCATTTGATGATGTCTTGAAGATAATCATGAAAGTCCACCTAATCCTTTTCTTCAAGACATACTCGCAATATGGACAACTCTATATATGACCATTCTTCATATAAATCCTTTAATATATCAATGGTCATTATGTAAGCTTCTAGAGTCCAACATATGAAGTCCAATATTTTCCCATGGACAAGATCTACAAGGATATCTCAATGCAAACATTAGTCCATAAGGATTGTCATTAATTACCAAAACCACACATGGGGGCACCATGCACTTTCAAAGGTGACTAGTTTATAGTCATAACATGGTGTGAGCATGCGCTAAGTCAGTCCAGATAAATCATTCAAAGGATAATACCACAATACCATGCTTCAATATGAGGAAAAACACATGATTTAATTTCAATGGCACATCAAGCACTCTCAGTTATTTCAGACTAGTCATGATACATCATATCTACTAAGCACAAAATTAAAATAACATCTAACATGATATGCCAAAGTCTAAGGCACAGTCAAAACAAGCTTCCTATTGCACCACTATAAGCATGAAATAATTTACTCTTCTCTAACACCAATCAACTTATTTGAAACAACTCTCAAAGCAAATAATCATCAAATATCAGAGATCTAATCATATAACTAAAGAAAACCAACAATCTTTGAACAAAATTCGAGTGAAAAACAAGAGCTAAACGCAGTACTAGCAAAAATTGAACACTCATAGAACAATAAGAGTGGAAACTAGAGTGTTCTAGACAATAAAAACGGAGCGTGTCTCTCTCCAAATTAAAATATGCTAGGATCCAACCTTTTATTACAGCAAGAAAACAAAACAAAACTGAAAGAAAAATAAAATGACGCTCAAAGAATAACACATATCATGTGAAGGAATAAAAATATAGTGTCTTGAAAGAAACCTGATATTTTTTTTGATGAAGAAGGGGATGCTCAAGGCATCTCCAAACTTTGACGCTTGTACTTCTTGGTTATGTCTTGGGGTGACATGATGATGCATGTAAAATGCATAGATGAATTTTGCATATTTTCACATGGTTTTCTATTACATATTGCATCATATAAGGGTATAATTCAATGTTTTATAGTATTTTGGGGTTAAATTACAAAGTCCCCCAACTTTTATGGAATTAACCCTGCCTGTCAGAAACCCCGTTTTCTATATTTTTGACGTTTCAGGGGGCAAACTTCCGCGAAATCACCTGAAAATCTCGGGGGTCATTTTCTAGGAAGGAGAAGACTTGCGGGCGAAGGATCCACGAGAATTGGGCAAGGAGGCCCAAAAGAGGACCCTCCACGTGGCCAGATTCCTTGCCGCGTGAGAGGCCCCCTTTTGGCCCCTGTGGCCCCAATTCCTTCCCTCTTCGACTTACCGACTCCGTCTTGACCTAAAACCGACTATAAAAAGGGCCCCCCCCGTACCCTTACGGAGGGGAGCGCCGCCGAAACACCGAAACACTGAAACAGAGACCTGGAGTTCCAGATTGGAGTGGGAAAACTCCGGCGGGGCGCCGCCGGTGTGATCTCCTACCCCTCCAACATCATCTCCATTGACATCTCCATGAAGAGGGAGTAGTCCACCCCAGGGCTATGGGTTTGTGGAAGTAGCACTTGTATCTCTCTCTATGTGCTTCACTAATTAGATCCGTATGAGCTGCCTCACATGATTACGGGCACCGTTGTAATTCCTATGTGGTGGATCTTTTCTATGAGTTATTGAATCTGAGATTGCAATTGTTTCTCTTGATTTATTTGAGTAGATGTATCTTATGTACCCCGTTCTTATTTGCTAGCTTTTATCAATCTAGTTCTTGAGAGCGTGTGTGGGGTGATGGGTGCATTAGTTGGAGTAACGGGGGGTGGCTAGTGCTGTGAAAGTGACAGAAGTTCAGCGATCCACTTAGGTTTTGTTAAACCTTTCTTAGTTACCTCACTAGGGATAAAAAGGAGTACCTTGTTACCGGGGATTTGAAGTGACACTAATCAAGCTCCATGACTAGATCTTGCAAGTTCTTACTTCAACTTCATGTCACATTGCTTAAAGCTATACTCTGGTTTTTCCTTAATTATCGAGGTGTTATGATTTATTTCGCATCTTGGTGGAGTATAAGAGGGATCAATATGACCGTAGAGATCTCTATGCTAGGACGTGATGCCCATATGAAAGTACTCAATGTTAAACATGTTATTGTAATCTCACATGTAATTCTTTATGTCCACCGTCTACCACTTTATTTGAGAGAATGCAAGTGTGAAACCATGAACCCCGGTCCTATTTTAATTATAAGAAAACACTCTATTTACTTTGCTGCAATTTACTTTACTTGCACTTTACTTTACTTGCATATCCAATTCGAATTTACATTATCTCCATCACCACTTGCATCACAAAAATACAAAAACAATCCATTGCATATTTATTTTCTCATTTGCATTTAGTAGTAGATTTAATTATTGCACATTTACTTTCAGTTTTGCATTGCAATTTAGAAGTCTCACACCTTGTGCTTGACAACCACTTGGTGAGGTTGAGGGCACAAAATTCTCTACTTGTTTGCAGGATCCTGGAGGAAGCTTGGAAGACAACTGCTGAAATACTGGCTCCCCAAGAGTTCGATATGAACCCTCGAGTCACCCTCGTGGGGAAGAAGGCTTTCCACTAGCTACACACTCTGCACTTGGAATCTCAACCTAGCCATCACATGAGCATCCCCAAGCTTGAGATTTAGTCCATCCTTCATCTTCTCATACCATCCTTTTATCCCTACGCTTGAAAATTTCCTCCACCTAAAACTTATCACAATCTTCATTAACAACGTTAGTGCATCAAAATAATAAAGATGTCAAAACATATATTGGAAAAAATCCGTCAAGACAAAACAACAGGTAAAGATGTTTTTTTTTCGGAAAACTTTTGTTATTCAAATAAAAAAGTGGTAAACTAACAAAAGTTAGATAACAACCTAGGGCAGGTGCCCAAAAAATATAAAAAATTCCTCACATTCTGGTTGAGAGAACCGAGGTTTTTGGTGAAGCGCAAAAATCTAGACAGAAAACAGCAAGTTCCCCAAATCACACTACATCTCCATTAGAGGTTACTCTTGGCACAAAAACAAAATAAAAAGGATAAGGAGAGGTTGTTACAGAGGTAACAACTTTCAAAACTCAAAGAAAACAAAATAAACTAAAAGAAAACAAAAGGAAAACATAAGGAAAACAAAGTGGGTTGCCTCCCACAAGCGCTTTTCTTTAACGCCTTTTAGCTAGGCATGAAGAACGAATCAATTATTATCAATAGGATTGTGAGTAGCCTTACAATGGAATCAAAAGGTAACTTCATTATATTTCTAGGGAAATGTTACATGCCCTTTTTAAGGGGGAACTGCCATCTTATAATTCCCTCTTTCATATCAACAATGACACCAATGGCGCAAACAAAAGGTCTTCCGAAACTGATAGGACAAGAAGCATTGCATCAATATCCAAAAAAAGAAAATCAACGAGAACATAGTTATCATTGGAAATACTAAGAACATCATTTATCTTTCCCAAAGGTATTTTAATAGTGGAGTATATAAGACGCACTCCCAAAATACTCTTATCCGATGGTTTAAAATCAAGCATATCATATGAACTTTTAGGCATAATAAAAGAACTTGCGCCAAGATCACACAAAGAATTGCAATTAAAATCGTTCACTCTTATTCTAATAGTGGGCTCCAACCATCTTGTAAATTTCTATGAATAAAGGCTTCATGTTTAATCCTTTTCTCCTTAGCTTCAATGAGAGCATTAGTGATAAGTTTAGTAAAAGCGATATTTATCTTACTAGCATTAGGATCTTTAGCTAATTTTTGCAAAAACTTAATAACATCATATATGATGTAATTATCAAATCAAGTTTATTATCCTCAAACAAGGCGGGAAAAGTTTCTCCTAAAGTTATATTATCGTCAATCCCACTTCCAACAATTTTCTCACTAGATCTTTTTTCAATCTCCAAACTTTTGGGACTCCTTCTACCTAAAGTCATAACCTCTCCAATCCCATTTGTTTTGACGTCAAATTTTTTAGAAGCATTAGGATACTCATGGGTACTTAAAGTTTTCACTTCCTCAAAGGGTTGGATGGTACAAATTTTAACACGCTCACTCTTAGCAGTTTTTTTTCAGCAATTTCAGCTTATGTTTCTCTTCTAGCACGAATTTGAGCTAACATTATCATGTTCTCATTTATTTGAACTTTTATAGAATTTATAGGCTCATTTTTCTTGGAATCAATAGGTGTAGTCATAATTTTTAAAATTTCGACATCATGAGCAAGACTATCAACTTTCAGCACAAGATTATCTAGTTTTGCAAGCCTTTCATCAGTTTTATTGAAATCTTTTTGTGAAGTGATAAATTCTTTATGCATGTTTTCAAGATCAGAGATGGAACTTTTAGGATTTATGTAAGCATTTCCATAAGAATTTCCATATTAATTACCATTATTATTATTAGGAGATGGCCTATAGTTGTTACCACCAAAATTATTCTCGTAAGCACTGTTATTTTGAAGTTCTTTCTAGAAATAAAATTCACATAAATTTCATCATTCTCATTAGCAACCAAAGAGTTTAAGGGAACATTATTAGGATCTATAGGCACTTGTTTAGCTAGCAAAGAATCAAGCATATCAATCTTATCACTCAAAAAATAAGAGACGTCCTCAACAGAATTTACCTTTTTATCCGTTGGAGCCCTTTTAGTGTGCCATTGGGAATAGTTTGCCATTAGATCATCCAATAACTTGTGTTCTGCACCTAAAGTGAGGTTCATGAAGGTTCCTCCTGCAGCTGAATCCAATAAATTCCTTAAAGAAAAAATTAATCATATATAAAAATTCCGGACAACCATCCACGTAGTTAGTCCGTGTATGGGACAATTCTTAACCATAGTTTTCATTCTTTCCCAAGCTTGAGCAACATGCTCATTATCAATTTGTCTAAATTTCATATTGTTACTCCTTAGTTGTATAATTTTTACAGGTGGATAATACTTTCTAATAAAAGCATCTTTGCATTTAGTCCAAGAATGAATTCTATCTTTAGGCAAATACAATAACCATTCTTTAGCTCTTCCTCTTAATGAGAAAGGGAATAATATTAATTTTACAATATCACCATTTACCTCTTTATTGGTACTAGTAAAATCACAAAGCTTGGTGGTATTATTGGTAGCCATGCTTGCTAGATAAAAAAAACTAACAACACAAATAAAAGACTAGAAACTAGATTTTTTTTGGATTTTTGATAAAGAGAAAACAAGACTAAACAAAAGTAAACTAAGAAAGACAAAATAAAGAAAGTGGAAGTGCGAGACTCCCATTGCTGCAAGTTTGAAGTCCCTGTCAACGGCGCTAGAAATACTTGACGCTCTCAGACGTGATCACATGTTTGTTGGGTTACCCCAAGATGAAGGTATGATGTAGTCTAGCGGAAAATTTTCCCCAATTGGGGAACCAGGGTTTATCGACCAGTAGGATTTCGAAGACTTGGGTAAGGTTGCTTGTTGTATGGCGCATCAACAAGCGTGGAACCTACACACAACACACCGACTCTCTCTCTTGTCCCCAACTTTTTGAGAAGGTTTTTAGTCTTCTCGTCTTGCTGAAAACTTGAGAATTAAACGTATAGAGTAATAAAGAGTAATAAAATTAAAAACGGTACAGCAATGTGGTGACCAAGCACACCACTGCATGTGTAGCACGCAAGTCGATGACATAATACTCACAGATGGAATTATCCGTGAATATTACATCCCTCAGAGTAGTACAACAGAAACAAAGCATGTCCAAGCAAAGCTATAGGATACAAACTTCATTACAAAATCTTGAGAATCTCTTTGATGAATCAAGAAGATCTCCTGCCAATGAAACAACAGAAGAAGCATTGCGAAGTTCCAAGCTGGAGAAGAACTCTAGCTCAGAACTAATCCACTACGGCTGATGTCAGCCCTAATCTATGGCTTAAGAGAATCTAATTCGATGAATGGACTCTACCTACACCTTGATAGATTCTCCTCCACCAGCGTTGTTGATGATGATGCTTTACCAACTAAGTAATAGATCACTCCACCTAGCTTCATGAGGTAGAGATGACTTCATGATGACGGCTTCTGTAGGTCTTCAACTCTAAGGCCTCCTTTGATTTGAAGGATATTCACAGGATTTCCGTAGGATTCACTTCCTAAGGATTTTTTTCCCATCATACACGTTTGATTCGTTGGATAGTACCCGGTAGGAACAAATCCCCTAGGGATTTCGTAGGCAGTTTTCACGGGAAAAGAAAAATGAGGTCGGACCTCATGGAAGAATCCTGGCGCGAAGAAAGCGCGCGCGCGCGCATCGGCAGGCCTCGCTCGCGCCAAAATGTACCGCTTCGTGTATCTTCGAGAGGCAGCTTCTCGCGAGAAATAAAAGGAAGAAAAGCGGAAAACCGTTTTGACTCTGGACTTCTGAACAGAGCTCTCGATGTGCTTCAGGCTCTTCTTTTGATCCACCCTCCGATCTCTGCTTCTGATCCACGGTCGCCCGGCAGCCTGGCCGCGCGGCTCCTTTCTCCCTCTTGGCTTGAGCCCGTGGTTCATCTCCACCATGAACAAGGTTCGTTTCATCTATTCCTTCCTGCCTTTCTTCTTTTGATTTATTTTATTAGATCTGATCGAATGCATCCATGGTTAGAACTAGTACTACTGGGTACATAGTATCTTGATTTTCTTTGTCACCGTGACCACAAACATGGTAGATTTTATCAGTTTTTGTGATTGTGACTAGGGATTTCTAATTGGGGGTACCTATTAAATCAAATTGGTTCTTTTCCATCTAGCAACGGAAACATCAAAATATGAGATTGAGGAACACTTCTAGCCTATTTAGATTCGTGTTGTGCTGGTCTTGTGAGTACAAAATAAATCTGAAGATGTGAAAACACGGTGGCCGTCCCATCCAGTTTGCAGAATGAAGGGTTACTACTCCGATTATCCGTCAACCGTCAAGTAGTGTGTGTCCCGTGCATTGCATTTTGAGTACTCGCTGCTGATGCTGGACAGTGGCACTAGTTTACTTTCAAATTTCTCCTTTGCCAAAATTATCTTATTAATATATAAGTTGTAAGTTGCAACTAACACCAATCTGCATGTGTGCAGATGAGAGGCCAATTGAAGGGGCAAACAGAGTCTCAAATTGATGGTGGGACTACAGAGGCTTGTGAATATGCAGGTATATTTTCTGAAATTAATTTGTGCCCTTGCATATTTTTTTTGAGGTGTAATTGGTTATCTTATTCGTTATATTACTGTCAAAATGAACTGAACTTGTGTACTTATATAACTAGGTACCGCAAAGAGAGCCAAATGGAGCCACCAAATGAAGGTGTTCCTTATTGGGCTCCTACATGATTATGACGTGCCGGGTTATCGGACACAAAATGCTTGGAGCACGGACGCATGGACAAAGATTACTGCTGGAGTTGATGAATTTTTTTTGTATCATTAACTAGTCGCCAAGTGAAACAGAAAGAGCAAGATCTGAAGAGGTATTATCGGAGCGTGAAAGATTTGCTAGATGAAAGTGGTTTTGGATGGGATAGTGACAGATACATGGTTTCTGCACCAGACAATGTTTGGGTTAGTTTTCTTGCCAGTAGGAACAACAAAGATGCCCTACAATGGTGAGACAGGTCATTCCATACTATGATGAATTGTCTCCACTCTATGAAGGTGATTTTGACACAAATGTTTTCTCTTGTTTATTACACTTGCAACATATATTTAGTATGTATTTCTACGATGTTGATGATTATTCTTCAACTATGTAGGTCGTTATGCTGAAGGGAGAACTCGTCAAGGTATGGATCATTATGCTAGCAAGGCCAAGCCTGGACCAGTTACAAAACACGGGACTGATATGTCTCAATCTCCATCACCAACTATGCCAGTCCCTAGTGAGTCAGATGTACCACTCACTTTGGATGAAGAACTAGAGCAAGTCAATATGGATCCTGTTCCACATTTAACTACTCCAAGGCAACACGCCCAAGTCGCACCAAGCTCAACACATATATCCTCGGAGAAAGGTGACAGTAGGCGTGGAAAAAGACAAAAGCGAGATGTTGATGATGGATTCCATGAGAGATATCTAAAACTGAAGAAGGAAGAAATAGACCGATTTGCTTCTATTGAGGAGAAGAAGCTCGAAGATCCATACAACATTAACAAGTTCATCACAACAATTGAAGGACTAAAAGATCTACAGCTAGGAGATATTCTGCAGGCATTAGATATCTTCAAAAGTAAGGATAACATTGAAGTTCTGTTGTCATACTCTAGTGATGCTCTACGGTTGGCATGGATTAAAAGGGAGATTGGGCGTGCTCAACCCAACCATCAGAGCTAGATGGCGATGCATTTAGTTTAGATATCATGTCATAGATCTGACCTTAGATGGGTTTAGTATATTTTGCTAAGGCGTGTCAAGAAAAATGGAGATGGGTTTAGTGTATTTTGGTAACGCATGGTAACAGAACATGCATATGGGTTCTGTATATTTTGGTATGGCATGGCAAAAGAACATGCATTAATATGAATCTACTACAAGTATCTACCATGTTACAAGTTTCAAGTACATGAATGGTAGTAGAACTTTTTATAGAACCTGACTGCAATCCTATTACAGATTCTAAGATCTTTGTGATATATATTGTGCCCACATTTTGTAGAGGCCCCAGACCGGAGGGTCCAGAACCCCTCATATGCATTCATTCACGATCCCAGAAGAACCAGTCGTGAACAACATACGAAGTTGGCATACAGAATACATCATTCATTACATGAATATTAGAGTCTTACATAAATGGTCACATGACCAAGTTCTTGACAACTGTCACACATGATAGGCATTTAACATTAACACATCGGAAGACGATAAGAATAGCGTAGTAGAACCCGAGTCACGCCTCATCCTACAGGCTGCTGACTGGGAGACGCTCCTAATTCGCAGGGCCATCAGTGTAGAACTCCTCCTCATAGAACTCTTCCTGAGGTGGCTCCTCATAGTCTGGCAAGTAAATACTAGGGGCGAAACCATAAGTGAGTACGTTTGAATGTACTCCACAAGACATCCTTTATGAGCTTACAATTATGCATACATGCTTATTTGGTGGAGTGGGTAGGCCATACATAAGGTTCAGCTACCCATGACGGATACAAGATTCATCATGGTTGATTTTTCATGTTTAGTTCTTTGTGAAAGGTCATTTAAAATAATATAGTTTTCTCTCGTAGATATCACATATCTCGGAGGTTTTCTAAGAGTTGTTTGGGAAAAGAAAGTTTTCTTTTCCAAAACTTTTAGTATCCAAAAAATCCTCCAGCTTTGTCTCCTCCGTATCTCACAGATACCAAGTCACTCTCCTTTAGTACCTCGCAGGTACAAAACCATCCTTCAAAACCTCTTTTAAAAATTGACACAATACTAGCTACATGGCCATTCAACCGTCCATATCCGATGACGCGGCTATTTCAAAATAGGTTTACTCTGCAGAGGTGTACACATTTCCACTAGATCCAGATTTCTGCCATGAAACAACCATGGACTGTTCCCAACAGATGAGAACATCAGATAGCTGATCGTGACTATCCACTATGTACAAGCTAGTACATGACTATCTCTTCAATTGGGGTTAATCTCCCCGGCAAGCCGTGTCGCACACCGCCCAAACAGGAGACCCAACTGCTGCATCCGGAGGGAAAATTAATCCCACACTTTAGATGTCCCGTATTCTCACTCCTAGCGACACTTCGGTTCGGAGGATCCAATCCCCTATAGCACTTGAGATAGCACACATACTAAGCTTAACAAGTTTTTAATCAAGCCCCTTACCCATGTTGGGGTAAAGTGGCAGTACGATAATGGTTGTCCAGCGAAGACTAGGTTATGTGTCTTTTGTAAACATTTCTCAAACTTTCCAACATGGCATCCTTCCGGTAGACAGGGTCTCACCCTTCCTCCGGGGTTTTTCCTCCATAAGTCATTTGTTTACAAAGAAACACATTTTATTTAGTTCATTTAAGAACTCAAATTTTAAATTAGTGAATGGTATTTATATACCATTTGGTGGCTATGGGCTTGGTAATACCAAGTTGACTATTGACATGATTCCTTCTTCTAGTAATATCAATAGTAGTAGTATTCACACAAAAATAGTTTTGAAGATATAGTTTTGTGAAAACTTCAGAAGTGAAAAGCATGCATGATAGATAATGATAAGTATTTATACATCAAGCATTAGGATGGCTTGCCTTGATACAGGTGGTGGTCCTGGTCCTGATAGTAACAGGAGTTAAAATGAGCCTCCTCTTCAAATACTCCTTCCTCGTTTTCTATCGTCGTAAAATAAAAATAAAGGCACACTTTCAGAACCAACCAAGGCAAACAATGCTACAAGTGATACATACATCAAGCAATCAAAATGTATCACCCAAGATACCCAATTTTCTCATAAGAAAAACTGGCATAAAAACTATAGTGGGGAATCTGCTTTTTCCTAGTGTTTATGTGTGGCCAAACTCAATGGTTTTTAGTTAAGAGCACCATGGACCAGTGGGGTAAAAACCATGTTACTAGGCAGTAGGGTGTCACATAAAACACAATTTGATGTCTAAAAACTCCCTCAACAATCTCTATGGCAAGCACATATAATAAGCTAAAATATGCAAGTGGTGAAAAAGGCTCATGACAACAAGTCAAACTCATTATCCACCATGATGCAAAAATACCAGTGGGTGTTCCACTAGCAAAATGCTCATAAATAGGTTAGTAAGCCTCTGGTCACATTTCTAAAAGTGCTCAAAACAAACAAACTAGCTCCAAAAACTCCTACTCATACTAGTAGAAAACTAGGAGAAATACTAGACTAGTTTATACTACATATGTTACTTTTATGCACAAGTGTGCAAACTAACAGAGGTAAAATAATCCTCTAATCAGTACCAAAATGCTACTGGATCCCACAAAACAAAATAAAAAGTCTAGCTATTAACCAAGGAAAAACTAGGCTAAAATGCTACACATGTGAGAGAATTAATTCCTAGGCACCCAAGTGTTACTCATGCTTTTCTACTACTTAAGGGGAAAAATATCAGAGGTGAAAACGCTAAGATAAAAATGCCACAAGGACATTCCATCCTCTGTTTTCAACAACAAAGATTCATATTTTTCCCTAGTGGAAAACAAGACAAAAAGGCATGCATGAATATTCTAGTATGAAATCTAGACTTACACAATGCTATTTAAATCTATTTCAAACACAAGTACCAAGTAACCAGAGGTGCTATAACCAAAATAACAGTACCTAAATGGTATTGGTTCCATGATAATTAATCTAGAAATAGGCCTAATAAGCATTCAAAGATCTACTCAAAAACCTATGTAGAAAAAAAATAAGCTATGAGCAAGATCTATGCAAGAAAAATAATTCTAAAGATTCTACCACTCAAGACATCTATTCTAACATGTTAATATAACTTGTAAACATCATAAACACTCTGGAGAACAACATTACAAGCAAGAAAACATCATTTGCACATCACAAAATGAACATATAAAACAAGATCTAGAAATTTAAAATAGACAGAAAAGTACCAAAACTTGTTCTGTCTCCCTAAGTTTTTCTATGGATCCAAAATTTAAATCCTTCTAGGATGTGATAGCCCTTAACAGTACAAAACATCTCCATTTGGCCTCACTCAAAAATAATGCCCCAAACTCCCCCTAAAAATCTTGGAATGGCTCTATGGTGTTTAACCGAAATGGATGGCATTTCCAAATGGTAACTCACCTTGGTGCAAACTAAAATTCTTCTGGTAGGAATTAACAAGGGCTTTCCAAAACAGTTGAGTTTGCAACTTTTGGATACCTAGAACTAAAGTTATAACAGATCTAAATAAACAGATACCCTCTGGCATATGATTTATTTAAAAATCATAGAGATTCAAAATTTGAATCTGCAAGCGGGACATGGCTAAGAAAATACGTGGCTATTAGCACAAAAATTGGCTAAGCAAAAATAATAATTTAACTTGCCCAAATTGAGCCAAAGCAAACATGCACAGATCTGTCCATTTTAAACGAAAAATAAAAACAGCCCAAACAGGCCAGATCTGCCTGCGCGGCCCAACTACGGCGCAGACCAGCCCGCCAGCGCAAGCGCGCGCGCGCGAACGGCTGCGTTCAAAGGGGGCCGTCGATGCGCAGATCGACGGTCCTCCCACTCTCTTCCTCCCCGCGCCTCTCTCCTCTCTCTCTCTCTGTCCCGCGGACGAACACCTAGCGGGCTAGGGTTTTAGCTCACCTAGGGCTCGAGTACCGTAGCGGGGTGGTGCAGGCCTGGAAGAGGGTGGTCTGGGCGACACCGTGGCGCGGGCATGGACGGCGAGGCAGCTCGGACACGGCGGCGGCTCGACGGCATTCTGCGGCGGCTCCGAGGACGACGACGACGTTCCTGCAAGCGATCGAGGGCAGGGGTTGTCAGGGAGGTGTGCAAGGGCTAGGGGATCATCTAGGAGCAAAAATGGGGTCGGGGGATGCCGTGCTCGCGGCACAACCTTGACCTCGATCTGGTCGGGCCCGAAGATGGGCACGGCTCGCCTCGCTCGTAGAGAGCGAACGAGCAAGCAGGGGCTCGGTGGGAGGGTGAGTGGTGTGAGGGGAGTGTGGTGGCGAGATGGATTGGCCTCGAAGGCTTTGTAGGCCCGGGGCCAAGGTGGGTGTGCTCGGGTTGGCATGGCATGGGCAAGGGCTTACCCTTTGGGGGGTTGTCAGGGGTGGCATGGCCTCTAGGAAGTGCCCTAGGGTTTTTCCTCGTACCAAAACGTGAGCAAAGCCACAGGAAGGGCCAAGGGATGGGCAAAAGCAACAAAAACAACTATTTCAACAACTCCAAATGACATCACAACTAGTCCACTTGCCACCTCACTCTCTCCCTCCCTGGTCAACAAAAAGGGGATCCAATGCCACCTTCTAGAAGCTCATACTTAGTGGTTTCGAAATGGCAAAGTGTCATGGCCTAGATCATCACACACAGGAAGATTCATCGAGTCTAAAAGTGTATGTTTACTGTTCTGTCAGAAAATTAAGATTAGACAGTTTTCTGAATTTTTTTTCGAAGTGCTGGAAACAGACAGAGATAGCAAAAGTTGGAGTTGTTTTCACCAAGCAAACAAAGTAAAAAATGAGTGATTTAAAATGCTTACTAAAGAGCCACAATTCAAGTTTCAGAAACAACCATTTGATCTAAAAATTGTGGGGTTTAAGGCTCTGAAAACAAATGGCAAAGTAAGCACTTTTTCTGTTTTTGCACTGCCTAATAATCTGCCTTAACAAGATGGCTCAAAAACAACCTTGGATGAGTGTGTTAAATATGTTTGTAAGTTTTTCCAAGGATGTAGTTTTGTTGTCCTCATATCAGAGAGAAATATTGATCAAACAAAATCCATAATTGGATAATCCTTGTGATGGAAAACAAGGGTTGAAAACAACTACTTGGCTGTTTTTCAGGACATAATTGTATTGGAAATTCTAAAAGAGAACTTCTCCAATTAATTTTATTACAAGGTCAAGTTGATTCCTAAACATCAATAACACATTTTTAAGTTGATCTTAAGTGTTACCTCAAGGTTTTGAAAAAATTCCCTTAAGAACTTTAGTGGAAAACATAGGAAAACAAATAGAAAACCAATGTTTTCCTTAGGAGAAAAATCCCCAAGTGAGTGAAAAGAACACACCACTTAAATTGCATAGATAAGCATGACTACACAAACATGTTGTCCACTTAATTACCTTACAAAAGTCTTAAGAGGCTTGCTAATTTAATATAATACATGTGCCTAAAAGCAGGGGTGTGACAAATCTCCCTCCCCCTTAAAAGAATCTCGTCCCGAGATTCGCGGGTCTAGGATTTAAGAAAATCAGGGAACTCCTTCCTGATCTCATCCTCACGCTCCCAGGTAGCTTCTTCCTCAGAGTGATTCGTCCACTGAATCTGAAGGAATTTTATAGCACGCCTCCTAGTAGCACGCACAATCTCCTCGAGAACCCGCAGGGGTCTATCACGATAAGTCAAGTCATCATTGATATCAATGGTCCTGAAATCTACGTCTTGATACGAGAGATCCTTCTCAGGTACTTGCAGACATTTCCGGAGCAATGACACATGGAAAACATTGTGAAACGCAGATAGCTCCTCAGGTAATTCTAACTGATAAGAAACTTCGCCACGACGTGCCAAGATCTTAAAAGGGCCAATATACCTGGGGGCCAGCTTTCCTTTGACATGGAAACGCTGCATCCCTTTGAGTGGCGTAACACGAAGGTACACGAAATCTCCAATGCTGAAAGAGACATCACGACGCTTCGTATCAGCATAACTCTTCTGACGAGATTGAGCTGTCTTTAAACATTCCCGAATAAGTTGGACCTGCTCCTCTACAGCTTTCAAAGTGTCCAGACCAAAAACCTGACTGTCTCCAGTCTCAGTCCAATTTAAAGGTGTACGGCATTTGCGTCCATACAATGCTTCAAAAGGGTCCATTTGCAAGCTAGACTGATAGCTGTTGTTGTAAGAAAACTCTGCGAAAGGCAGACAGTCTTCCCATTTAACTCCATAGGACAACACACAAGCACGGAGCATGTCCTCCAGAATTTGGTTCACACGCTCTGTTTGTCCATCAGTCTGCGGGTGATAGGCTGTGCTAAAAGCTAATTTGGTTCCCAAACTCTCGTGCAACTTCTTCCAAAATCTGGATGTGAACTGTGTACCTCGATCAGACACAATCCTGCTTGGGACTCCGTGTAGGCTGACAATCCGAGTAATGTAGAGATCAGCAAGCTGATCTCCACGATAGGTGGTCCGGACAGGAATAAAGTGAGCAACTTTCGTGAGCCTGTCCACGACAACCCATATAGAATCATTTCCTCGGCTGTACCTAGGAAGTCCAGTGATGAAGTCCATTCCCACTTCATCCCATTTCCAAACAGGCACTTGCAACGGCTGGAGCAAGCCAGCGGGACGCTGGTGCCCAGCTTTCACTTGCTGGCAGACATGGCACTTGGCTACAAATGAAGCAATCTCTCGCTTCATTCCATGCCACCAGAATCTCTCCTTCAGGTCTTGATACATCTTTGTTCCTCCAGGATGGATAGAATACATGGTCTCATGAGCTTCGGCCATGATGGTCTGCTTGAGATCAGAATCAGAGGGAACACAAATACGGCCTTCATACCATAATCCTCCATCAGAATCGATGTTAAACCCAGCAACCTTCTCTTTCTCCATGCGGGCCTTAATACCATCAATACTTTTCTGGCCTTTCTGAGCTTCTTTGATCTGGTCAACCAGAGTTGGTTTAACCTCTATGGCGTCTAACATACCATAGCTGACCACTTCTATGCCAAGCTGGTCTAGTTCTTTCCACAACTTGGGCTGCCTTACTAGAATCATAGCATTTAGAGAGGCCGGCTCTCGACTAAGAGCACCCGCAACCACATTTTCCTTTTCAGGGTGATAATGAATACTCAGATCATAATGTTTAATGAGCTCAATCCAGCGGCGCTGCCTCATGTTGTGTTCACGTTGAGTAAAGATATACTTTAAACTCTTATGATCCGTATAAATTTCCACTCTTCTTCCCATAAGAAAGTGCCGCCATGTCTTGAGGGCATGAACAACAACAGCAAGCTCTAAGTCATGAGTGGGATAATTCAACTCGTGGGGTCTCAACTGGCGGGATATAAAAGATATCACTTTCCCTTCTGGCATAAGTACGCTTCCCAGACCAAGCTTAGAAGCGTCACAATATACGTCGAAATTCTTGGTGATATCCGGCATTATGGAGCGGACACAAGTCGACGCTTCAACTCATTGAAACTCTCTTCACACTTGTCCGTCCATAGGAACTTGCTATCCTTCTTGAGAAACTGGGTGAGGGGTCTGGCTATACTCGAGAATCCCTGAACAAACTTGCGGTAATATCCTGCCAAACCCAGAAAGGATCTGACTTCAGTCTGGTTGGTCGGAGCAGCACGCTTCTCCACAGACTGAACTAGAGTAGGGTCAACAGATATTCCTCCCGCAGATACTACATGTCCAAGAAACCCGACTTCCGTCAACCAGAATTGACATTTACTAAACTTAGCATACAATTTATGCTCACGAAGTGTTCCGAGCACAAGTCTCAGATGTTCTTCGTGTTCTTCCTCACTCCTCGAATATATGAGAATGTCGTCAATAAACACCACGACAAACTTGTCTAGAAAATCCATGAATACCTTATTCATGAGATTCATGAAATAGGCAGGGGCATTGGTTAGACCAAAGGACATCACGGTGTATTCATACAGCCCGTAACGAGTGGTGAAAGCAGTCTTGGGAATATCAGTATCACGGACTTTCAATTGGTGATAACCAGTCTGAAGGTCGATCTTTGAGAAGATTACGGCCCCATTCAGCTGGTCAAACATGTCTTCAATTTTGGGAAACGGGTATTTGTTCTTGATGGTAACATCATTCAACTTGCGGTAGTCCACACATAAACGAGTGGTA
Organism: Alopecurus myosuroides; assembly: GCA_028641055.1. Lineage (NCBI taxonomy): Eukaryota > Viridiplantae > Streptophyta > Magnoliopsida > Poales > Poaceae > Alopecurus > Alopecurus myosuroides. Next base: position 42,628,069 of record CM054059.1, on the reverse strand, counting down.
CCGTCCCGTTTTTCCACAAAAATGATCGGAGATCCCCATGGCGATGCACTAGGGCGAATCAAACCTTTTCTTAACATGTCATCCAGCTGTGTCTTCAACTCATCTAATTCTTTTGGGTTCATCCGATAAGGCTTCTGTGCTATGGGTCCAGTTCCGGGAACTAACTCGATCACAAACTCGATATCCCGATCAGGGGGCATACCAGGTAGTTCTTCAGGAAAAACATCCGGGTATTCGCAAACGAACGGGATTTCCTCAAGGACAGGGTGGGCTATACCAATGCGGCAGTGAACTTTTGACGAGGGTTTAGTTGCAGTGTACGCAACTTTATCCCCATCCTCGGAGATCATTTCAATAGATTTCTTAGTGCAGTCAATAACTCCCTTATATTTGGTCATCCAGTTCATACCGAGTACCACTTCTATCCCTTTGGATCCCAACACTATAAGATCAGCATGAAAAGTTTTCCCTTGTATTTCTACTGGTACCCCATTGCAAATTAGGTTGGATTTAGTACTATCCCCCGGTATTTGTACTAACATAGGGTTGTGCATACGGGAATGCTTCATACCACTTTTCTCAGCAAACGGTTTAGTGACAAAGAAATGCGATGCACCAGAATCAAACAGTACTGCGGCTGGCACCGAGTTGACAGGAAACATACCCATGACCATGTCTGGTGCCTCCTGAGCTTCTGCAGCATTGACGTGGTTCAGGTGTCCCTTCATCCTATTCTGCCGTCCAGTGGAAGGACCATGATTCATCTTGGTTGCATTAGGCTGGGCTGGAGCAGTAGCTTTGTTGGGGCACTCACGAGCGAAGTGACCCTCCTTTCCACAGGCAAAGCAACCTCCAGAAGGCTTTGAGCTTGGGTTTGGCTTGGGAGCATTGTTGGAGTTGTTCCCACTTCCTCCATGGTTGCCTCCATAGCGGTTTCCATGATTATTTCCAGAGTGATTACCATGGTTACCACCATAGCTATTTCCTCCGTACCTTGGTGCATAAGGTGCATGGTTGTTGTAGTTGTTGGGCCTTGGTGCATAGTTGTGGCTGGGGCGGGGTGCATAAGCAGGCGCCTTGTGGGATGGTGGCCTTGCATACGGAGTGTTGCAAGTCCTCTGAGCACTCGGTCCTCCATGCGCAGTCATTTTCCTCTTGCGGTTCTCATCAGCAGATTTCCGCTTGTGCTCCAGCACCATAGCGGCATTAGCAAGGGTCTCTAAGTCCTGGAATGGAACCACCACTAGAGAGCACTGGAGCTCATCATCCAGCCCATTTAAGAACCTCTCCCTTTTCTTAGCATCAGTGTTAATATCCTCCTGTGCATACCTGGACAGAGTAGTGAAATTTTCCCAGTACTCAGACACAGGCATACTTCCCTGCGTCAGCTTCAGAAATTTCTCCCGCATAAGTGCCATCATCCCTTGGGGGATGTGGTACTTGCGGAATCTTGCAGAGAAATCCTCCCAGTTGAACACGTGACCAGCAGCAACAGTTTCACGTGTAGTTTCCCACCAAGTCCTGGCAGGACCAGCAAGAAAATGGGAGGCAAACAGGACCTTATCATTCTCCTCAACTGCAGCAACTTCCAGTTTGTTTGCCATGGTGCGGAGCCAGTCGTCAGCATCGAGAGGCTCCACAATCCTAGTGAAGACTGGGGGGTTGGTGTGCTGAAAGTCTCTCAGTCTCGAGCGAGCACCATTGCCATTGCCATTGTGGTTGGTGGCAGCAGCTAGTTGTTGCAGAGCGGCAATGATAGCTGCACTCTCAGCTCGGGTGGCCTGGCGATCCTCCATCAGCAGGGACAACAGCGCCTCCACTGTGGGTGGTGGTGGCGGCGGGGGTTTGCGACGAGGTGCCATGCTGAAATGAAACACGCGTAAGTCTAAGAAATAAATTCTTGTTTTTGAAAACCCAGTACCCTTAATATTAAAAAGGAACACGAGCATATGTTTCAAAAACAAGAGTGGGGCAGTCGCAAACACGGATGAAATGAACGCAAAGCAGTGACAATCATCAGAAAACCAAGCCGAACATTTCATTCACCACAATAATTAAACAGAGTTTTCAACATTACACACACACATTACAAGCCATATCTTACAAGGAAGGCTTCATCGAGCTACATGGGTGCGATTAGTGGGGTCATCGCAAGGCTACCACTAGCAAATTACCTAGCAAAACGATCTAGCATACCTAACTAGCATCTAGACCATCATCAGGTGCTAAGGGTGAGAAGGCTCCGACTACACAGAGTCGTCGCTGTCTCCAACCTCGAAGATAAGCTCCTCAGGGTCCTCCTCCTCCTCGCCAAGCAGGTCATCATCATCCTGCTCGCTATCCTCGCTCATATCCATCCCCTTTAGGTCGGAGGGAACGTCCTCAATAGGCAGAAGCCCCTTAATGTCCCTGTTGAGCTCTACGGCCTCCTCCTCAAGCTCCTCCACGGCAGCGTCTCTCGCGGCTATGTCCTCACGAGCTATCTGAAGCCTGCCGCGCAGAACGGAGTTAGCCCCCTCCAGAGCCGTCATCCTAGTGGTGAGACGTGCACGGCCCAGGCGGGTGGCCCTCAGCTGCCTCCGCAAGGCACGGTGCCTCGCGGTAGTGGCCTCTAACTCCTCCCTCAACTGGAACAACTGCTGTGCCAGAGCTCCACTCTCCTCCTGGCTGTCGTGAAGCTCAGCCCTCAGCTCGTCAGTCTCGGCTATCAGTGTGTGGTGCACCAATGTGCCGTGGTGGGTGTCAAGTCGCTGGTCGTCCAGCCTGAGCTGAGTGCGGTGTAGCAGAATCTCCATCTCGTCCAAGTGGGGACCAACAGTGGTAAAGTCTGTGACCTCCGCGTACCAGTCTCCCTCCAGAGGTGCCCCGACAACTAGTCCTCCTCGCAGCTCCGGGAGTGGGCGCCCCAACACAGTAGCGGTAGCTACTAGCCTCTCCTCGAAAAGAAAAGACTCGCCACATGGACGTCCCAACTGAAAAGCCACGGTGATGTCCACGTCCATCTACACAAAATTTTAAGTATAGTTTAAGTCAGATCATAGTGTGCAAAGTTTTAAGTTTATGCAAAGAAGTAACCTTAATGCAAGTAGAGTTTAACCCAAAGAGGTGGTGGGATATAGGGAATATTTTTTATACATTGTCATATATCCAAAATTTTTTTGTATTAGTAACTTAGATTTTTGGAGTATACACTAACGTCCATGCTAACTAAGGTCTCCTAGAGTCAGGATGGCTCTGATACCAACTTTGTAGAGGCCCCAGACCGGAGGGTCCAGAACCCCTCATATGCATTCATTCACGATCCCAGAAGAACCAGTCGTGAACAACATACGAAGTTGGCATACAGAATACATCATCCATTACATGAATATTAGAGTCTTACATAAATGGTCACATGACCAAGTTCTTGACAACTGTCACACATGATAGGCATTTAACATTAACACATCGGAAGACGATAAGCATAGCGTAGTAGAACCCGAGTCACGCCTCATCCTACAGGCTGCTGACTGGGAGACGCTCCTAATTCGCAGGGCCATCAGTGTAGAACTCCTCCTCATAGAACTCTTCCTGAGGTGGCTCCTCATAGTCTGGCAAGTAAATACTAGGGGAGAAACCATAAGTGAGTACGTTTGAATGTACTCCACAAGACATCCTTTATGAGCTTACAATTATGCATACATGCTTATTTGGTTGAGTGGGTAGGCCATACATAAGGTTCAGCTACCCATGACGTATACAAGATTCATCATGGTTGATTTTTCATGTTTAGTTCTTTGTGAAAGGTCATTTAAAATAATATAGTTTTCTCTCGTAGATATCACATATCTCGGAGGTTTTCTAAGAGTTGTTTGGGAAAAGAAAGTTTTCTTTTCCAAAACTTTTAGTATCCAAAAAATCCTCCAGCTTTGTCTCCTCCGTATCTCGCAGATACCAAGTCACTCTCCTTTAGTACCTCGCAGGTACAAAACCATCCTTCAAAACCTCTTTTGAAAAATTGACACAATACTAGCTACATGGCCATTCAACCGTCCATATCCGAGGACGCGGCTATTTAGAAATAGGTTTACTCTGCAGATGTGTACACATTTCCACTAGATCCAGATTTCCGCCATGAAACAACCATGGACTGTTCCCAACAGATGAGAACATCAGATAGCTGATCTTGACTATCCACTATGTACAAGCTAGTACATGACTATCTCTTCAATTGGGGTTAATCTCCCCGGCAAGCCGTGTCGCACACCGCCCAAACAGGAGACCCAACTGCTGCATCCGGAGGGAAAATTAATCCCACACTTTAGATGTCCCATATTCTCACTCCTAGCGACACTTCGGTTCAGAGGATCCAATCCCCTATAGCACTTGAGATAGCACACATACTAACCTTAACAAGTTTTTAATCAAGCCCCTTACCCATGTTGGGGTAAAGTGGCAGTACGATAATGGTTGTCCAGCGAAGACTAGATTATGTGTCTTTTGTAAACATTTCTCAAACTTTCCAACATGGCATCCTTCCGGTAGACAGGGTCTCACCCTTCCTCCAGGGTTTTTCCTCCATAAGTCATTTGTTTACAAAGAAACACATTTTATTTAGTTCATTTAAGAACTCAAATTTTAAAGTAGTCAATGGTATTTATATACCATTTGGTGGCTATGGGCTTGGTAATACCAAGTTGACTATTGACATGATTCCTTCTTCTAGTAATATTAATAGTAGTAGTATTCACACAAAAATAGTTTTGAAGATATAGTTTTGTGAAAACTTCAGAAGTGAAAAGCATGCATGATAGATAATGATAAGTATTTATACAGCAAGCATTAGGATGGCTTGCCTTGATACAGGTGGTGGTCCTGGTCCTGATAGTAACAGGAGTTAAAATGAGCCTCCTCTTCAAATACTCCTTCCTCGTTTTCTATCGTCGTAAAATAAAAATAAAGGCAAACTTTCAGAACCAACCAAGGAAAACAATTCTACAAGTGATACATACAGCAAGCAATCAAAATGTATCACCCAAGATACCCAATTTTCTCATAAGAAAAACTGGCATAAAAACTATAGTGGAAAATCTGCTTTTTCCTAGTGTTTATGTGTGGCCAAACTCAATGGTTTTTAGTTAAGAGCACCATGGACCAGTGGGGTAAAACCCATGTTACTAGGCAGTAGGGTGTCACATAAAACACAATTTGATGTCTAAAAACTCCCTCAACAATCTCTATGGCAAGCACATATAATAAGCTAAAATATGCACGTGGTGAAAAAGGCTCATGACAACAAGTCAAACTCATTATCCACCATGATGCAAAGATACCAGTGGGTGTTCCACTAGCAAAATGCTCATAAAGAGGTTAGTAAGCCTCTGGTCACATTTCTAAAAGTTCTCAAAACAAACAAACTAGCTCGAAAAACTCCTACTCATATTAGTAGAAAACTAGGAGAAATACTAGACTAGTTTATACTACACATGTTACTTTTATGCACAAGTGTGCAAACTAACAAAGGTAAAATAATCCTCTAATCAGTACCAAAATGCTACTGGATCCCACAAAACAAAATAAAAAGTCTAGCTATTAACCAAGGAAAAACTAGGCTAAAATGGTACACATGTGAGAGAATTAATTCCTAGGCACCCAAGTGTTACTCATGCTTTTCTACTACTTAAGGGGAAAAATATCAGAGGTGAAAACGCTAAGATAACAATGCCACAAGGACATTCCATCCTCTGTTTTCAACAACAAAGATTCATATTTTTCCCTAGTGGAAAACAAGACAAAAAGGCATGCATGAATATTCTAGTATGAAATCTAGACTTAAGCAATGCTATTTAAATCTATTTCAAACACAAGTACCAAGTAACCAGAGGTGCTATAACCAAAATAACAGTACCTAAATGGTACTGGTTCCATGATAATTAATCTAGCAATAGGCCTAATAAGCATGCAAAGATCTACTCAAAAACCTATGTAGAAAAAAAATAAGCTATGAGCAAGATCTATGCAAGAAAAATAATTCTAAAGATTCTACCACTCAAGCCATCTATTCTAACATGTTCATATAACTTGTAAACATCATAACCACTCTGGAAAACAACATTACAAGCAAGAAAACATCATTTGCACATCACAAAATGAACATATAAAACAAGATCTAGAAATTTAAAATAGACAGAAAAGTACCCAAACTTGTTCTGTCTCCCTTATTTTTTCTATGGCTCCATAAATTAAATCCTTCTAGTATGTGATAGCCCTTAACAGTCCAAAACATATCCATTTGGCCTCACTCAAAAATAATGCCCCAAACTCCCCCTAAAAATCTTGGAATGGCTCTCTGGTGTTTCACCGAAATGGATGGCATTTCCAAATGGTAACTCACCTTGGTGCAAACTAAAATTCTACTGGTAGGAATTAACAAGGGCTTTCCAAAACAGTTGAGTTTGCAACTTTTGGATACCTAGAACTAAAGTTATAACAGATCTAAGTAAACAGATACCCTCTGGCATATGATTTATTTAAAAACCATAGAGATTCAAAATTTGAATCTGCAAGTGGGACATGGCTAAGAAAATATGTGGCTATTACCACAAAAATTTGCTAAGCAAAAGGAATAATTTAACTTGCCCAAAATGAGCCAAAGCAAACATGCACAGATCTGTCCATTTTAAATGAAAAATAAAAACAGCCCAAACGGGCCAGATCTGCCTGCGCGGCCCAACTACGGTGCAGACCAGCCCGCCAGCGCACGCGCGCGCGCGTGAACGGCTGCGTTCAAAGGGGTCCGTCGATGCGCAGATCGACGGTCCTCCCAGTCTCTTCCTCCCCGCGCCTCTCTCCTCTCTCTCTCTCTCTGTCCCGCGGACGAACACCTAGCGGGCTAGGGTTTTAGCTCACCTAGGGCTCGAGTACCGTAGCGGGGTGGTGCAGGCGTGGAAGAGGGTGGTCTGGGCGACACCATGGCGCGGGCACGGACGGCGAGGCAGCTCGGACACGGCGGCGGCTCGACGGCGTTCTGCGGCGGCTCCGAGGACGACGACGGCGTTCCTGCAAGCGATCGAGGGCAGGGGGTTGTCAGGGAGGTGTGCAAGGGCTAGGGGATCATCTAGGAGCAAAAATGGGGTCGGGGGATGCCGTGCTCGCGGCACAACCTTGACCTCGATCTGCTCGGGCCCGAAGATGGGCACGGCTCGCCTCGCTCGCAGAGAGCGAACGAGCAAGCAGGGGCTCGGTGGGGAGGGTGAGTGGTGTGAGGGGAGTGTGGTGGCGAGATGGATTGGCCTCGAAGGCTTTGTAGGCCCGGGGCCAAGGTGGGTGTGCTCGGGTTGGCATGGCATGGGCAAGGGCTTGCCCTTTGGGGGGTTGTCAGGGGTGGCATGGCCTCTAGGAAGTGCCCTAGGGTTTTTCCTCGTACCAAAACGTGAGCAAAGCCACAGGAAGGGCCAAGGGATGGGCAAAAGCAACAAAAACAACTATTTCAACAACTCCAAATGACATCACAACTAGTCCACTTGCCACCTCACTCTCTCCCTCCCTGGTCAACAAAAAGGGGATCCAATGCCACCTTCTAGAAGCTCATACTTAGTGGTTTCGAAATGGCAAAGTGTCATGGCCTAGATCATCACACACAAGAAGATTCATCGAGTCTAAAAGTGTATGTTTACTGTTCTGTCAGAAAATTCAGATTAGACAGTTTTCTGAATTTTTTTCTAAGTGCTGGAAACAGACAGAGATAGCAAAAGTTGGAGTTGTTTTCACCAAGCAAACAAAGTCAAAAATGAGTGATTTAAAATGCTTACTAAAGAGAAACAGTTCAAGTTTCAGAAACAACCATTTGATCTGAAAATTGAGGGGTTTAAGGCTCTGAAAACAAATGGCAAAGTAAGCACTTTTTCTGTTTTTGCACTGCCTAATAATCTGCCTTAACAAGATGGCTCACAAACAACCTTGGATGAGTGTGTTAAATATGTTTGTAAGTTTTTACAAGGATGTAGTTTTTTTGTCCTCATATCAGAGAGCAATATTGATCAAAGAAAATCCATAATTGGATAATCCTTGTGATGGAAAACAAGGGTTGAAAACAGCTACTTGGCTGTTTTTCAGGACATAATTGTATTGGAAATTCTAAAAGAGAACTTCTCCAATTAATTTTATTACAAGGTCAAGTTGATTCCTAAACATCAATAACACATTTTTAAGTTGATCTTAAGTGTTACCTCAAGGTTTTGAAAAAATTCCCTTAAGAACTTTAGTGGAAAACATAGGAAAACAAATAGAAAACCAATGTTTTCCTTAGGAGAAAAATCCCCAAGTGAGTGAAAAGAACACACCACTTAAATTGCATAGATAAGCATGACTACACAAACATGTTGTCCACTTAATTACCTTACAAAATTCTTAGGAGGCTTGCTAATTTAATATATACATGTGCCTAAAAGCAGGGGTGTGACACATTTCTTGTGCTATCCTGTCTCTCATTTGTTTCCCTGCCTCTCTAGAGTAAATGAATGCTTGTATATCACTTTGATAGTTGTGGTCTCCACTTGGCACATCAACAATATGTTCTGGATTAATATCCACAATATCATTTTTCTGGCCAAGTCATATCTCCATTGTGTAGACGTATGAAATTATGCAGTACACAACAAGCCATAGATATATCAATCTGTTTGTCAACTGCGTAGTGTGAAGCAACTTTAACTATGGGAAATCTCATTTTCAATATACCAATGATTCTCTCCACATGATTGCGTAGTTGTGCATGCCGAATATTAAATAATTCCATGTAATTTTGTGGCCTTTGTCGTGCCCTTCCTTGTTCTTTCAAATGATACCTAGTACCACGGTATGGAGCAAGAAATTGTGGTGTATTTCCATAGCCAGCGTCGACAAGATAAAATTTTCCCGGAGGTACGAAAAAACCATGGAGAAGTGCATCTTGTAGAACTCTTGCATCTGAGGCTGACCCCTCCCAGCCGGGATGTACATGCACAAATTTCAAATCAAAGTCACAAGCTACCATAGCATTTTGTGATAGTGTTTGCTTCCTGTTACGATATGGTTCTTGCTCATGTAGTGGTAGTTTTAATGGAATGTGTGTACCATCTATAGCGCCTATGCAGTCCTACAAAAATAAGAGTACACATTGAATATAGAGAGAATTCCTTATTTGGCCCTGTCTAAAGTTTGACTTCCTTTCTTGGCCCTGGCAAAAAATTTCTTCCTTTCATGACACACAAAGTTTGGTTGGTTACTTATTTGGCCCTTTAGTGCTATTTAAATATAAAGATGACATTTTTACCCCTGATGCAATATGTAACGAAATGGCACTAAAAAACTTATAATATACTACGTAGTTGGTTATTAAAAAAGTTGATTTTCTTAAAAGAAAAGGTGATCGGTGAAGATGACACTTTAGTCTAGAACGGACATCTTCACCGTTAATCATCGATACATACATAAATGAACTGGATTTTTTATTCAACCTGCATGCGTGTACAATACTGACTTGGTGCACCCCTTAGTTTCATGTTCTAGCAATTAGCTTTTTTTTTAGGGGGTTCTAGCAATTAGCTAGCTACCGGATGCCGGCCGAACCACGCGTGCAATCAAATACCAAATTTATTTAGCAGCTCGAGCGCCCTTTCGAGTTATTCTTTTAACCGTCTTTCATGTATCCGTCAGACCAAAGACTCCTAGTTGGTTTATAACTTGACAATACACAAACTGTGGATATACGTGTCAACCTGGTATATATGAATAGCAAAAGATATATTCGCAATTTATTTTTATTTTAACTGTTTATAATAGCAAAAGATATATATCGCATCACATGCAGCATGAATCGCATCACATGCACTCTATGCTAGGATTGCGTCTCTTTTGATTCTATTGTTCATTCCAATTGGTACACGTACTCAGGTGCCCTCCATGTGTTTGAACGTGCGAAATATACGTATACACTACCCAAGCAGAATCCGCGAGTAGTTGCAGCGATGCGTGTAGTTTTTTGCGAGTAGATCAGACCATAACTCCTACGTATGTGTGACTTACTTTTGCGGGCCATGATATTGTGGACAGTATACAGGACATCATGGAGATTTTGAACCCAACGCGAAATGTCTAGGTAATTTGTGCATTGAGATGGACGTGTAATTTTTTCCTATCTGCATACGTGAACGTGATTGATTGGTTGTCATGCGAACATTTACTTTGGACATGCGTACGGCCGTGGACTTTTGATTGGTTGCATAACAACCGAAGTAGTCCAGGTCCAACATCTTATTTCTAAATGCAGACATGTACATCGTGTCAAATGGGAATCATGAGGTTACGCAGTTAATGATTTTTTAATAAAAATCATAGCTGCTAGTTTATAAGTGCTATTTTCGTCACAAATTGCAGCAGGGGCAAAAGTGTCATCTTAGTGCTTAAATAGTACTAGAAGGCCAAATAAGGAATGAATCAAACTTTGTGTGTCACGAAAGGAAGAAATTTTTTGTCAGGGCTAAAAAAGGAAGACAAACTTCAGACAGGGCCAAATAAGGAATTCTCTCTTGAATATAACCTTTCATGTAATCTGCTGAAACTTCATTGAATAAACTTGTTGAAACTAAAATGTTTAGACTGTACACAACATACCTTAAAAAAGGGGTAGAATTGTGGTCTGCTTAGTGTTGGATGTGGGTGTAGGGAAGGTAGGCGTATGTACACCGCCGAGAGCTGTGTGGTTGCATTAAGACCTTCTTTAAAATAGTAATTTACTGTTTGCAAGCTGTGTTGGAAATAATCTGCCAAAGTATCTGTGGTCGCATTCTTTGCTAGTGCATACAAGAATATAGCGACTTTCTCTTCCACTGAAACCACGTATCCATCAGAAAGGAGTTTCTTCTCGCGCAACCGCTGAACCAAATCTTGAAATACGTCGGCCTCCATTCTGAAGTTTTTCTTGCATAGTTCCTCATGCCCAGTTAAAATTTCATGGACACGATGAGCACCTGTAAGCATTGAATTATGCATTGATCTCCTTCTAGAAGATCCTGTTGAACTTCCTCCTTCCAATGTTGGAAGAACAAATTGAATGAACTCATATTCATTTTCTGATCTACGATGATAGTTTGGATCCATGAATGCGGACTAAAGTATGCTGAAACGGTGCTAAAATCAAAGAGTGATCACTATCTCGAATTGCATAGTATCTCAAACAAATTGTGCTATGTACATGATGACTAACCTTTTTTTTCCCTGGAGCCAATGAAATAAACCTTCAGCTAGCACTTGCAAGGAACCTGACTCTTTTGCAATGAAGAATGGTACTGGTCGTGTGATGTGTGGTAAGAGGAATATGTGTACTCACATATATGGAGATGTTGTGCATACATATATGTAGCTCAATTGATCCCAACGGCTATGAGGAAGAGTAACGGCTAGTTTTCAAATAAAATAATATTCAATAGTTATGTGTTCCTGTGGGTTTCCATCGTTACAATAAAACATCCATTTGTAGAGTTCCTGTATCCATAGGATTGGTAAGGACACGACACTCCATTCCTTTGCACTTCCTATCCCTTTGGGATTCCTACCCTGTGATTCAAAGGGGCCCTAAGCAGGGGGTCAAATGGGAACGAATGAGTAACGAGCGTTACTCAGCAAGTTCATGATATATAGTGGGTAGTTGGTGCACTAACTAGAGATTTAGACTCGAAAGAGTCATAAGCTAATGCAAGGTTTTGTAAATCTTTCTTCAAGAGGTTTCTTTTCATTCCAAAAACTATGCCCGCCGGACCATCATAGGACTAGAACTTCATGGAGTTGCCTTTCCTGTAAATACCCACTTCTGAATTACAACCATACCCATCTTGCGCTCCCTCTCTCTGAGCTGTGAGAAAAACAAAACCCTAAACGAGCTCTTATTTTCTGAAAGATGGGTATGGGGAGGTAGCACTCGATGAGGACGTCTCTCTGGTCTTATCTACGAGGGCAAGGAGACACACGGGAGGTGGCAAGGTGGTGTTTCCGGCAACGACACGCTTCTGCCGTCCTGGAGGAAGACAAAAGGGATATTTTCCCAATAACCCCCTGAGAAGATTTGGAAATTGCACATAAACCCTTCTGTGGCTGAAAACATAATAGAAGTGATGTTTTCAGGGCCTTCTTTTCAATAGAAAAAATATTAAAAATTATATTTGGAAAGCTCATCAAATTTGCAACCTCACCATGTTTTGTTTTGGTGAATTTGTGCAATATTTGTATTTTTTATTTAGGGTGCTAGATTAAGTGATTTTTGCTATTTCTCACCATTTAATTGATTAAATGGCTTTAGAATTATTTTAAGCATGATTATCATGAGCACACAATGAACATGTGGTTTAACAAGGTGAAATAACTTAATTGGACATTTTTAAGTATAATTCCTTATAGAAAGTAATTTAGTAAAACTACTTGGTACTGGTTCTATGCACTGTTATGAAAATCATTTAACATGGAATTTTATTCCATGTCACACCACATGATTTTAATGAGTGAAGGAACTTGTTTTCTTTTTATATACTATGTTATTTTCATAGTTAAAACTCTTAGCAATTTTGGTTGACATTTTACTTAGGTGGGTGTAAGCTTTATTTGATAAATTAGGTTCTTTACCAAGTGGAAAACATGTGTGTCTTTGGAACCTATTTGTTTGTTTTTCACCAGTTTCCAGATGTGGATATTATCTCATGTTGTTTTAGAACATGTAATCATTTACATGGTTATATGTAGATGATTTTTTGTTATCATCAGTTAGTCTTACATATGAAAAGGATATGGAAAACAAGGTATTAAGCCTGCTACCATTAACCTCCACATATCAAAGACATGTGGATGCAATGGCTGGTTATTATTTCATACTTGATAATTATTTCCATTAAATATATTATTATGAGCTCCTCATCGCTGATGAGTGTGATAGAGGTTAATGGTTCTCTAATATATCCTAATGATTCACTGGATAATTTCTTATGATCCCTTACTGATGCAGTGTTGCTTCTTGTGGTCTTCTGTTGCCTGATGTTCCTCTCTCTAGTTGCCACTAGTCTTCTGTTATGACCTTTGTCTATTGCAGGTAGGTTCCTATCTTGGTTTCCAACCTCAACTGTCTCACCATTATGGTGAAGACATCCAATTACTCCAAGCAAGGATTTACTTAGATGATTATAAAGAAATATAAGTGTATTTTAAGACATCCATTTGCCAGATACATATAAGAAGAATCTGTGAGCAAGTTTGCAAGGCTTGTCCCAAATTACTTTTCATATCCATATGGCATAGATGTACTAGGTTATTCAACCTTCTGTTTATTTGTGTATGACATTCAATTGTTTGAGTATACAAAAGTGATCTGTTAACAAGGTCTAGAAACTTGTTACCAAACTACTTCTATATAACACTAACATTGGAATATCACACTATTTCAAGAGGAGTTAATAAGATCAGATCAAGATATAATAGTTTCCAAATACTCTTATAATAGATTGAAGTAGCACTTCTAGAATTCTCTAAACAATCTTCTTGAATATCTTTCTATGGTAGTTCCTCTTGTCTTGTGGTTCCTTATCTTGCAAAATAACTTGGAGAGGGTTGGGAAATAAGATACAATGGTCTAGCCAACATATCAAGATCTAGATTAAGAGTTAGTTCATGCTTTTATTATCCTTCCATATACTTCTTATTTTATTTCCCATAGGATATGGGCTTGTTCATATATGGTTGTGTTACTTAGCTATCCATTCAATTCCTCTAGTAGAGGTTTTAACTTGTTGTTATTCATTAGTTATATCAGAGATACTTTAGTTGTTGAATGTTGATTTGAATAGAAGTGTGAAATGCTTATGGAATAATAACTTAATAGTAAATTGATCACATGGTTCATTGATGTGTTGAGATCTTATATGCTTACTTGTATAAGATGATTGAGACAATGAGCATAAGAAGGTTATTGGGGTTTAATGACTTATGTCATAATTGATAGTTGTTTTTCTCAGGTGTCATGTTGTCACTTTATATTCTTCTCTTAATGACCTTTGTCATTCTTAATGCAGATATAGAGGTTTGGGAATATCATATGTGATGATCAAGGTTTAACAGTAGTTTAAGAAGATTTATTTCTTCTTTTAGGTACTTCTTTTATAGTTGACGAGATATGTACATATTCGATAAATGTGTTAATACAATTATTATATCATTTCTCACTGGTGGGTTTTGAGTTAAGACTTGTGGGTATCATTTGTGTTCTATTAAACCTTTGTTATTTGATTGTGAAGGTGCACTTAGTAGTTATGATATAATTTATAAGAGGTGTATGTGAATGATTGATAATTGAAAGAGGTATTGTTTGAGAGGACATGACACCTCTGTTGATAAGATGGTTCAATTGTGTATTACTTATTGGTGGAAGTATGATTATGAGTTGTGTGATTTGGGTACTCACCTCTCTTTGGGTTGTAGATACCTAATGAATTATCCCAAGTCACTTAAAGACTTGTGGTTAAGGTTGTTGAGAGTTTGTGTTGGTCAAAACCAATTTATGGTTTGTGTAACCAAATGATTTGGTTTCTTAAGATACTTGTTATAAAGATCATTCCAAATGTACTCTTGACTAGATGAACTAGACCGATTTCAACATGTCAAGTGAAACTTTGGTCACTTTGATTCGTTTAAACTTTTCTGCCAAAATTTCCCGTACTTTTAGATGCATGCTTTGCAAATGCACATATTAAATTTAGATCCTTATAACTTCCCAAACACTGGGATGTTACAAGCAAAGAAAGAATGATGAAATTGCTTGAAAGAAGGTTGCAACAATGAGGAATATAGGACCGGGGGCCATAGTTTCACTAGTGGTGTCTCTCCACAGAAAACAAACATGTTGTCTGAACAAATTACAGCTGTGCATTTGACAAATCATGAACGTATAACAATACTATTATGACGAGATATAGTTCACGGGTTCTAACATCATAGGCATTACGTCCAGACATATGGACCGCTATCCAACATGCATCCATACCTAAAAGTCCACCTCAAGAAAGCTATCGAGCAAATCTATCCGGTATTAAGTTACAACAACAAAGTGATTATTTTGTGTGCAATAGACAATTGCATTAAGTAAAGCACGTAATGTATGCAATAGTTCTCGTCCGTAGACAAGAGCACTGTTGTTTTATCCCTAGTTGCAATATCACACCCTCCATCCATCACGTTTATGTCACTCGAGCACATACGTAAGGGAGGCATGAACCCACTATCTAACATATAAACTCTCTCTTGGAAGTGAAAACCACTACGTGGCCAAAGTAATCATAAACACTGGAGAGCATTGCAAGACAACATTAAAAGTCTCTAAAACTATAAGTGGAGCATCTCAGATTGACATGGACAAAATAATCATAATCTCATGGTTCATCGGATCCCAGCAAACACAACATGCACAATTACATAACGGTGGTCTCGATTATGTGAGGCAGCTCATGAGACTCTAAACATGGAGGCATAACGGAGAGAACTACCAGCTAGCTACTGCTACGGACCCGTAGTCCCAAGATGAACTACTCACACATCATGTGGAGGCAATCATGGCGATGAAGAGGCCTCCGGTGACAATTTCCTCCTCCGACAGGGTGCCGGAACAGGGCTGCTGAAGTCTTAGATTAGACTTTCAAGGTGACGGCGCCTCTCTGTATGTTTCGTGGAAAATTAGTCCGTTCCCGATTAAGGGCATCTTATAGGCGAAGATGCGATGAGAGGCGGCGGCGAGGGCACCCAGGGGCCCACCAGCGCGCGGCCTAGGGTGACGCCGCGCCTGGCACCCCCTAGGGGCCACCTAGCTCCCTTTCGGCTCTTCTTTAGACTCCATCTTCGTTCCGGATAAAAAACGATCCCCGTGGATTTTCAGCCCTTTCCGAGAATATTTCTTTAAGGTCTTTTTCTAAAATAGAAAAACAGCAGAAAAGAACAACTGGCCTGGAGCATCTTGTTAATATGTTAGTGTATGAAATCATCGGGAAAATAAAGGAAACCATGTGAAAACATGTTGAAAACATAAAGTCATTGGATAGAAAACAAACGTGGAGCATAACAAATTATAGATACGTTTGCATCGTATCAATCACCGCGGCTCAAGGACGCCACCGAGGTGCCCGCGCGGCCCGCCTACCGCAGCGTCCGCGCCGCCGCCACCATCACTGCGTCGGAAGACGCCTCCATCCTGCGCCCACTTTCTGTCTTCTCGCGTGTTTTTTGTTTTGTTTCTGTTTCTCTCTGCCGTGTAGGCCCAGACTATAGACTTCGCAACGGTTGGTGAGGGTAGATTTCCCTGTAGTAATAAAGCTGCAAGGAAAAGACCGATTCAAAATCCGTTTTGAAAATACAACTAAGAATCTCATGCAGAGTTTGATACTGATTCAGAACGAACGATGATGACATGCTTAACACGTGCAAGTCTAATTCAGAAGTGGGTATTTACCTTGTTTTATAATGATGCTCAGTTTACCTTGTTCTATCCACAACACTAATTTAATATATACCGGGTCTTATGACCATTCGCTACAAGCAGGGTCCGGGTCAAGAAATGGAGAATGGTGTTCACCAGTAATGTTTGAAAAAATATTTTATTAAATTAGTGCTGACCAATTTTAGTTTATCAAAGATAATTTATGTGACTTTTTCCATTTATTCATCTCTAGCTACTAGAACATATGTAGGTAAGATGAAAATCGTGTGACGATCGCCCTCGCTAGCAAATTCATGTAGGGGCATATTTGGTTGTCCACAAATGCCCGAACCAGGCTTTGATGATGAAAAGTAGGATGCTTGTTTGTTTGGCCCACTTCACGTTCTTACATAGGACAAAATTAGAATCGGTTAAACTCGACCATTTCCACTGAGCCACAATATTTGCGTTCATTCTGGTGCCGAGTCAGGGAATATGGAGTCGAGTTCGTCCGAGCTTGGAGATGGCGCGAGCTCTCGAGCGCAGGCAAAAAAGTGGCGGGAGAAATTTTGCTCACCGCCCATCATTTCGCTCGCCTATTTACCCCCCCCCCCCGCCCCCCGGCTCACCGCCGGAACTCTCGCCACCATTCCCCCCTTCGATATCTCTCTCCATTTGCAGGTTTTTTTCCAGCGAGTAGCATGTAGGCAGCGACATCTCCTCTTCCAATCGACTGTGGTCATCAGTGGCAACCTGTCTTTCTCTTCTTCTTGATGTCCTCCTCTACCTTCACGGCTGTAAACAGTGTGGTTGTAACTTACATTTATACCTCTCTCGTGTAGCCTAGATCTAGGGTAGATTTTACTAGATGTCAATAGATCTTGAGGTTAAGCTTAGTAGATCTGAGTAGATGCAATGAAAATAAAAGCATGTTTAGGTGTCCAGGGAGGTTGGTGTCCATTGATGTTCTACTATGTGTACCATTACAACAGGATACTTGATGCACGGATTGAAGTTCTTATCCTCGTATAAGCGCAGTCGTGGTTCGATGGTTCATCTACACAGAGTAAGTTTCGTCCTTGTACCACAACTACATTGGTACGTAACAGGATGAACTGAAATTCATATATGGTCAACTTTGATTTTCATTGCAGTGTGATCGTTGATACGAGGTTTGGTTCTACACAATATAGTTCTCTTCCGGTATCAACTTTACAGTGTACACAAAAGAATAAACTAAAGTGCATAGTGATTAATCCGTGAATCATTCTGATTCATGCTTACAATGGTCACCAATGCACATCAACCTCCTTGGATCTTTCCTTGACAGTATAGTGACTGTCTTTGCCCGCGAAGCCACTTCGATACATACAACCGCCTAGCAAGTACCTTGTTGTGTGAAGGATTAAGAACATGCCGATGCAATGGCCATCTGTTCTATCCAAGGCAGGATCGATCTTCACAGGGAATAAAAGATAAGACCTTGGAGGAGATTGCAAAAAGTGTTCTTCTTTTCCGCGGCACCAAGGTGACCAGTAATTAGGTCTACAATCACCTAAGAAAGTGGATGGTAAGGTGAAAAGTGCTCTGCGATTTGGCAAAAGCTAAAAAAAGTGGAATGGCAGGAGGACTCAAGTTCTTTTTTATGAAGGATGATGTGTTTCTAAAACATGTCATTGTAACCGTTTGTTCAATACTCTACTTTGTGTGTCAATACACAAAGGCATCGGCCCGGCTCATTCCCGCAACCCGCGGCGCGGCGCAGCGCGGCGCGGCGCGTCGTGACGCGGCGAGGCGGGCGGCGGCGCGTCGTGACGAGGCGAGGCGGGAGGCGGGAGGCGAGGCGAGGCGGGCGGCGGCGTGTGGAACACCTCCATAACTCCTCTCACTTCATACCAACTCACACTAGTGGGGAGAGAGCTCACCTTATAAACCGGTGCAAAACTCACCTAACTAGCAATATGAGACTAAACTCACACCACTTGCTATGCAAGCATGGGTCTTGGGGATTAAATAAAAATTGACTAATGGGCTAAAATCCCATCCAAATTTCAGCACACCAGTCATTTTGCCAACTATATAACACATGTTTAGTTCGAATCATTATGTTTCCACAGCTATGGCTGTATGCGTTATGTGATAACCTAGTTGTCCGAGTGATAATATATTCACAACTAAGACAATGACGTCATGGGATTTGCACATAACCAAACACGAAGAAGAGGCTATGTGAAACACAAACATGCAACCAAACAAATTCGTTACCACCTGAATGGTGCTGACTAGAACATTGTTGACAAACAGACGATATACACAACATGACTGAAAACACGTTTTTTCCAGAGCCATCCTCAGCTGGATCAACTAGCCTTTCTCGATGTTGGCATTTGGCAGGCTCGTAGGCACATGTGGCTAGCTATAGCTTGCCCAGGTGCGGTGTTTTTATGGGGGGTTTCCCCGGTACTTTACGTGCATGCACTCGTTGAGTGAGCCCGGGGCCTGGCTGCGACTGCGCGCGGTTTCGGCCGTTGCCGCTGCTTTTGCTCGACTGCTCGTGACCACGAGATTTTTCTTTTCTTTTAGCCGGAACCGTGACCACGAATGTAGTAGAGTATTATTCGTACTCGTAACGGTGCTGGCGTGATGGCGAATTTCGGTCGACCGCGGGCCGGAGCCACGGTTTGAACCGTACACTCTACTTATACCACGACTCCGGATCGGCGCGACGCGATTCGAATTTGACCCCAGAGTACCGTGGGCCGCGACCGTGTCGTCTGCTGGGACTCGCGGTCGAGAGAAGTTCCCCGGTGTGTCGTGAACAATTTTTGGTACTTGAAAGAAAAACTCACGGTCATATACAGCGAGTAGAACAGTTCACACGGCCGGCACCGTTCCTAATTAACCTTCTTCCCAGTGACGAGTACATAACGAGAGGCAGACCGTGTCTACCTTTTCGAAATCTTCAAATCCAGATGCCATCCGCAAATAAAGAAAGGAACGCATCAATATAATTGTCATGGAGATGGATGTATTTTAGTGCTAGATACATCCATTTTAATCCATTTCACCGACAGCGAGATATTCTGTGTTATTTTAATTCATTTCACCGACAGCTATTTCAATCCATTTTAATCTCGCTGTCCAACCATTGCAGCAGTATATAAGATTGATGTCCAAAAGTATTTATGATTCTGTGTTTTTATCGCATGTGCCAGATAATAACATAGTAATTATTGGAAATGAGCTTATCTTGACTAGTCAAATCACAACGTATATGTTCAAACGAAGGCAACGTATATTTAGTGCGCGGTTTCCTAGCTCCAACCCAGTGAAGTACAAACTGATTGAGAAAAACAAAATTAACATACCACGACAAATGATGCAATACACAAGGGAGGCTGCTCTTTCTTACTCCTTTTGTTCCAAATGAAGTGTCGAAGATTTAGTATAGAGCTTTGTACTAAATCTGCGACACTTAAGCTGCAATGGAAGAAGTACGAAATGAAGCATCTTCTCCTGTCTTCCATATAGACACATGCCTTGGTCTTCTTCACATGGATAGGTTTATATAGAAACGCCTTCATATTTCATAACATCGCAATGGTTGGACAACGAGAGTGGCAGCGAAACATCTCAAACATGGGTGTAACTACAAGGGCCTCTTTTAATGAGTCTCCTCCAAGCATGGTGGACGCAGATAAAATTTAAGTGGGGGCAATTTGGATGACTGGGACACTTCTTGTACTAATTCGACTTTTTTTTTATGTTTTCCCTTCAAGTAAGAACGAACCATACTGAAATTTCTAAAAAAAATGAGTCGGGCCACTGCCCCCACTCAGCTATACTTAGGTAGACTCCTGCCTCTAGGAAATAAAGGAAAACCTAGCCGCCGGTCATGTGTTCAAAGTTGTAGTTAGGTCCCTAAATAAAAAGTTTGGTCAACTAGCAGCGATATTGTGGTGGCTATGCGGAACAAGAATAAGGTTTCCCCGTCTCCTCAAACCCCGGCAATCTCGCCGGTGGCGTTGAGGAGGGCGGGAAATAGCCTGGTTGCTACTCACTTGGAGTGGTGGATCTCATTTTGGCTACATGTGGTATAAAGTGGTGTTAGGAGAATCACAATGATTCAAGGGTTCAATAGCGACAATTTCGGCTCTAGGGCGCTGAGCCGCTGGTCCTTAGCGACACGTGAATGAAGACTTCCTGGCGGTTATCAACAAAGTTGGACTAGCTCGGATAGGGGAGCGGCGACAACAGTGCGTTAATAGCTCACGCTAGCAACAATAGTCATTAGGTCGTCCAAAAATCTATAATTTTTTGTTATGTTTATTGTGCTTTATACTTCTAGTGATTTTTTTTATAATAAGTCTGGGCCTTTCCCCAAAAAAAACATCTAAAATATTGGTACATGTTTTTCTAAAAAAAAGTTTTTGTAGGATTCCAATCTGAGGATATTTCCTATGAGTTGTTTTTGGGTCAAAACAGTGGTGTTACCGACACCGTATTCATCGAATTTCTATGTCTCATTCTATAAGAATTTGAATATCTACTTAAATCTTTTTTTGAAGTCAATTCGCGTAGGACTGGGATACTGTTCATGTGTTTCTAATATATTCCATCCAAACTACTATTACTACATTTTTCATGTGTTCTACAATCATCTGTTTTACACAGGCTAACATGTCAGAATCATGTTTATTTTCCTATTTATGTTTCTCTCAATCCTTCAATATAGAGTGATCCAAAGAGTACACCATTAGTCGAGCAAGGCTTTTGGACAAAAAAAAAACTCTACTAATATGTGGTTTATTTAATATAAAGTCACAATTATCAGTAAGTACTCAAATATAAATCTAGCCATAAATTTCATAAGAACCCAGATATTGACAAAGTAATTGTTGCTCAAAGCTTTTGTATTAGCGTACAAGAACGAAGGAATTTCAGTACATGAAGTTCCTTGCGCCAGACTACATAGTAGTGATAGACTACTAGTAACCCAAGAATAAGGAGCATTGTCTGCTAGAAGCTGAGTGACGCGGCTCATTTGCATCCAGCGCCACTGGCTCTCTAGACTACAAACTTTTAAACCTGGCATCCTGCCAATAATCGCCTTTTTCGGCCCAACCCTGCCACTGCACCAGTTAAGTACCCAACGCTTCCATTCGCAGCAGCTTCCAGCAAAAGACTGACTATTCCTGCAGATATTAACAAAGTAATTCTTGCTCAAAGCTCTGTATTAGCGGAACCGAATTGAGGAGTGACGCGGCTCATTCCTGTCCACCATCTCTGCTGCTGCACATTATATAAACCTGGCATCCTGCCAAAGATCGCCTTTTTGGGCAGCAGACAATGCCTTCCATCAAGAGCAGCAGCAGTTTCCAGCACTCCCGAGTTGTCTGGTCTCCATGACCCCCTCCTGGACAGGCACCAGAAAACATGAGGCTGATACCACATGCTCCCGATATTCCAATTTCCCATACGATACTGTCTGTTGTTGCGTGCGTCCTATGAAATATCCCAGTTGCATCGCACGCGGGAAGGAAAATCGGATGATCCTGCAGTCTGCATGGATTAAAGTAAACGACCCCAGCTTGGTTTCAGTAAGGACATGTACAATACAAGGTGGTTAGAGAGGTGCTTACAAAAAATAGACCCATTTTTTTGCTTAAGCACCTGTGCTTATTTCTATACCAAAGATGTGTTAAGTAATCAACTCTCCTCTATTATTTCTATACCAAAGATGTCTAACTAATCACCTCTCATATTTATAAGCATCGGTGACAAAGAATAAACTGGTTTATTTTTATAAACACCTTTCGTAGACTATCTCGTTCTTGTACATGCCCTAATCAGTGTGGAGACTATGAGCACCCCTGGACAGCAGCAACAAAAATCATTGGCAGAAACAAGTGGTATCAGTAAGTAAGATATCTTCATTATTGTAATCTAAACAAAAAAAAAAAACAGTTGCATAACAGGGGGAAAGAGGTAGGCCTGGAGCGTAGCATTAAGATATTCCAATTGGCTTATCGGCGACATGCGTGTTCATGTCGTGCCACGGCTATTCCCAACGCAGGCTCCATGTACGGCCTCCACTGGACCATAAAAAATACTGCCAAGTGCATGCATGGATGGACCTCTCATTTGGAGCGAGCTGAGCAGTGTCCAGGTGAGAAGGATCAGAGGATGCAGAAACACTGAAACAGTACTGCTATACTTGCAGAGGAATGCAGAAAGTGGTTTTCTGTGTTACCTGGAACGGAGCTGCCTATAAGTAGATGCTATCCCATAGGAGAACAAACACTTCATCCTGTTCTGATTCTGGATAGGAAGGTTAAGGTTGGAGTCTGAGAACAGTTCATCCTGTTCTGATTCTGGATAGTAAGGTTAAAGGTTGGACTCTGGTGCCTGTACAATAGCCGGTCAACATGTCTGATGACTCAAGGACTGTCCCTCTGGGGCAGCTACCGTCAGACGACCTTCACCCGCCGCCAATGCCGGTGATCAACCTGGGCCACCTCATTCTTGAACCCAAGACACGGTCTGGCGTGGTGAACGATATCACCAAAGCATGCCATGATCTAGGGTACTTCCAGGTATGCTCCTTGAGAACACATATCTTGTTTTTTCCCTTTTACCTTGGCATTTCTGTCCTTGTCCACACTCCGATGGTTAAAGTTGCCACCTGTGCACACTGTGCTAGAATGTCGACCATGACCAAAGAAGCTGACATGTACAGGGAAAACCCAAGAAAA